>CM040126.1:400791305-401377242 GCA_022559845.1 Amorphophallus konjac
GGGGTCTCACGGGCTGATACGACGCCCGTTTGAAGCACCGTCAGAGAGGACGCGTCGCTGACTGATGGAGGAACGCTCCGGCCAAAGGGGGCGCGCTGGATCCGCCGGTGGTGACCGTGGGCGCTGCCTGAAAGTCAGATCAGGTTCTGTGGACACAGAACTGCGCACGCCGTCGGTAAAATCTGGAAATCGGCCTTCTGGTGCCCGAACAAGTCCGGGCCGGTTGGTGGTGACAGCTGATTGGCAGAGGTCGCCCTCGGCCAAATGGCGCTGGCAGACGACACCGGTGCGAGCCGCAGGAGTCGTTGAAAGTCAGGACTGGTTCGCTGGGCGGGCTGGGCAGACACGCTGGCGCAACCCCACGAGATCGACCGCCACGGACGGTGACGATGTCGAAACGCAACGCCGTCGGCGGCGTTGGAAAGTTAACTCGGAGATCCACGAACCCTAAAGAAACCAGCGCAAAAGACGCAGCGTGGAGGCCTGGGGAAAATTCGCAATCAGAGCCTCCCCGCTGGGCGAGCAGAGAAAGTGGTGCTGGCGCAGGTCGGCGGAGAAAATCGGTACGGGCAGTGCCGATCTCCGATTGATGCAAAACCGGCGCCGACGCGAAGCTGATCCGCAGACGTACTCCAGAAAATAGATCGTGGCAAAACTCGTCCAAGAAGGGGGGCGCGAGCTCTGCTACAAGTCGGGGCAGAAATCTGGAATCACGCACACGAACCGTTGAGGAAGAAGATGAGGATAAGAGGGAACCCCGGAGTCCACCGAGGGCTGAGGCGTCACACCCCGCCGTTCTCCCGTCGCAGGAGAAGAAAGAGAGAGAGAGAGAAGGGCGCAAAAAGCTTTGCACAATACTCACTTGTATTCAAAATCATGTGTAAACTGTAATCGGTACAAGGTGAGAACTACTTATAGGGGATGGGAAAACCCTAATCTAACTAGAAGGGGAGGGGTGCGCCCAGCTCCAAGGAGAGAAAGGCGGCCCATAATTCAGCAAGCTTAGAAAATAGGAAAGGATTCTAAGTGGGATAAGGAAGGGGTGGAGTTGGGGAAAGGAGGAGAGGGGGAAAGGGGAAGGGAGAGGGGAGCGCCCCCCACCTTCCCTAGTAGAACTAGGAAGGGGGGGGGGGCGGCTGCCTCCTCCTCCTCTAGCTGGGGAGGGGGCCGCCCCTAACCCTAATGGGCCCTTTTTTTAGTGGGCTTCAAGCCCCAATAAGCCCCTGACCCCATAACGCGATCCATTACCCCACAAAGCAACCCAATTGGCCACTATATGGCCCAATAAGTGCCTAAACAAGAAGATGTCCATGCAGGGACCAAAGACAAGGCCACAAGGCCTGAGCAAGTCCAGACTGAGGCCCAACATGGCCTAAACATGATGATGAAAAGATAACTAGAAGGTGCCGCCGTCGCCGAGCCACAAGGAGGTAGCGGTGTGCCGGGTGCTCCGTCGAGGATAGCGCCGTGTGTCCTCACCAAATTTGACGCGGGACGGGGACCGACACCGACTAAGACTCACAAAAGACTCTAACTCAGGCCAGCAGTAGCACGCTCAAGGGTCGCCAAGTGGCTGACCACCGTGATATCCCACAGAATGAGGGACGTCTCTCAACAGAAACTCCGACCTCGGCCGTCCCAAGGAGGGAAGCGCACGTGTCTAGGCGTATAGTCGACCTCCAAAGACAAGGGGAGTCGAGTCCTAGCTCGGTGCTCGACTAGTGCTAGGGATGGATGCTCTCACTCACGATCCGCGGTGATGGCAAAAAGTGGCTAGACGCCTACCTTCTCTCACGCGGCATAATCAATCACATACTAAAAGAGCAAGCAAAAGGAGGAGAGTCGGAGCGCGTACCTCCACGCCTAGGCGTGGGGAAGGAACCCCGGCCGTGAACCAACAACCCCGATACACCAGAGATCAATAAAATACAACCCAATAGTGGCCCACTCCTCGCAGGGAGGTAAAAGGCTACAACCAATACGTTCGGGGCTGCCGGACACGGGTTGACAGGCCGCACTCGGTGACGGGTTGGCCGCGAGGAGGTTCGGGTGCAACGCTGCCGAAACCGGTGTCGCGCGCGCCTGAGCGAGGGGGTCTCACGGGCTGATACGACGCCCGTTTGAAGCACCGTCAGAGAGGACGCGTCGCTGACTGATGGAGGAACGCTCCGGCCAAAGGGGGCGCGCTGGATCCGCCGGTGGTGACCGTGGGCGCTGCTGAAAGTCAGATCAGGTTCTGTGGACACAGAACTGCGCACGCCGTCGGTAAAATCTGGAAATCGGCCTTCTGGTGCCCGAACAAGTCCGGGCCGGTTGGTGGTGACAGCTGATTGGCAGAGGTCGCCCTCGGCCAAATGGCGCTGGCAGACGACACCGGTGCGAGCCGCAGGAGTCGTTGAAAGTCAGGACTGGTTCGCTGGGCGGGCTGGGCAGACACGCTGGCGCAACCCCACGAGATCGACCGCCACGGACGGTGACGATGTCGAAACGCAACGCCGTCGGCGGCGTTGGAAAGTTAACTCGGAGATCCACGAACCCTGAAGAAACCAGTGCAAAAGACGCAGCGTGGAGGCCTGGGGAAAATTCGCAATCAGGGCCTCCCCGCTGGGCGAGCAGAGAAAGTGGTGCTGGCGCAGGTCGGCGGAGAAAATCGGTACGGGCAGTGCCGATCTCCGATTGATGCAAAACCGGCGCCGACGCGAAGCTGATCCGCAGACGTATCTCCAGAAAATAGATCGTGGCAAAACTCGTCCAAGAAGGGGGCGCGAGCTCTGCTACAAGTCGGGGCAGAAATCTGGAATCACGCACACGAACCGTTGAGGAAGAAGATGAGGATAAGAGGGAACCCCGGAGTCCACCGAGGGCTGAGGCGTCACACCCCGCCGTTCTCCCGTCGCAGGAGAAGAAAGAGAGAGAGAGAGAAGGGCGCAAAAGCTTTGCACAATACTCACTTGTATTCAAAATCATGTGTAAACTGTAATCGGTACAATGTGAGAACTACTTATAGGGGATGGGAAAACCCTAATCTAACTAGAAGGGGAGGGGTGCGCCCAGCTCCAAGGAGAGAAAGGCGGCCCATAATTCAGCAAGCTTAGAAAATAGGAAAGGATTCTAAGTGGGATAAGGAAGGGGTGGAGTTGGGGAAAGGAGGAGAGGGGGAAAGGGGAAGGGAGAGGGGAGCGCCCCCCACCTTCCCTAGTAGAACTAGGAAGGGGGGGGGGGCGGCTGCCTCCTCCTCCTCTAGCTGGGGAGGGGGCCGCCCCCTAACCCTAATGGGCCCTTTTTTTAGTGGGCTTCAAACCCCAATAAGCCCCTGACCCCATAACACGATCCATTACCCCACAAAGCAACCCAATTGGCCACTATATGGCCCAATAAGTGCCTAAACAAGAAGATGTCCACGCAGGGACCAAAAGACAAGGCCCACAAGGCCTGAGCAAGTCCAGACTGAGGCCCAACATGGCCTAAACATGATGATGAAAAGATAACTAGAAGGTGCCGCCGTCGCCGAGCCACAAGGAGGTAGCGGTGTGCCGGGTGCTCCGTCGAGGATAGCGCCGTGTGTCCTCACCACCACCTCTGAACGGCAAAAGGGGTCTCTGGCCAAGTACCCCTCACTCGAGACCAGCACGCGCTCCCAATATTGCGGCAAAACCAGGGAGTTGCCCGTTCGATATGGTGGAGTGGTCCCCTCGTCCTCCCCCTGGGAAGGCGAGCGCTCTCCTGTACCCTGACATGGGTCCCTGCCTGGTCCTTCCAAAGTGAATCCCTGCAAAGACTCATACCCTGCCAATGGGCCCCTACACGAAAAGGGGGGAAAGATACAAGAGCGAGGGAAGAGGAAGAAAAAAAAAATAATATGCACGGAAAAGGAAGAGGGGTGGGAAAGCTCCCTCCGGGATAAATGCACACACCAGGAACGCGTGAAGTCATAAATGCTTTGCTCTATTCAAAAGAGGATCAAACTACATGTGCTGCGGGGCATACCCCTGTGTTACATTCAAAAAAAAGAAAGAGAAATTAAGGGATGTAACGCTCAGTCGATGTCCCTGAAGATGTCCTCGAGGGGGAGGATCCCGACGCAAGGGAAGTTCGTCATATCGCGCAGTCGGCCCCTCAATCCCTCAAGACGGGCGAGCTCCGCTTCGACGGACGCCATTTCAACGTCTGCAACGGCAAGAGCTTCCCTCTCCTCTGCCACCGCCCCTTCCGCCTCGGCGAGGCCAAGTTTGGCCGCAGCAAGATAGCCCTCCAGCTTCTCGATCCGGTTCTTGAAGGAACGAAGGCTGCCTTCGCCTTCCTCTAGGGCCTTTCCGTGGCGTTCTCTACTGTCGCGTCGGGCCTTTAGGGCCTGCAGATATTCGTCCGCCTGAGCATCAAGGGCGGCGCGTTCGTCAGGAGCCTGGGTCTCCAGGAACTCGCGGCGCTTGACATATTTCAATAATAGCAAGACCCGCCGTGACCATTCCCCCAGCGGACAGCCAAGCACTTGCAGCGCCCCCGTTAATTGCGTTACGATGGTATGCACCTCCCGATACGACAGAGAAGCATCGCCGAGAAGCATCGTCCGTAAAGTGATCAGCATCTGACGGACTGGCGCTTCTGAGGAAGTGTGACTAACTGAGGGCACGACCGGAGGGGTGAATTCTACGGTGCTGTCCACCTCTGCCCACAGGTCGGTATCTGCCGCCACTGAAGATGAAGGAAGGGTGAGGGTCAAGTCGCCCGACCGACGTAGCTCGACGAGAGACTCTTGGCCGACCATTGCCTGGGGAAAGGAAAGGACCATTGCCGAAGCCTCCGGTGCCCCCATCGTTTGGAGGTCACCTGCCCCCTCTGCCTCCGTCTGGCCCGACTCTGCCACTCCTCCAAGGGGCAGGGGTGCAGGGGCCGTTACCTCGGCTAGAGGAGGAGCTTCGAGTAAGGCCAGGCCCGAAGCCGTCACCCATGAACTCCTCGCTCGCGGCTGAGATCCCTCCAGATGCGCACGGAGCCCCGCAAATATCTGCTGCAAGAGCGGGTCCTCCATTTGAGCCGGGAGTTTCGGGAAGGGCGGAAGCGGAACCACCAGCTGGGGTAAACGTCCCGCTTCCACGAGCGCAGCCAGTCTCTCTCTCTCCAAGCCCAAGACTGGAGCCGGCCCCTCCACCGCTATCGGGCCAATGCTCGGTCTTTGCTTGGCCACTGCCTTCCGGATACGACCAGGCGCCTTCCCCGATATCGGCATCGCCTGACCATGGGAATGGGAATCAGCTATTCGCCATTTAAAATAAACCATGCAAAAGGGAGACCGTGGAGCCCGCATACTCACCTTGGCCGCTGGGATGATGCTACCTTCAGGCGCGATCTCCCCCTCCTCCAGAGGCTCGCCCGCCGCTCTGGTAGTACCGGAGGGCTCCGCGGGCATTTCCTCTCGAAGGGCGTCGAGTAAAAGAGCCAATTTGCCTATGACGGCATCGGCTCCCGTTGGGCGGTCGATCAGCGCAGCCGGGGCAGCCTCCTCTGTGATCTCAAGTTCGGCCGGTTCTCGAAAATCCTAAAGAAAAAAGGGGGGGGGATAAGGTCGTCAGTCAATCACAAAAAAAAAGGGAAAGGAAGAGCCGGCCCAAACAAGCTCACACTCACAGCGGTCTTCCCCACGAGGCTCGAGGAGCCAGCAAGTAAGGGGGCCCCGAAGGCCGTCTCGGGCGGCTCCGATGCCCCGGACACGCCCTCGTCAGGAGCTAGTTCGTCGGAAGAGTAGTTGTAATCTACCTCTTCCCCAGACGGAGACTCGACCGCCGTCGGCTCGGCCTGGACCGGCAGAGGAGCTTCCACCTCAGAGTCTCTGCCCAGCACGTCCTCCCTCGGGCTAGGCGAGGCTCGCGCTCCGATCTTCTTCCTCCTCACATATATCAACGTCGTCGGGAGGTCGGGATCAGGCCCCAATGACTCGGTGGCCACCGCAGCAACGCCTGTCATGCAAAAGAAGATAAGCCAGGGTGAATCTACTGGCCCCTAGGACAAAAAGGGGGGGGAGCTAACCGTGTAGTCGAAAATATTTACCCCCTTCAGTTCCTACGACACGAGATGACCCGCGGGCTTCCTCAATAGGCAACGCCTTCTCGGGAGTCCCGACCGTACCCTCGCCCGTGAGATAGAACCGCATCGTCGCCATGCGTGAAGCCGAGGCCAACTCGGGAGGCCGGTCGACCGCAGACGACACGGGCAGCCGATCAATCTCACCAGCTTCGCGGCTCAGTTCGGTCTGCGTGGCTTCGAATTCCTCGAAGGACAAGACACGAGCCACCGGCGAGGCTGCCGTCGGAGCCGGGGATGCCTCGGTCCGCTGCCGTTTTACCGTCTTTTGCCCGGCCACCTTGCCAGCAGCCAGTGCCTTCTTAACGGGCGACTGTGCCCGGGGCCTTCCCGTTGCCTGCGGCAAGGGAGCCGGAGCCGCCGCCGGGGTCGCCTCTGCCGGGACCGCAACTTCACCCATGTCAGGCGAGGGCACGGGCTCTCCCGTAGAAGCTAAGACAAAAGAAGTATCCAGGTGTCAAGACTCCACTCCAAAATAAAAAGGGGGGGGGGGGGAAGACTCAAGAGACACGCTGATGATCGGGAACACTGACCGGCAGGTTGACCTGGCTCGGGACGGGCAGCCTCGAATTCCTCGAAAGACGGGGCTAGTGGTGCCAGAGGAGCAGCCGTCGAAGCCTTAGCCGTTTCTATCTTCCTCCGCTTTGTATCCCGCTGCTTAGCCGCCTTGGCGGCGTCCACCGCCTTTTTCACAGGCGATTTGGCCCGGGGCCTCTTCGCAGCCTTAGGCAAAGGAGCCGTGGTCGGGGCCAGCGGCGCGGCTTCAAAATGCGCAGGCTTCTTCACCAGCCGGAGGAGGTTCCGGTACGTGGCCATCTGCGTGCTGTCGGGATGGTCTGCAAAGAAAAGAGGGGAAAGAACGAACATGCATATACCATTAGTACCTAACTCACCGCGAAAGCCGCAGCGCTGAGGGACAAAACCGAAGAGCAAGAGGGAACTGAATACCATGAGGGCCAGTGTACAGCCGCAGCGTGATCGGCCAGTAGCTCAGGGATATCTCCTTGTCCCGACGTGCCGCCTCCCGGACTAGCCAACAAACGTCCTCAATAGTTTGACACCGGTCCGTGAGGTTGGCCAGATCCGCATGTTTCTTGGAAGAAAGGTGACAGAAAAGATTGAAGTGGTCCATGCCCCACCCATCAGCATAATAATAAGGGGTGTGCAGGCGCTTGCCCAGGATGGAGGCCGTCACATCTTCAATCTTCATCCCATTCACTCGGAGGAGGATATATAGCCACGAGGTATCCTTGTAATTCTCAGGCTTCCTCTCCTCCCGCCTCATGAACGTGCGATACAGGCAGGCCAAGTCTCTCTCCGGACGCCAGCTCTTGGCAGGAGTCCCCTCTTCCTCTATGGGGAATGGATAATTGATGAGGTCCAGACGGTCGCTCCCTACCCGGCACAGATCCCTCAGCGTCTTCTGATAGCTGTCCTTCGCCACCGGAGGCAGCTCCACTTTCGGCGTCGGCCTCCTATCCCGGGCTTCCCGACGAGCTATCAGATATGTCGCCACCTCCTTCTCTTGCCTGTGCTTGAGCCGAAGAAGATGATCTGGCTCAATGTCAAGTACTGGCACCGGTTGCCGGCTAAGGAATCTCCTTTCGGCGCCATCCCAACAATCGGTCTTGTGCAACCGATAGAAAGCCGTCCGGGCATTCCACCACTTTATATAGTCTTCAGTCACTCGGGGCACGCGACCCGGGGCTGGCACCCTGAAGGAGGCAGAGTCCGCCCGGTGGAAGAAGTCCCACCAGCTTCTAGCGTGCTCGGCGACCGCACCTCCCCGGACGTTCCGCGAAGGCAAGCCGAATTGCGCATGATAAGCAGGGATATGCTGGTCATACCCGAAGTTGCGGCCAAATCGGAAAGGGTAATACGGCTCCAGCAGTACGTTGTCTCCCTTCCGGAACACCAACACGCTCGGGCGGATAGCCAGCGCCCAATCCCTCAGCTCGGGCTCCAGCAACGGGCGCACCACGTTTTCCTGGCTGATAGGGTGGACATACCTCTCCACCTGGTCATCCTTGCATTCCCTCTTATTATTCACGAGGGGGCTTGAATGTGCGGCCAGCGTCCAGAAATGAATGGTACCTGCTGCATCCCGAGGAACCGTGGTCAACCGGCCCCGAATATCATACATCCGCATGGAAGTGGAAGCCGGCTCTGCACTCGCGAACTCCAGCATCCTCGGCACCAGCCCCCAATCCTGAAGGACTCGCAGGGCGAACTCCGGAAACAATGAACAAACCCACGCGTTGAAGAAATGCAGTGGGCACACGTACCGGGCCTGCCTCGGGAATTGGTGCGTGCTGAGGTCTCCCAGGGCCTTATAAATCAAACAGAGCGCCGCCGGGCACAGAGAAAGTTTGACACCCCACGCCATCTGGCACGCCGGGTAGATGGCATCTGGCCGGATCACGGTCTCGTCCCCGTACGGCATGGCAAATGAACACAGCCAGTACGTCAGATAGGCGGCACAGTGAGTTTGTGGGTCGACCCCCATCGGATTGGCCCCGCTCCGACGCCCCCTGGAGGGGATCTTCACATCATGCTTGGGCTTCGCACGTTTCTTGCGAGCAACAGCGGTGCCAACGCAAGGAAAATCTTCATACTGCTTCAGCCCATCATAGAAATATTCCAGCCATACCGCCATACGCACCCGTTTCCTATCCCCACGGGCGGGCTGCTTCCCCTTGTGCGACAGCTGGTACAGCTCCCGGTACGCCTTCATCAGGTACCGGTATGAATACCCCAGAGAATAATAGCCATCCCCGTTAGTCTCGTCTTTGATCAAGTCCGGGAGGCATACTTCTTCATAAGGCTCCCCGTCAATGGGCAAGCCGCTCAGCTGGCTTAGGCTCCACAAATCAAGTGAAGTCTCTCCCTCTGCCGTGTAGAAGGTATTGGTCTCCGCGCTAAATACTTCTATCATACCGCAACAGAGACCCTTGGAGATGGGATAACCGTACCGGGAAGCGTACACGCTGTGATAGATGCCAACTCGGACCAGCAACGGGGCGTAGTTGAACAGTACATATTCCGTGAACTCCACCGCCCCTTCTCGGAAGCTGTGGGCGTCTTGAAGCTTCAGCTCCCCGAACCAGCCCAGTGATAGTTCGTACTTGAACCTGATGGCCAAACAGTCCAATATGAACGGCTCCTCCCTATAACCCCATTTCAGGGGAGCCAATAATAAACCAAATCGGGGCGACTCGCCATGCACCTTCCCCGCAGACATGTCCCACCTTGCTGGCGTGAACTGAGGGGCTTGCACTAATTTGTCTTCAGCCGGCAGCACTCCCTCGATCCCCAGGACCGGATTCCATTCCCGGGCTTCTCCCACCAGATACATCGGAATGCTCCTAGGGACGCTGTACAATAGACTGTCCCGGGCATGCAGGATGGCCCGCTTGACGGCTTTTATAGTGCGAAAGTCTCGCCCCTCTCGGGAGCGCAGGTGCTTCAGGAATCGAACAAGGTGCCTATCCTTCGGGAAGTCTTTCCTGTACTCCCCGGTGGCCCGGTCAAAAGTGAAGCCGTTGTCAACTCTGGTGAGCCGGCCGAAGTCCATGCTCTCCCGGTCGGACCCCGACGACTCAGCCAAGGCAGCTATCTCCCCATGTTCACGGTCCAGGTCTTCTACGTTCAGCCAGGTGACCGCCTGCACGGGACCCCGCGGGATGAGGTCGGCACCGATAGCAGCAGCGGGAGCAGAGGAACCACTTGGGGCAGCCATTTGTCTGCAAAGATATGCAAATAAGAAGGTCAGAACAAATCACAAGCAAAAGGACTGCAAAGAAGCTTTACTACAAGTCAAATGAACAAAATATTGCCAATTTCTGACAAAATTTCGGCAGAGTTTCCCCTAGGCCAGAGGCGTAAGGGAAAACACGGGTGCGGGTCCACAAGGAGTGACGGCCCCAACAAAGCATGGTGGGCCCCGAGAGGCAACACCAGAAGTCCGCCGGTCAAAAGAGTCTTCTCCCCTAAAACTAAAAGCCCCCACATACTGCCTAAAGCCCCTTGGCCGGCACGCCCATGCTAGTGCCTTCCCCGGCACGCCCCTGCTGGTGGCCTCGCCGGCACACGCTCCTGGGCCTCTTCCCCGGCACACCCCGCTGGTGGCTTCCCCGGTACACCTTGGACCCGGCCTCCCCGGCACACCCATGTGCCCCGCTCCCCGGCACGCCCTGACAACGGCTTCGCCGGTACGCCCCTTGGCGAGCTGCTTTCGCCGGCACACCTCTCCTAGAGCCCTCCCCGGCACACCCATGTGCCCCGCTCCCCGGCACGCCCTGACAACGGCTTCGCCGGTACGCCCCTTGGCGAG
Source organism: Amorphophallus konjac (assembly GCA_022559845.1). Classification (NCBI taxonomy): domain Eukaryota; kingdom Viridiplantae; phylum Streptophyta; class Magnoliopsida; order Alismatales; family Araceae; genus Amorphophallus; species Amorphophallus konjac. The sequence goes on from CM040126.1 coordinate 400,801,717, forward strand.
CTGCTTTCGCCGGCACACCTCTCCTAGAGCCTTCCCCGGCACACCCTATTGAGGCTTCACCGACACGCTCGGTGCTCGCTCCCCGGCACGCCCCCAAGAGGGCCTTCACCAACACGCTCCGCGGGAGCTTCCCCGGCACGCTCCCCGTGCCCTCACCGACACGGCCTAAGGCCTCCTCCCCGGCACGCTTGGTGCCTGCTTCCTCGACACGGCCTAAGGCCTCCTCACCGGCACGCTTCCAACGTCACTTCCCCGACACGCCCTAACCGGCCCTCGCCGACACGCTCTCAAGCGCCTTCCCCGATGCGCCCTAACCGGCCCTCGCCGGCACGCGCAGGACCTCCCCCGCCAGTGCTATCGGTGGTGGCCGACGGCAGGGAAAAGAGGGGAGGGGAAGGGGAAGAGGAGAGGAGAAGAATAGAGGGGAAGAAGAGGAGGAACGAGGAGCCTAGGGCTCCACCGTCCGCCGGACGTGGAGAAGGAGAAGGGAGAAAGAAAGAGGAAGAGGAAGAGGGAGCCCTCTCGTGGCAGCCTCCCTACCCCGGCGAGAGGAAGACGACGACGGCGCTGGCCGCGGTGGCTCCCGGTGATGAAGGAGATGAAGAGAGGGGGGGGGGGAGGCAGACGGTCGCCTGCTGAAGAAAGAGAAGAGGGAGGGGGAGTTTGAACGGGGGGCGGTTCGAATAAACCGCCCCGCCCCTTTTATATGGCAAAGAGGACAAAAGAGAAAGAGAAAAGAAAGAAAAAGAGAAAAGAAAAAAAAGGGAGAAAAGAGAGAGAGAAAAAGAACAAAGAAAGAGACTGGGGAAATTTCAAAAAAAAAAAAAGGCGAGTGAACAAAAAGAATAGAAGAGAAAAAAAGGGAGAGAGAAGGGAGAAGAAAGAAAAAAAAGAGAAGGAGATAAAAAGAGGGATAAAAAAAAGAAAAAAAAGGGGGGGATAAAAAGAAGAAAATAAAAAAAGGGAAGGGGGAAAAACGAGAAGTATTATTATGAATATATGCATATATACATATACATATATATATATATATATATATATATATATATATATATATATAGGTGTGCGTAAATGAGGCACAAAAGTAAGATCCTCCCGGGGAAAACATCCCATCCCCACAAGCCGGGTCATACACACATCCGCACAAGCAAAACAACTTTACCCCTGCACACAGCCACCTCTGCAATGTTGCCGTTCCCATACCGACAAACAAGCCCGTCCATGGCACGTCGCCTCGGGCCTCGGCCACCTCCCATCATACAAAATCGTCATCACGGGCCTTACGCCCGGATCGGCAGAATCTCTATCCTTGCATTGGCATTAGCCCCTTGTCAACGAATAAGTCCCTTTCCGGCGCAAGGTCCCGTGCCCTAGCCACTCGCTCCGCACAATATGGCCATTACGGACCCTACGTCCGAATCGGCACGAATTTTCCCATTGCGCTGGCATTGTCTTCTTGCCAACGAATGAGCCCTACCTTCCGGCGCGAGGCTTCGTGCCCTAGCCGATACTTGCATATCACCCGCTCGTCAAAAAAAAGGGAGAGAATAAAATGGGGTTAAAAATAGAGATACCCTGCCGGACTTGTCCCTACACGGGGACAAGGGTAAAAATGGCAACAACCCGGCTGTGGCGAAAACCCGAAAGGGCGCTACGGGAAAAATTGGGTACCCCGCCACGTGAAAACCCGAAAGGGCGCGTGGGCAAAAGCAAGAGGGGGCCGGTACCGGCGAAAACCCGAAAGGGCGCTTGTATCGGTAATGTGGTTCAAAAAGAAGAGAGAAAGAAAAGAGACCAAGAGACAATAAACCAAGTCAGTTCCCGACATCTTGTCGGCACTGACGAAGAGACCAAGAGACTAAGAGACAACAAACCAGGCCAGTTTCCGACGTCCTGTCGGCACTGGCGAAGAGACTAAGAGACAACAAATCGGGTCAGTCCCCGGCGTCCTATCGGCACTGGCGAAGAGACCAAGAGACTAAGAGACAACAAACCAGGCCAGTTTCCGACGTCCTGTCGGCACTGGCGAAGAGACTAAGAAACAACAAACCAGGTCAGTTCCCGGCATCCTGTCGACACTGACGAGGAAACCAAGAGACCAACAAAACATGCCAGTTCCCGGCATCTCGTCGGCACTGGCGAAGAGACCAAGTGATCAACAAAGCATGTCAGTTCCCGGCGTCCTGTCGGCACTGATGAATAGACAAAGAGACAACAGACCAGGCCAGCTCCCGACACCCTGTCGGCACTGGCGAAGAGACAAAGAGAGAATAGACCAAGCCAGCTGCCGACACCCCGTCGGCACTGGCGAAGAGACAAAGAGAACAACAGACCAGGCCAGCTCCCGATGCCCTGTCGGCACGGGCGAAGAGACCAAGAGAACAAGAGACCAGGTCAGTTCCCGGCACCCTGTCGGCACTGACGAAGAGACAACACACTGCTTCAGTTCCCGGCATTCCGTCGGCACTGATGAAGAGACCAACATACTACCTCAGCTCCCGAAGCTTCGTCGGCACTAACAAAGAGACCAACAAACAACGAACCAGGTCAGCTCTCGACGCATCGTCGGCATCGACAAAGAGAGAAGAGACGAAGACACCCATGGGCACCGCCCGGCCCATCCTTCGCCTGCGCTACCCGTGGGTGGGGGGCATTTGTGGACACCGAAAATTGCACATCCAAAATGTCATGCTCAGCCCAGCATCAACGACGGCGCCGAGTGAAGAAACCCCCGGGGAAATCAAGCACAAAGGGCTCCACAGCCCGTGGGCCTCGAAGAGAATCAAATGGGCCACAACTTATGCTCACAATGGGCTCAAAATCGCCCATTTAGCCCTTCAGCGGCACGCCCAGTTGAGGCCTCAGCGGCACGCCCTGGCAGAACCCTCCAGCGGCACGCTCCCTTCAGCGGCACACCCTGCCGCGGCCCTCGCCGGCACACCCCTATGGGGGTTCACCGGCACACCCCCAAGGGGGTTCACCGGCACACCCCCATGGAGGGGTCTTCACCGGCACACCCCCCCATGGAGGGGTCTTCACCGGCACACCCCCATGGAGGGGTCTTCACCGGCACACCCCCATGGGGGGGGTCTTCAACGGCACGCTCCCTTCAGCGGCACACCCTGCCGCGGCCCTCGCCGGCACACCCCTATGGGGGTTCACCGGCACACCCCCAAGGGGGTTCACCGGCACACCCCCAAGGGGGTTCACCGGCACACCCCCATGGAGGGGTCTTCACCGGCACACCCCCCCATGGAGGGGTCTTCACCGGCACACCCCCATGGAGGGGTCTTCACCGGCACACCCCCATGGGGGGGGTCTTCAGCGGCACACCCCCAGGGGGGGTTCAGCGGTACACCCCCTTTGGGGTTCAGCGGTACACCCCCTTTGGGGTTCAGCGGCACACCCCCTTTGGGGTTCAACGGCACGCCCCCTGGGGGGTCTTCAGCGACACACCCTGTAGGGTCCCCAGCGGCACGCCCTTCGGGCCGTTCAACGGCACGCCCATCCGGGGCTCCAGCGGTACGCCCTTTTGGCACTACAGCGGCACGCTTGTTCAGCCCTTCAACGGCACAGCGGTGAAGCTCTTTCAACGGGCGACGTGAGGCCCATGCCCTACACATCCTTGGCGCGCAGTGGAGCCGTCTGAGGTGGCAGCTGGTCGTTGGGCCACGTAGCCTACCCCACTGACAGCCAGTACAGGGGCAGGTCAAACCCATCATCACAGCCGGCTTCCCGCCTTCGACGGTCGTGCTCGAAGTCGTCGGTGGCTGGGAGTATAAAAGCCTCCTGTTAAAACACGGGGGGAAGGAGGACAGACAGACAGGGACGGAGAGAGGAGTTGGAAGAGGAGAAGAAAGAAGAGAAGAAGAGGCCCTCCCGGCCTGTGCTCCGTCCAACGGCCACCGGGAAGAAACAAGAGTAAGAGAGAGAGAGCTTGGTGTATTGGGGGAAAGGGTTGGGGATAGTGGCCGATGTCTTAGGCCCGGACGTTTTCGTCTCTCTTGTATCCCATTTCTCCTGGGGATTCTTTCTCCTTCTCCCTTTTGTCCATGGCCCCATCCGGGGGTTTGCTTTTGTAATGTATATGTAGGGCCACGCCCTCTTGATTCTCATGAATGAAAACCACCCTCTCCGGGTTCCTCTTCGATCTTCGATGTTCTATGCTAGGCTTTGCGGGCTTTTCGACGGACGATCCGTTACTCCCTCTATGTCTTCATTCCTCCGGCGTCTTTAGGGTCCTCCACGTCGATGTAGGTTTCCCCCTTTTATTAGCTTTGGCTCTGTGGGCTCCTCACTCCCTTCCATGGCCATATACCGTGTTCCCGGGCTTGAGGAGAAGGGGAGTTACCCTTCTTTCTTCCCAACCGCTCAGTTACTAATAGGCCACCCTTGGCCTTGAAATCCCCTGTCTTTCTTCCTCTTTCCCTGAACAGCCACCAAGTACCCCCCCCAGTTGCTAATACCCTTTTCAAGCCTCTCAGCGGTACACCTTTCCGGCCCTCAGCGGCACGCCCAGATCAGCCCTCAGCGGCACGCCCAGATCAGCCTTCAGCGGTGCGCCCACCCTTGGCCTTCAGCGGCATACACTTTGTTCAGCCTTCAACGGCACACTTTGTTCAGCCTTCAACGGCACACCCTGTTCAGCCTCCAACGGCACACTTTGTTCAGCCTTCAACGGCGCACCCTGTTCAGCCTCCAACGGCACACCCTGTTCAGCCTTCAGCGGCACACCCCCTGTTCAGCCTTCAGCGGCACACACCCTGTTCAGCCCTCAGCGGCACGCCCTTCAGTCCCTCAGCTTACCCCTTTGTCCAGTCCCAGTCCAGGTCCCTTAGATGTCTTCGACCTGTCGTTCTCCTTCGCGTTTTCCGAGTCTCTATAAAGGTGTTGCCCCCCCCCCCCCCCGGGGGCCCACCTCCAGTTGTCGGGTTCCGCCACATCATGTGGGCGCGTTCCCTGTATCTCCCTTACGCCCCGGGTTAAGGGGAGATGCTGCCGAATTTTTCTAAGAAACTAATAAACAATTAAAAGAGGCAAAAGGAGGCAACAAACAAGTAAGATAACTGACGAAACCTTCCAACTCATCAAACCACTGCCGGCATCATGACGAGAACTGAATCGGGCTAATTAACCACCTGGCCGCCCGAAAACCCGACCCGCAAGAAAAGAGACCGAACCGAACCAAGAGAACAAACGCGGGAGGAATTTTATATGAACTTACACGAGGGTTAAGACAAGAAGAAAAGAAAAGCCTTAAAGCAGGTAATCGAAACTGAGTTAACCTCCATCACTCCCTGCTCAACTCCCAGCGGCACACACACACCCAGCCTCCAGCGGTACGCCCCTGCAGCCCTCAGCGGTACGCCCTTTGCAGCCTCCAGCGGTACGCCCTTTGCAGCCCTCAGCGGTACGCCCCCCTGTAGCCCTCAGCGGTACGCCCCAGCCCTCGACGGTACACTCCCGTTTTCCCCTTCGCCGGCACACTATACATATACACATATACAACTTGACAAGGGCATTAATAATAGCAAATAAATTAATAAAAATTACGCTAATTAAAGGACTCCGAATGCGTAATATTAATCACAATAAAAGAGGCGGGAGGGGTAATAGAAAAATAAATAATAAACCAATGATAATAATAAGAATAATCATGCATAGAAGAAGAGAAATCATCCCGGACAAAGGCACGAATAAATAGTAAACATCAAGTCAGAAATCCCAGAAGGTATAACATAGAAAGCTCTAGATAAAAGATGCTAATGCCCACGCCGCAGCCCGCTCTCTCCCCGGGATCCGGGGCAAAAGGAACAACAACGCTGCCCCTTTAGGTCGAGCCCGAGTCTCGGGAATTCCCCCGATATGGCCGGGCTTTGATCTAACCTCGGGCCGACATCCTAATCGGACCGGATTCGTTTTCTCGTTCCGGATACCTTCCGAACCCTCATTTAAAATTGCCGCATGCTCGGCAGACATTTGAAGGGATCTACCTCGATTTTCTCATTGTGGCGCTGTCACGGACTTGTGTCCGAATACGAAAAGTCTACGAGTGGCCGACACGGCCGACAGTTTATGGCCTTAATACAACCTTCAGTGTGACCCATCCCTATCTCTCTCGTATAATTAGTGTTACTCCTTTCGGCCGCGGGGCCTCTAATTTCGGCAATTAATCAAGGGTATTCCCTCGTATGAGGGATGTAAATGACGTCGTGACCTTCATGGCGCGACGGGTTTCGGTCCCGACACGAACCACACAATCGTCTGACGAAGTCAGATCGAGCGCACCATGGGCTCTCCGGAGCCCGGATAAATTGTCACTCCGGTGACTGGCACGCCCACGCACTCAATAAAACCAACAGACGAACGGGAGCCCCAGTCTAACGGAAAGTGCGTCCACAGGGGGTGATTACTTTGAAGGTAGGGCTGGGTCCCTCGTCCGTCACTATTAATTTTCATATTCTGGACATGGACCCCACTTTGAATGGCATATTGGGGCCACCATACATTTAGGCGCTTGACGCTGTTCCCTCCACAAATCATCAATACATAAAGTTCCCACATAAGGGGCACGCCATCAAAGTAACTAGCGTGCCTATTCTACTTACAATGGATATTCATTTAGCCACATCTGTACCCTCTATTTGGCCAGCCAATAGGCCTCTCTTATCTGTGCTAGACCTTGCCGACCCGCGGCATGATCTTCTAAGGCCTCAAGCTGCTATTTCTACAACAACACCGGCACCACCCCTACCTCAAAAGGGGAAGAAAAAGAAGCACATGATGAATACCCCAGGTTGGAACATTATAATGAAAATGGGGTACAGATCTGGCAAGGGCTTGGGAGTGAACCTTCAAGGCAGGGTGAAGTCCATCAAGAACCACAAGCTCATTCCCCGAGGTGATTTGGGATACAAAGGGCCGAGCAAAGGAAAATCAATGAAAAATGAAGAAGAGCCATGGGCCACCATGAAGTCTACTCTCAAGATGGATAGACGGTTGCTCACATGGTCTTTATACACACACTTTGTGAAGGGGCCCACAGAACAAGTGGGAGAGCAAACTATTATAGTCACTTCTGTTTAAGACCATCAAGATGTGCATTCACGCCAATTCGCTCGTCACATAGCCCCGCTTGTCACCTATAAAGCCTTGGAGTCATTGAGGCCAATGAAAAGAAGGAAGATGGATGACATGGAATGTGAGTGGTACGATGGTTTGATATGAATGACATCACTATTACTTTGAGCCGACTGTTTATGCCAACTCACCTGGAGTGGCCACTGCTCATCCATGATGTGATAGAGAAGCTGACAGTCATCACCGATAAGAGAGCTATTGAGCAACGACACTGATATGGGAGAGCCGGATGTGCCATTTGAAGAAGGCTTCACTATAGATAGGCTGTGGGCCAGACTTTTCCTTGTTGACGCATTCCATCCATCACTCATTGCCTTTATATGCTCCAAACTCTTTACTCTCCATATACCTAGACCACCCATGGTCTTGATTAACTTTCCTCCTGATTTTCTCTAGATTCCCTCAATTCCTCTCCAACTCTTTGAGCAATTCTCTCAACTTTCCGTCATGCCTCTGCATGGGCAATCTCTTATTCAATCATTTTCAAATCTCTCAATTTCAACTTCATCTTCTAATCCTCCTACCTCTCACTGTTTCACAATTGTTGAAACCAAAAAAAAATGCCAATTTTCAAACTTTCCAAACCTCCATCTCTGTTGAAGAGACCTCCTATTTTCTTCATGAGTGTGCCCCGACCCAAGGGCTACTCATTCACGGTCCGTTAGCAGACTTCCTTTACTCCTCCGATGAGGGGTCTTCTTCTGCACATCCTCTTGTACCTGCTTCCTCTTCCTCCTCTTTAGGCTCTAGTGTTCAGGATAGCTCTTCTAGCAGTAAGAGTCTGGGGGTAGTTGCCACTAGAAAAGTCAAGGGTAAGTAGATTCCCCGTAGATTCTTGATAGAACTAGCCAGGAGATGTCGAGCATGTCTAGCAATTCCCCAATTTTTAGAGGATCTAATTCTTCTGCCGGATTTAGAATGTGAGCGGGTATGTTCTTTAGATGAAGCGTTTGGCGTTTATGAGATCATGAATGATGAAGACCCTATCGAAGAGGGGGATGAAGTGTATGATGTGAATGAGGATGACGCTTTAATTTGCCAGTAGCATGAGGAGATTCGACCAACCGTCAGCCTCAGTTGTAACGACTCAAGATCCAGATATCAGGAATAACTCGATACTATTCGAATCCTAAACCGCTGCCCACGAGCCGGAGGGCTCGAAAGGGCTAAAGGGTAGGTGTAGTGTACATAGAAATAACAGATAATACAGGAAAATTCAACAATTAACAGAAATAAATAATCTAACTATAAGAGAGTCCAATTCAACCAAAGTACAGTCTAAGACAGGAAAATGTACCCAATACCGAGTGAGCACTCGGCCTGGCGAGCTGGCAACTAAGAACCTCCTCGCAGCACCCTCGAACCTCGAGGAAGAACTGCAACACTTGAAAACTAGGGGTGAGCCTCCTATCACTCGCTCAGTAGGGGTCCCGCGGAACCCAAAACGTAAACAACGGCGGTACAGAAAGCAGCAACATTAAGAACAATAGCAACAGTAGGAGTATCTACAATGACAACAACGGGAAAACACGGCTGTACACGAATTCCTAAAACACGATAGCCGATGAAACCACGGCTCTACAACTACTCCTACCTGAAAGAAAACCAACACCCCGATCCCACAGTCGGGGGACCACCAGACTACGAACTACCCTAGCCAGACTACCAAGGAAAACATCACGACAACTCTGTCGTGGAGGCCTGTGCTCACACACAAAGGCCCACTTCGAGACCACACGGTCCAAAAACACGGTCACGACCTCACCGTCGTGAACCCTACACCGTTTAGGGGAAAACCCTTGGTGACGCTCACGGGAAACCCTAGAGCACAACTTCGGGTAAACACCCGAAAACTACATGCAAAATCACGTCTCGCAGATGAGAAATGAAACCTCGGGTCACGACAAGCTCACGTCACGTGACGGGAGTACCTGCCCACTAGAGCAAGGCCAGATGCATCCACTGACGTCATAGTCCGTGCCTCAGGTGTCTCCCTCCGGGCCAGCATGAATTGAGACACCGTACAAGTAACCACAGAACAAAGACTAGCTGGGGTCGCGCTCGTCAGCGTGGGTCTGTAGCCCCCAACCACATGTGCACACACAGACTATGCTCTCTAAGTCGGGTCCTATAGCTAGATTTCCCCCCAGCCCAGACTCAGGCTACAAAGGCAAGGGGCCCGACGGTAACCAGGCTAAAAATTGTCACCCCCGGGAAGCTCTCCACCACTCCCGAGTGGGTCCGCACTCGCGTGTGCAGGAAAGCTACAACTAGTTGGGGGTCACTAAACGTGAACACTGAAAATCACAGATGTACCCAACGTAAGTAACACGGAGTAACAGGTTGCTCGGAGCCACCCGAGTCTGGACAACCCACTAGACCTACTAAACCCAACGGTCCTTGAGTCACAAGACTCGGGTCAAGACCGCTGCACGTGACGGCACAACCCCATCAATCTGGCCTAATCCCTAGGTCTAAAACCACGGTGACATGATTTCCAATGCGGCTCACTAGCCGTCGAGTTAATCCCGTATCCAAGGGGTAAGTGGGAAACCCCAGGCTGGTTAACTGGACTAACAGTCCAAGGCCACACACATGGCCCACTCAGAAACAACTTTCTAGAGAGATCCACGTCATGCGGGGAAGGCCCTCCGCATGCCTACCGATTCACGGTGACTCAATCTAGCAAAAGCATGAAAGCCTGGAACACATGGGGTCACCTAGACCCCTAAAGCTCACGGGCACGCTAATCGAGATAACTCGGCACCTCCGGACACCCCAAAAACACGAACACAGAACCCACGGGTGTCCCGGACATCCACGAGGCCAAAGGTCGACCACTGGGTCACGACCGGGTCGACCGGAAGCCAAAATGACACGACCGGAACACAGAAATCACAGAACACAAGTGGCTGTCATCCTCCTGACCGTCACTACCAAGTGGCGGTCTACCCCAGGACCGCAACACTCACCTAGCGGTCCACTCTGGACCGCAATTTGCCAAGAACACCTAGACAAGAGGCGGTCATCTCCCAGACCGCAAACCCACGTGGCGGTCCTTGGCCTGATCGCTGTCATCAAGTGGCAGTCAGTCGCAAGGCCGTTACTCTATTGGGACCCAGACGACCAGGCATATTAAAACGATCATACTCAGACCACTACTCTCGATTTGGCGGTCTCCTTGAGACCGGTCCTCCCAGTGGCTGTCCATCGCAAGTCCGCAACCCTCGAACCGACTTAAGGGGGCATATGGCTGTCTCCAGAGGACCGCTTCACCCAGTGGTGGTTCCTGGTAGGACCACCACTACGTCTCGAGCGTGAAAATGACGAACACGGTAGAAAACCCCATTCCACGCCCCATTCACACCCATGTGAATGGGAAAACAAAGGGAAATCATTCCCCAGCCTCTCTAGCACCGAGAGGACCCATTTAAACCCCAAAAATGCGATCAAAACACGAAATCTGGCTCACACCCCAAAATCATGCTATTTTACCCCGACGGAGAAATAAATCCACTCGGCTTGCCTCGAGCAACCAAACTCACGGGAAATAAAGTACTCAAGCTAGGGAACCATGCCCCTACCTCCATCAAGGATTCTATACACCGAGGACGCCGATCCGCCAAGAAAATACCGTTTAACCCGCCACCGGCTCGCGAACCACGAACCGCCTCCACCATTGTTACCCTTATCCCATCCGCGCCGCTCCTTGCCCCAAGAGCATCGCCGCCTCGCCGTCGCCGCCTCCGTCGGCCGCCCGAAGTGAGAGGGGGAGAGGAGAGAATGTAGGAGATAAGAGAGAGGAAAAGGGAGAGAAATGAGAGATGGGGAGAGAGAAAAAGGGAGGGGGTTTATATATAGAAAATCTGAAAAAATATGAAAAATAGGAAAAAATACTCTCCACGATCTTTGAAAAACTTACAATGCGTTGGCAACGTCCCGGAGTCAGAGAACACAACAGTTCACACTGTACAGGGTTCTGAAGGCTCGTTAGGAAAAAACACACGTAAATCGTAAAATGCTCTTCGGGACTCCCGAAAGTGATCCGAAACCCACGGATCCTGATCCGAAAAATATCTGAAAAATTCAGGGCATTATAGCTCTCCCCCCTTACAAGAATTTTGTCCTCGAAATTCAGGACAAGCGCCAAGCCACATGGGGAGAACGCCTGAATCAACTGACGATTCCGTCAGAGCCCCATGCAAACCTCAAAACTCACAAAAACCACGATCCTGAGGGACGCGGCCAGACAATGATCACGGACAATGCCTTGCTCACAATCCAACACACATCGATCATCAGAGCAGGCACATGCAAGGGAGTACAAGTCTGGCGTCACCTCAGCCAACACGAAAACCAACCACGCCATCGCTGCCACCACCTCGCTCACCGAGGAAATACAATCCTCATCCCGGGAACCAATCCACCGGTCAACGCTCATGCTCGGTGGACCAACAAAACACCAGCGTCACAACTAGTTGACTAATCTCATGCCCTACACCAAGGACAACCACCACTGAGCTTCCACCAGCTCACACCTGGCAAGCCGAACGCTTACAATAGCACCGGACCAACTCTGTCAAAAGACAAACTTCTAGCAAAATCCCCGATCCAATCCGGGAAAAGGTACACCTCCTGATCGGCCACCCAAGGCCTCGCTGGCACATGGCTCAAGCCATTCTCGAGCCACAACAACCAGAATTTTCTATCTATGAAAGACCATCCACCGGTCACCAGATACTCGTCAACGGAAAACCTTCACCGGCCCAGCCGGCGTGATCCAAATCACGACAGGCCATCCGCTGACCCTCCACAGACCATTACCACATCTCAAGCCAAATTTCGCTCGAACACTGCATCTGATCTTGAGCTTCACGCCAACTCCACCCTCTAAGGGGAGCACGACTAAGCCACATAATAGGATTCCACAATCCTTGATCCTCATGTCACTCGACTCAGGCTTACAGGGAAATCCTCCCTTTCTGGTCATAGACCAAGGATCACCATATCCAACGCCAATGTCTCATCAAAGACCTCCACACACAGGCACCGTCCATCACCCAATCGAATCCTATCTCATCTCAATCACTCTAAAAGGACCTCTGCCACTCCCGATTCCGCTCTTACCACAGAGCCTCGGGACATAACCTCTTACAATCTACGGCACACTTCTCCGGAACTGACAAGTGTCGCCTGTTACCACATCAGGCTAGTCGATAGCGCCGCGACCAATGCACATGGGTCCTCAGACAATACACATCTTACCATGGTTGACCACTCGGTCAGCCTTACCAGCCACTCACAACAACCAACAGGGACCCCATAATCTGCCGGAGATCACTTCTCCCAAACACGATCTCATCTTAGGACATAGCTTCCAACACAGGGATAGGGTACTCATGTGGCACACTTGCCCACATATTTCCCCAACTCTCCATCCTGCCAGTGCCATAAACCACAATGCCTCCTGCAACGGCATGGCAACAACACGTCTCACATAGCCCGAGACAATCTCACACCGAGGAACCAATCCTCTGATGCTCAACACATCCTCCGCAACTCCGCAAGCTCCGATTCACAACACCTCAGAAATCGCAACACCAGCCACAAACTCTCACGAACACCGCCTAACTGGCACTCATCCTTCCAGAGCAGTGCCAACACACCCTTACGCACCAAGGGATGGACAATGCTTCTCACAGACAGCCACCCTCTACCACAGTAGTTAAGCTAGCCGCTGCCACACGCTCCTTTCCCACGCCTGCCTCTCACCTTGAAACCATTAACACGCCCAAACGCTTACCAAGGAGCAAAGAAAATCCATCAAAATGCCAGGCTCGAAGGCCGTAACATCTCTAGCCACCGGACATCATTCTCTCGAATCCGTCCGTGCCAACATCAATCCATCCTCGAGCTGCCACCACGCGGACCACCACGCCAAAAGCCCAACACGAACCATAACCAGCGCCTGCCAACGCCCATCCTTGAGTCCTGAACCTGCCACGGCCATACGATCTTGAACCAAATCCAGGATGACCACAGCCCAATCCAAGAAGATCCTTCGCCCATCCGAGCACAATTCTCGACCAGAGCACCCACTCTGCCACCTTGAATCACGATCTCAAACCTCATGGACTGGTTAAATCTCAAGCTAGGATGGCCAAAACCAATAACAGCTCCCTCAGAGCACACTCTCGGCCACTTTCCCACAAGCAATCCTCACCAGCCACCTGACCTCGCTACAAATTCCTTGAACGTAGCACCGTAACAACGCACTTGTCGACAACCTCTGCCCAACGCAGGATAACTAAGGCCACCGTCTCAGGGGAGAAAGCTCACGATCTCGATCCTCAGGCCCCACGTCGACAATCCATCGAGATCAGAGACCACTTCCATAGTGCCAACGCCGCGCACTTAAACTCTCACGCGAGAAACCAAGTGAAAAACAAGCACGAAACCCAATGTCAGTTGCCGACTATACTAGACCTCATGGAATTTGATCACTGCAATATCTCGAATTCCAATGTACTTCCACAACCACAGCTCTGATACCAACTGTAATGACCCAAGATCTGGATACCGGGAATAACTCGATACCATTCGAATCTTGGACCGCCGCCCACGAGCCAGAGGGCTCGGAAAGGCTAAAGGGTAGGTGTGGTGTACATAGAAATAAGAGATAATGTAGGACAATTCAACACTTAACAGAAATAAATAATCAAACTACAACAGAGTCCAGTCCAACCAAAGTATAGTCTAAGGAAGGAAAATGTACCCAATGCTGAGTGAACACTCCACCTGGCGAGTTGGCAACTAAGAACCTCCTTGCAACACTCTCGAACCTCGAGGAAGAACCGCAACACCTGAAAAGCAGGGTGAGCCTCCTATCATTGGCTCAGTAGAGGTCCCGCGGACCCCAACCGTAAACAACAACGGTACGAAAAGCAGCAACAGTAAGAACAATTACAATAGTAGGAGTAGCTGCAACGACAACGGCGGGGAAACACGACTGTACACAAATTCCCAAAACACGGTAGTCGATGAAACCACGGCTCTACAACTACTCCTACCAAAAAGAAGACCAACACCTCCATCCCACAGTCGGGGGACCACTAGACTACGAACCACCCTAGCCACACTACCAAGGAAAACATCACGACAACTCTATCGTGGAGGTCTATGCTCACATACAAAGGCCCCCTCCAAGACCACGTGGTCTGGAAACACGGTCACGACCTCGCCATCGTGAACCCTACACCGTCTAAGGGAAAACCCTCAGCGACGCTCATCGGAAACCCTAGACCTCAGCTTCGGGAAAAGACCCGAAAACTACACCAAAAACCACGTCTCGTAGATGAGAAACGGAACCTCAGTTCACGACAAGCTCACGTTATGTGACGGGAGTACCTGCCCACTAGAGCAAGGCCGGATGCGTCCACTGACGTCTTAGTCCGCGCCTCATACGTCTCCCTCCGGCCTAGTGGGAATGCGACACTGTACTAGTAACCACAGAACAAGGACTAGCTGGCGGCATGCTTGTCAGGGTGGGTCTGTAGCCCCCAACCACGTGTCCACACACAGACTATGTGCTCTTAGTCGGGTCCTCTAGCTAGTTTTTCCCCCAGCCCAAACTTAGGCTGCAAAGGCGAGGGGCACTACGATAACCAGCCTAAAAACCGTCACACCCGGGAAGCTCTCCACCACTCCCGAGTGGGTCCACACTCGCGTGCATAAGGAAGCCACAACTAGTGGGGGGTCACTAAACGTGACCACTGAAAATAACGCACGCACCCAACGTAAGTAACGCGGAGTAATAAGTGATTCAGAGCCACCCGACTCTGGACAGCCAACTAGACTTACTAAACTTAACGGTCCTTGAGTCACAAGACTCGGGTCAAGATCGCTGCACGTGATGGCACAACGCCGTCAATCTAGCCTAATCCAGAGGTCTAAGACCACGGTGACATGATTTCCAATGTGGCTCACCAGTCACCGAGTTAATCCCCTATCCAAGGGACAAGCGAAAAACCTCCAGCCCCAGGCTGGTTAACTGGACTCACTGTCCAAGGCCACACACATGGCCCACTCAGAAACCACTTTCTGGAGAGATCCATGTCGTGCAGGGAAGGCCCTCCGTACGCCTATCGATTCACGACGACTCGATCTAGCGAAAGCACGAAAGTCTGGAACACATGGGGTCACCCAGACCCCCAAAGCTCACGGGCATGCTAATCGAGATAACTCGGCACCTCCGGACACCCAAAAAATACGAACACAGAATCCACGGGTGTCTGGGACATCCACGAGGCTGATGGTCGACCACTAGGTCACAACCGGGTCGACCGAAAGCCAAAATGACACGACCGAAACACAGAAATCACGGAACATAAGTGGCGGTCATCCTCCTGACCGTCACTACCAAGTGGCGGTCTACCCTAGGACCGCAACACTCGCCTAGCGGTCCACTTTGGATCGTAACTTGCCAGGAACACTTGGACAAGAGGCGGTCATCTCCCAGACCGCAAACCCAAGTGGCGGTCCTTGGCCTGACCGCCGCCATCAAGTGGCGGTCAGTCGCAAGGCCACTACTCTATTGGGACCCAGATGACTAGACAGATCAAAACAATCATACCCAGACCGCTACTCCCGGTTTGGCGGTCTCCTTGAGACCGCTACTCTGAGTGGCAGTCCATCGCAAGACCGCGACCCTCAAACTGACTTAAGGGGCCATATGGCGGTCTCTAGAGGACCGCTTCACCTAGTGGTGGTTCCTGGTAGGACCGCCACTACGTCCCGAGCGCGAAAATGGCGAACACAATAGAAAACCCCATTCCACGCCCCGTTCACACCTATGTGATGGGAAAAATAAGGGAAAACCATTCCCCATCCTCTCTAGCACCGCGAGGACCCATTTAAACCCCAAAAACATGATCAAGACACGAAATCCAGCTCACACCCAAAAATCATATAATTTCACCCCGATGGAGAAATAAACCCACTCAGCTCGTCTCGGGATACCAAACTCAAATGAAATAAAGTACTCGAGCTAAGGAACCATCCCCCTACCTCCACCTAATTAAGATTCCGCGTGCCGAGGATGCCGATCTGCTAAGAAAACGCCGTTTAACCTGCCACCAACTCTCGAACCCACGAACCGCCTCCACCGCGCCGTTCCTCATCCCATCCGCGTTGTTCCTCGCCCCACGAGCATCGCCGCCTCGCCCTTGCCGCCTCCGTCGACCACTTGGAGTGAGAGGGGGAGAGGAGAGAATGTGGGAGAGAAGAGAGAGGGAAAGGGAGAGAAATGAGAGATGGGGAGAGAGAAAAAAGGAGGGGGTTTGTATATAGAAAATCTGGAAAATTCTAAAAAAACAAAAAATTAGAAAGAATACTCCCCACGATCCTCGGAAAACATACAACGTGCTGGCAACATCCCAGAGTCAGAGAACGCAATGGTTCACCATGTATAGGGTTCCGAAGGCTCGTCAAGGAAAAACACGCATAAACCGCAAAATGCTCTCCGGGACTCCCGAAAGTGATCCGAAACCCACGGATCCTGATCCGAAAAATATCCAAAAAATTCGGGGCATTATATCAATAGAAGAACCTACCAAAGAAATCAACTTGAGAAGTGATGAAAACCCTAGGATAGTCCTCATAAGTAAAATTTGCCACCATCTGAAGAACAAACACTTATTCAGGTTCTCCAAGAATATAAGGACACATTTGCATGGAGTTACGAGCATATGCTAGGTTTGGATCTTGTGCTAGTCGAACGCCGTTTAACACTTAAGCCAGGGTCCATCCCGGTGAAGCATCAGTTAAGACATTTCCACCTGCACATGGCATTAAAAATGAAAGAAGAGGTCGATAAGCTTTATAAGGCTAGATTTGTTAGGGTCGTCCTCTATCCTAATTGGGTGGCTAGCATCGTCCCGGTAATGAACAAGGATAGAAGGGTCAGGATTTGCATAGACTTTCGGGATCTTAATCGCGCGTGTCCTAAGGATGATTTCCCCCTCCCTCACATAGACGTTTTAATTGATAATACGACAGGGTATGAGACCCTCTCTTTGATGGATGGTTTCTTCAGATACAATCAGATTCGCTTGGCTGAAGAAGATCAAGAGAAGACTTCTTTCACTATCCCGTGGGGTATGTATTGTTATGTGGTCATGCCATTTGGACTCAAGAATACTGGAGCCACCTACCAAAGCACCATGATGGCTATTTTTCATGATATGATCCACATCTATATTGAGGTGTACGTTGATGACTTGGTAGTGAAATTAAAGATAAGGATTGAGCATCCTAGGGTTCTAGCCAAAGTTCTACAAAGAACGCGAGAATATCAATTAAAGATGAATCCAAAGAAGTGCATATTTGGTGTGTCATCAGGTAAGTTGCTCGGGTTCATTGTTAGCAAAAGGGGTATTGAAATTGATCCTAACAAGGCGAGGGCAATAAGAGACATGCCTCTTTCCAAGAATTTGAAGGAAGTTTATGGATTGATCAGGAGGTTACAATTTATTTGCCGATTTATCTCCCAACATTTACAAAGGTGTAGGCCGTTCTACGAGCTTACCAAGTCGGGAGTCAAATTTCATGGGGATGACAAGTGTCAGGCGGCTTTTGATGGATTAAAAGACTATCTAACCAATCCTTCTATCTTGAGACCGTCGGCTCCAAGCAAATCACTTGTTATTTATATTTCTATCCTGGATGACTCAGTAGGAGCTGTCCTTGTGCAAGTCGATGAAGAAGGTAAGGAGAGGGCAGCTGATGGAGGCATCACCCACGACTCCCTTTGGCTCGGGTCCACTTCTTCACACTCGGGAGCTGGTTGAGTTTGGGCCTCACTCTATAAAGGCCCCTTATCCATTTTGTAGCTTTCCTTTGAGTCATTTTGATGTATTTCCATTTTATTTGAGTCATTTCCCTTGGTCTAGCACTTATTTTTCTATGTTCTTGTATCATCATGCTGTCTAATGTGGCTATTGGGCCCCATTCGTTGGGCTAGGCCCATTAGCACTCCCACCCCCCCTTGGTTATTTGTAGTTGTTTATTTTGTCAGGGACTTATTGTAAAGAGTGGGTTGCCTATATATAGGACCCCACTCCCCTCATTTGAAGTTAATGAATGATCAAAATCCTATTGAGTTAAACTTGCCATTTGAGTTCAAATTGGAGTGATTCCTCTAGTTTTTGGGTGAGAGACCCTAGGGGAGAGATTCCCCACCCATTCCCCTCTTAATCTCTCTATTTCACCCCTCTTTCTCTCTCCTCCAACCCCAATTCCGAATTTCCTTCTCTCTCCTCCCCTCCCCAACCACCTCCACTAGCCACCCACCTCCTTTAATGCCCTCCACTTCCCCATGGCCTCCTTTACTCCACCTCCTAGTTCCTAGGTAGAAATCTCCACATTCCAACACCATTCTCCACCTTCCAACCAAATCTTCCCCATTCCAATACAAGCATCCCACTTTCCCACATAATCTCCCACCTTCCAAAGCCATTTCAAAATTTGAAATCCCTTCCCTCCACTTGCCTTGGCCGCCCCCTTCCTTTACCCTCCCCCAAGCCAAGTTCGCCCCCCTCCACTCCCCATTCCCTCTCTCACATCCTCATCCTCCTCCTCCACCTGCTAGCCCCTGCTCTCAGCCATTCTCCCCTCATTCTCCAACCCCTATAGCTCTCCACTCCACCCCACTAGAACCCCCATTCATCCTTAGGCCACCCCTTCACTTCCCCTCCACCAAAGAAGCCACCCCTTCCTCTCATTTCTTCTTGCAGATTGGAGCTGTGCAGACCAGTAAGTCAGCCCCTGTTGCAGCATCGCCCACAGATTTATCCTGATGATTCTGAAGGCGTAGCCTAATTGCTGGAAAGGTCCCTCTGTCTTCTTCGCAGGCGAGGTGGAATCAACTCGTTCCGAGGTCGGGGCCAACCGTAGAAGCCGTTCTCCCACGACTGCGCAGAGAGGTCTTCATCCTGGACCAGAGCCTGAGAGATCATTCTGCCACGACGAACCCCAGCGGATTCAGGCTGAAGTTCCTTCATCAAAGTTCTCCCTCTGCCAGTCCTCTTCCAAGATCAAGAAACAGAACCTCGTTTGGCTGCCGGAGGAAGGAGTTACGAATTTTCTCCCCGAAGCTCTCCAGTTCTATCTTCTGCTGTCTACTCCGACCAGTGCCCACTCTTCAGGGTACACCGTCCGCCCTCGACTTCTGAATGCAGCCCCGTCACCTCCTGTTGAAAGCTACTTCAACCACGAAGACAATGCCACCGGTTTCGTGCTGATCGGAGCTCGGGTGGGCGCACAGTGACCTCTGCAATTTGCTGTTCCAGTCCAGACTGAACCTGCGGCCAGACAGAGGAGTCTCCTTCCAGTTGCTGGTGCGGCCACCTCCGACCCTCTGAGCATCCCCAAAAATTCTGGAGTCTTCCCTCTCAAGTCAGGAAGCTTTAGAAGGTGGTTGCACTCAATTTGGAGTCCGTACGAGTCCGAGGCAGCCGGCACAGCGACTTCCTGTCCAGAATTCAGATAGCAGCTGCAAGTTCCCTAATTTCCCATTTCTCTTCATTTCGGTCCGATATCCCCACCCCGCTTGGCCGGCTGAAGGCCCCACCCTGCGTGGTGGTAGTTTTGAATGTAAGACCTTAACCCCTACCCCAAGATCCCCCCTCCTGCGTGAGGTGTAGTTTTGTCATTGGTTTGGGCAGGTCAAGCGACACCGCTGCGGCGTGTGGGGAACCACCGCCTCCCCGCTCGCCCTCGTCTCCGACCGGGACCGGTTTCTTCAAACCGGTCTAGTAAGTGCCTCTTTCTTGCTCAATTAGTGTTGCTCTTTCAATATTTGATTCATGCGCTGCTGAATTTGTGAGGAGCGCCCGATCCTCAAGTCCACGACTTAAGAGTGATCGCCGTGGGATAGTGTGAACCGGTGCCCTTGTGCACTTTGTCGGCCCCAATTGAATTGGGCATCCACCCTTGGGGAGTCGATCCTTGGCCTTGCTGGCCCTCTACCAGCAAGGGCCCATTCCCATAATTCACTCTTGGCATCGCCAAGTCACTCCGGATATAGAGTGCGACGGGAGAGCGGTGGCCCATTAAGGCCCATTTGAATGCTTAATTGTGCTTGTTTGCCTAAGTCCAAGGTCGTGTCACATCAAGTGGTATCAGAGCAAGTCCTTGACTTGTCTCTATCAAGTCTAAGTCCTAGGACCTTTGCATAGTGTGTCCAACCACTTTGGCCCTTTGTCTTGCATGTCCACCCGTAGTGGTGCTAGCTATCAACCCGGTTCATCGTCTTCGGCTCCACCAATGGATCCCAATCCTCACCAACTCAACCAAGATGTTCCTAGGGAGGGACCCCAAGGCCACATGGATAGGGTAGATGCTGCCCTCACAACCATCCTTGCCCAACTAGAGTCCATTACCAACCGAATTGCTCGGTTAGAAGACCAAGAGTTCCGCCCAAGGAACAATGAGCCTAGAATTCCCCCTCCGCATGATGAGCCTCATAGAGAAGATCCTCACCCAAGGATCAATGAGCCAAGAGCCCCTCCACCACATGGTGAGTTCCATAGGAATGGTTTTCCCCAAAGGAACCAAGGCCCAAGAGTCCACCCTCCACATGTAGAGCCTCATAGGGATGAGTTCCACCCAAGGAACAATGGCCCAAGAGCCCATCACCCACATGCTGAATTCTGTAGGGAGGATATGGACCATGACCATTATTATGATTATGAGAGGCCTCGCCCCCATCAAAACCATGACCGGCGTCCACGGGATGATCCGGATGACCCCCTTTTAAGGATGATCAAGGTAGAGGCCCCAAACTTTGATGGTTCACATGAACCTAGTGTTTACCTAGAATGGGAGACCGCCATGGACCAATACTTTGAATGGTACCCCATGTCCGACCAAAGGAGAGTTAGATTGGCTAAGATGCATCTCACTAAGTTGGCCAAAACCTATTGGCTAAATCAAGAGGGTCTAAGACGGGTTAGGCGGGAAGAGCCTATTGACACTTGGGCGGACATGAAGAACCAACTTAGGAACAAATACCTCCCCCGAACCTACCACCAAATGCTCCTAGATGAATGGCAAAGCCTCACCCAAGAAGGGAAGACCGTGGTAGAGTACATTGAAAAATTTGACTCCTATCTTCTAAAGTGTGGAGTCCATGAGGATCCGGATGTCACCTTATCCCGTTTTAGGAATGGGCTTCAAAGCCACATCAAGAGGGAACTATTCATGAGGGACGTTGATAACCTTGAGCTAGCTTACCAAATAGCTAGAGATGTGGAAAGGTTTTCTAGGAATTCCCGATTTATCCCTCCCCGACCCACCGACCCCAAAAACTTGGGAACACGTCCCCTTCCACCCACTCCCATGAGAGCTCCTAGCCCAAGTGGGAATGCCCCTTTAAGGTCCTACAATCCTCCCCCACCCATCACTCCAAACAAGTCCGCTCCTAGTCACCCTCTCCCACGGAAGGATGACAACCCCAAAGGCCCAAGTGTAGGAACCACCTCGGGAAGTGGGCGCCAACAATGCTATAAGTGTCATGGGTATGGTCATTTTGCGGGGCAATGTCCATCTAAGGGGTTATCTAGTTTGCTTATTGAGGAAGAAGTTCAACCCCAAAAGGAACAAGAAAATGACGTTGAGGAACATGAAGCCTCACTAGATTGGGAAGAGGAGTATGAAGCCCAATATCTAGAGTCGGGTCTAGATCACTCCACTCCTTCAAACAACTCCCATCTAGGAGTCATTAGGTGCATCCTCACCCAACCTCAAGAAGAGGATTGGCGTCGGACCTCAATCTTCCACACCTTTATCAAGATAGAGAACCATGTGAGGAAAGTAATCTTGGATAGTGGTAGTTGTGTTAATGCCGTGTCACCCGACACCGTCAAGCTCCTTGGGCTTACTCTCACTCCCCACCCAAGTCCGTACCGGGTCTCATGGATCAACAACAACTCCATCCCGGTCAACACCCAATGCTTAGTGCCTCTCACTTTCTCTTCCTACCATGGCCAAATATGGTGTGACGTCATACCCATGGAAGTGGGTAGCATCCTTTTAGGAAGACCTTGGCTCTATGATGTGGATGCCACCATTCTAGGAAGAAGCAACATATGCACCTTTGAGCATGAGGGTAAGACTATCCGTCTTAACCCCTCCCCACCTCGACCCATGCCCAAGAGGGACACTCTCCCTCAAGGATCACACCCCACCACTCCACAAGTCTCGGGGAACTCCACCCCTCCAACCCAAGCCCTTATCCAAACCCCAAAACAAAGTAGAACCACGGGGTTGACCAAAGGAATTCATCTCATCACTAGGAAAGAGCTTGAAGAGGAAATTGCTCAAGGGGTGCCTTTGTGTGCGGTTGTCATATGCTTAGGGGAACCTACCCCTTCTAACCCCCATCCCATAGAGATCCAACAACTTTTGGAAGAATTCCATGATGTGTTCCCGGAAGAGCTCCCGGACCAACTCCCTCCCATGCGTGATGTGCAACACGCAATCGATCTAGTGCCGGGAGCCACCCTTCCAAACCTTCCTCATTATCGCCTCAATCCCACGGAACATGCCGAACTTAGGAGGCAAATAGAGGAACTCATTAGGAAGGGCTTCATCCGCATTAGTAAGAGTCCATGTGCCGTCCCGGCCCTTCTTACCCCCAAGAAAGATGGATCATGGCGGATGTGTGTGGATAGCCGGGCCATTAACAAGATTACCGTCAAGTATAGGTTCCCCATCCCTAGGCTTGATGACATGTTGGATATGCTAGCCGGAGCCACCATCTTCTCTAAGATAGATCTCAAGAGTGGTTACCACCAAGTTAGGATAAGGCCCGGGGATGAGTGG
Source organism: Amorphophallus konjac (assembly GCA_022559845.1). Lineage (NCBI taxonomy): Eukaryota > Viridiplantae > Streptophyta > Magnoliopsida > Alismatales > Araceae > Amorphophallus > Amorphophallus konjac. The sequence goes on from CM040126.1 coordinate 400,824,739, forward strand.
AAAACGGCCTTCAAGACCAAGGATGGTCTCTTTGAGTGGTTAGTCATGCCATTTGGGCTTTCTAATGCCCCAAGTACTTTCATGCGTCTTATGACGGAAGCACTTAGGCCTTTCATTGGGAACTTTCTAGTGGTATACTTTGATGATATTCTCATCTATAGCCAAACCCATGAGGCCCACCTTGACCACCTTAGAAAGTTTGCACCGTCCTCCGGCAAGAAAGCTTATTTGCCAACCTAGGGAAGTGTCATTTCATGACCACTACCATCACCTTCCTAGGATATGTGGTGTCAACCAAAGGAGTCTCCATGGACCCCGACAAGGTCCAAGCTATTCTAGATTGGCCGGAGCCCCACACCCTTCATGAGGTTAGGAGTTTCCATGGGTTGGCCACATTCTATAGGAGATTCATTCGAGGGTTTAGCACTATCACCGGCCCAATAACTGATTGTCTCAAGAAAGGAACCTTTGTTTGGACCAAAGCCGCCTCTAAAGCCTTCCTTGAGCTTAAGGAAAAGTTGACCCAAGCCCCGGTCCTATGCCTTCCCGATTTCTCCAAAGTCTTTGAGGTCACTTGTGATGCATCCGGGATAGGGATAGGAGGGATTCTTAGTCAAGAGGGACACCCGGTCGCCTACTTTAGTGAGAAGCTATGTGATGCTAGGACTAGATACTCCACCTATGACAAAGAGTTCTATGCCGTGGTCCAATCCCTCCGACATTGGAGACATTACTTGCTTCCCAAAGAGTTTGTCATCTTTTCCGATCATGAGGCCCTCAAATACCTCAACTCCCAACAAAAGTTGAATGCCCGACATGCCCGATGGGTTGAGTTTATCCAATCCTACACCTTTGTCATCAAACACAAGGCCGGGAGTGAGAATAAGGCCGCGGATGCTCTTAGTAGGAAGATGTCCTTGCTATCCACTATCCAAGTGGAAGTGATTGGCTTTGACAAGGTCAAGGATGAGTACCCTAGTTGCCCCGACTTTGGGCAAATCTATGCCAACTTGACCACTCATTCTAGCAAGGAGCATGAGGGATTCATGTTAGAGGATGGGTTCCTCTTCAAGGGGCCAAGGCTTTGCATTCCCCGGACCTCTCTTCGAGACTTCTTGGTTTGGGAATTACATGCCGGAGGGTTAGCCGGTCATTTTGGGGTCCACAAGACCATTGCCTTAGTTGAGGGTCAATTTTATTGGCCAAGTCTCAAAAGAGATGTAGGCAAAATAGTAGGGCAATGTCGCACATGTGCTTCGGCCAAGCAAGTGAAACAAAACACCGGCCTATACACCCCACTTCCCATTCCCGACCGACCATGGCAAGATTTGAGCATGGACTTTGTCCTAGGCTTACCCAAGACCTCTAGGAAGCATGACTCCATCTATGTGGTGGTTGATAGATTTTCCAAAATGGCCCACTTCATCCCATGCTACAAAACATCCGATGCCTCCCATATAGCCCGGTTATTCTTTGATGAGGTAGTCCGCCTCCATGGGCTGCCCAAGACCATAGTCTCCGATAGGGATGTCAAATTCACTAGCTATTTTTGGAAGACTCTTTGGCACATGATGGGTACCCTCCTCAAATTCTCCACTGCCTACCACCCCCAAACGGATGGTCAAACTGAAGTGGTCAACCGGAGTCTAGGGAACCTCCTTAGGTGTCTTGTTGAGGATCGGCCAGGAAATTGGGATCTCATCTTACCACAGGCTGAGTTTGCATACAACAATTCCGTCAATAAGTCAATAGGGATGAGTCCATTTGAAGCCGTGCATGGGTACAAACCAAGAAAGCCATCCGACCTCATTCCCCTTCCCCAGCATGCTAGAGTGTCCATGTCTGCCGAGTCTTTTGCACAACATATTAGGGAATTGCATGAGGAAATTCGCAAGCACATTGGCATGAAAAATGAGGCATATAAAAGGTTGGCCGATTCTCACCGGCGTCACTTAGAGTTCCAAGTGGGTGACTTTGTGATGGTAAGGACGGAGAGGCTCTCCCCAGGAGCCCACTCCAAGTTGAGACCACGTGGGACTGGGCCCTTCCAGGTCTTGAGGCGCGTTGGTGCAAATGCTTATGAGTTAGATCTCCCCGAGGATTATGGGGTAAGTCCTACATTCAATGTCGCCGACTTAGTGTCTTACAAGGGCCCCACGGTGAGACCTAGTGAGGAGATTGAGCCAACTTCTTCCTTTGAGAGAGCACCCACCTGTGAGAAGAGTCCACTAGCCAAGAGAGCTCAGCGCGATCGCATTGAACGAATATTGGATGAGCAAATCACTACCACCCGGAGCAAGGTATATGAGCGCTATCTCGTCAGGTGGAAGGATCGGCCTCCGTCGGATGACTCATGGGTGAGTCGGGAGGACCTCCAGCGATTGGATCCGGACCTCCTCGAGCGGTACCTTAGCCGGATGGACCCTTACTCGACGGAGTCGAGCTCTTCGCGGCCCAGGGGATTTGATGGAGGCATCACCCACGACTCCCTTTGGCTCGGGTCCACTTCTTCACACTCGGGAGCTGGTTGAGTTTGGGCCTCACTCTATAAAGGCCCCTTATCCATTTTGTAGCTTTCCTTTGAGTCATTTTGATGTATTTCCATTTTATTTGAGTCATTTCCCTTGGTCTAGCACTTATTTTTCTATGTTCTTGTATCATCATGCTGTCTAATGTGGCTATTGGGCCCCATTCGTTGGGCTAGGCCCATTAGCACTCCCACCCCCCCTTGGTTATTTGTAGTTGTTTATTTTGTCAGGGACTTATTGTAAAGAGTGGGTTGCCTATATATAGGACCCCACTCCCCTCATTTGAAGTTAATGAATGATCAAAATCCTTTTGAGTTAAACTTGCCATTTGAGTTCAAATTGGAGTGATTCCTCTAGTTTTTGGGTGAGAGACCCTAGGGGAGAGATTCCCCACCCATTCCCCTCTTAATCTCTCTATTTCACCCCTCTTTCTCTCTCCTCCAACCCCAATTCCGAATTTCCTTCTCTCTCCTCCCCTCCCCAACCACCTCCACTAGCCACCCACCTCCTTTAATGCCCTCCACTTCCCCATGGCCTCCTTTACTCCACCTCCTAGTTCCTAGGTAGAAATCTCCACATTCCAACACCATTCTCCACCTTCCAACCAAATCTTCCCCATTCCAATACAAGCATCCCACTTTCCCACATAATCTCCCACCTTCCAAAGCCATTTCAAAATTTGAAATCCCTTCCCTCCACTTGCCTTGGCCGCCCCCTTCCTTTACCCTCCCCCAAGCCAAGTTCGCCCCCCTCCACTCCCCATTCCCTCTCTCACATCCTCATCCTCCTCCTCCACCTGCTAGCCCCTGCTCTCAGCCATTCTCCCCTCATTCTCCAACCCCTATAGCTCTCCACTCCACCCCACTAGAACCCCCATTCATCCTTAGGCCACCCCTTCACTTCCCCTCCACCAAAGAAGCCACCCCTTCCTCTCATTTCTTCTTGCAGATTGGAGCTGTGCAGACCAGCAAGTCAGCCCCTGTTGCAGCGTCGCCCACGGATTCATCCTGGTGATTATGAAGGCGTAGCCTACATTGTTGGAAAGGTCCCTCTGTCTTCTTCGCAGGCGAGGTGGAATCAACTCGTTCCGAGGTCGGGGCCAACCGTAGAAGCCGTTCTCCCACGACTGCGCAGAGAGGTCTTCATCCTGGACCAGAGCCTGAGAGATCATTCTGCCACGACGAACCCCAGCGGATTCAGGCTGAAGTTCCTTCATCAAAGTTCTCCCTCTGCCAGTCCTCTTCCAAGATCAAGAAACAGAACCTCGTTTGGCTGCCGGAGGAAGGAGTTACGAATTTTCTCCCCCAAGCTCTCCAGTTCTGTCTCCTGCTGTCTACTCCGACCAGTGCCCACTCTTCAGGGTACACCGTCCGCCCTCGACTTCTGAATGCAGCCCCGTCACCTCCTGTTGAAAGCTACTTCAACCACGAAGACAATGCCACCGGTTTCGTGCTGATCGGAGCTCGGGTGGGCGCACAGTGACCTCTGCAATTTGCTGTTCCAGTCCAGACTGAACCTGCGGCCGGACAGAGGAGTCTCCTTCCTGTTGCTGGTGCGGCCACCTCCGACCCTCTGAGCATCCCCAAAAATTCTGGAGTCTTCCCTCTCAAGTCAGGAAGCTTTAGAAGGTGGTTGCACTCAATTTGGAGTCCGTACGAGTCCGAGGCAGCCGGCACAGCGACTTCCTGTCCAGAATTCAGACAGCAGCTGCAAGTTCCCTAATTTCCCATTTCTCTTCATTTCGGTCCGATATCCCCACCCCGCTTGGCCGGCTGAAGGCCCCACCCTGCGTGGTGGTAGTTTTGAATGTAAGACCTTAACCCCTACCCCAAGATCCCCCCTCCTGCGTGAGGTGTAGTTTTGTCATTGGTTTGGGCAGGTCAAGCGACACCGCCGCGGCGTGTGGGGAACCACCGCCTCCCCGCTCGCCCTCGTCTCCGACCGGGACCGGTTTCTTCAAACCGGTCGAGTAAGTGCCTCTTTCTTGCTCAATTAGTGTTGCTCTTTCAATATTTGATTCATGCGCCGCTGAATTTGTGAGGAGCGCCCGATCCTCAAGTCCACGACTTAAGAGTGATCGCCGTGGGATAGTGTGAACCGGTGCCCTTGTGCACTTTGTCGGCCCCAATTGAATTGGGCATCCACCCTTGGGGAGTCGATCCTTGACCTTGCTGGCCCTCTACCAGCAAGGGCCCATTCCCATAATTCACTCTTGGCATCGCCAAGTCACTCCGGATATACAGTGCGACGGGAGAGCGGTGGCCCATTAAGGCCCATTTGAATGCTTAATTGTGCTTGTTTGCCTAAGTCCAAGGTCGTGTCACATCAGCAGCCTACTACTTGTCTAAGCTTCTCAACCCCTGTGAGCAAAAGTATACGACTATGGTGAAAACTTGTGTTGCTCTTGTCTGGGAGGTGCCGAAACTGCAGCACTACTTCTTAGCTCACGAAGTCCACCTCATTGCTCGCATGAATCCCATCAAATTTCTCCGTGAAAAATATATTCTTACTGATAGATTAGCACGATGGCAAAGCTTACTTTCTCAGTTCAATGTCATCTACATTCAGCGAAAAGTGATTAAAGGCTATGCCATAGCAGAACATCTTGTTCATCACCCTCTCCCAAGATTTGATCCTGTTCGCTCAGAGTTTTCAGATGAGGAACTAATGTCCGTTAATCAGCTCTTCGATCTGATGTGGACATTACATTTTGATGGAGCTATGAATTCTCAAGGTAAGGGTATCGGCATTGTTCTCCTATCACCTGACGGAGTCACCATTCCACAAGCCTTTCAGCTTGTATTTCTTGTTACAAACAATATAGCTGAATACGAGGCTCTTCTGGCCGGACTTGAGGCCGCTTATCTATATGGTGTCACCCAATTGCAGATTGTAGGTGATTGTCAGCTTATTTTGCGCCAAGTGCTCACCAAATGTTGCACGCTCGATCCTAAGCTTAAACCCTATCAGGAACTCACATCTACTTATGCCAAGCTCTTCTCTAAGCTGATCTGTGTTCATGTTCTTCGCAATCAAAACATTTTAACTAACGCTCTCGCTTCGCTAGCCTCCTCCTTGGCCTTCTCTCTCAAGAGGAATTTCTTTTCTGTCATTATCCATAGACGTCTTACTCCCGCCATTAAGGATCCCGCTTTTCTTAAGGTTAAGGAGGAGTTGCTGAAGAAGGTTAAGGAAAGATCATTGAAAATAAAGAGGTCATGCTAATGGACTTAGAAGAAGAATTGGATGATGAGGAAAAGCCATGGTATTACAAGATTGTAAAATATTGTCAAAATCAGTCTTATCCCGAGGAAGCCACGGCGGAAGAAAAAAAATCAATAAGGAGAGTCACCCAAAGGTACACTCTGGTTGGAGGTGTGCTCTATAGAAGAGGTCTCACTGGTGTTCTTCTTAGATGCCTTGATGACGACAAGGCGTGGAAGGTTGTGGAAGAGGCACATTCAGGAGTCTATGATAGCCATGTCAATAGCCAGATGTTAGCCAAGAAGAGCCTTAGGCTAGGCTTCTAATGGCCCACTCTAGAAGAGGATTGCTCTATCTATGTTCGCAGGTGTGTTAAGTGCCAGCTGCACGCTGACAAGATCCATTCTCCTACTTCTTCACTCCATCCTATGTCCTCCCCATGGCCTTTCTCTATGTGGGCTTTCGATATCATTGGATCTCTTGGTGATGCGAACCTCCTCACTAAACCAAAATCATTTATACTAACGGCCACGGAGTACATCACCAAGTGGGCGGAGGCGAAAGCTTACGTGGAGATAAAAGCATCAACCATCTATAAATTTGTTATGAAGAACATCATCGCCATATTTGGTATTCCAAGCTCCATCGTCACTGACAATGGGCCACAGTTCATCTCTCAAGAACTTCAAGACCTCTATAACAGGTATGACATTGCATTGCAGCATGCATCTCCTTATTATCCACATGGTAATGGGAAAGCAGAGGCAACAAATAAAATCTTAATTAAGATAATCAAGAAAACATGTGAGGCTAACAAATTTGCAGACTGGCCAAAGAAACTCGTTGAAGCTCTATGGGCTTACCGCACTTCCATCCGCACTCCCACCGAGCAAGCTCCGTTCGCCCTTATGGAATGGAGGCAGTAGTCCCTTATGAGATCCTCATACCTTCTCTTAGAGTACAGTTGGATAAGGAGCTATCTATTGATGAGCGTTGTGAATCTCTCCTTACACAGTTGGAGCTCTTGGATGAGAAGCGTCTGGCCGCCGCTGAACATGCACGGATTTATCAAAATAAGCTCTCACGGTTTTATCAAAAGAAAGTGATTGAGAAGAAATTTAAGGTCGGTGAAATGATAATTAAAAGAATCTTTGTAAAACCTAGCGGATCTTGCTCAAAACTCCAACCAAACTGGGAAGGGCCTTATGTAATACGTGAAGTCTATCATGGCAATGCTTATAAACTAGTTAATGTTGAAGGGGAAGAATTGGCTCACCCTTGGAATGGTTTGTATCTCAAGAAATACTACCCTTAAGTCTCAAAAAAACCCAAAAAAATCAATAAAAAAATAAGAAAAAAAATTAAAAAATGGTAGGCTAGTATGGTATGCGGGCCGAGAGAGACTTGAAAGATCAAAATCTCTATTTCATTCTTCACTCTTAGTAATTTAACCTTGGATCAATATCAACACACATGACACACTTAGCTCTTAAGCTCAAACGGCACAGAATCTGAGGAAAGTCAAAGCAAACCAAGAGTGAAAGGTACCACCCGTTCTCTTCTCTTCGGTTCGCGTTGGGGGGAGTGAGGCCTTGGTTAGACCATCAAACCTACCCGCCGCCCTAGTAGGTGGAAGTCACGGCCCAAAAGAGAACAAATCTCCCAAAAGCCTAAGTAAAGTCAATTCCTATCAAAAGGGAAATGAAAAAAATGAAAAACTGAGAAAACAAGAAAAAGAGCATGTCAAGAGGGCAAAGTCTTCGTAGGGAAAACCCTGGTTGTAAGCATGCATTCCAAAGGCAAAAGGGCAGCAAAAATTTCCCTAAGACACAGACTGAACCCCAACATGCAATGTGGTAGGGGGTGAAGTCTCCCAACCTTTCAAACCCCCTCGTGAACTTCCCCAATTATTTTCTTCCTTCTCCCTTCGTGGTGCACCATAAGCTCGAGGAGCGGCAAAGACGAACCTAGGAGGATGTGCCATACGAGACGCCGAGTGAAAGCATAGCTCGAGCACGTTGGCCCTCTGTTAATTTGTTTATGAATGATTAGTGAATTTAATATAGTGAACGAGTAGAAGTTTCTTTTGGTCTGTATGCTAAACCGTGGCTCAAGAAAAACAAAAAAATAACAAAAACAACAAAACAAAAATAACAAAAAACAAAAACAAAATAAAAAAAATAAAAAAAATAAAAAAGAGAGAAAAAAAATCATTTGCTTGATTGCATGGTGCTTGTTCATCTTTTATTTTCGGTACACATCTGGTTGCTTGCATGTTACATTTTCCTATACTCTTCATTATTTGCTTTAGTTGATTAAAGGCTTGGCCCCTTGACCCCTTAACAAAGTCAAACAAACATCCCATTGCTTATTGAGCAAGGGGCCAAGCCAGACAGATTAACTAATCTATTTGCCTAAGTGTGGAACATAGGGGTAAAGAGAGACAAATGATACAAGTACACAAGCGCACAAAAGGACAAACTCAGGTGACAACATGCTTTTCATTTCATAGTCATAATCATATATGTATGTGGGTAAAAAAATGCAGGAGGTGGTGTACAATGGTAATCTCTCTAGCTCTCTACACCACCCTCCTCTCTCCTACTCTCTGCCTCCCCTCACTCGTCCCGGTCCCTAGCTGGAGCCGGTGGTGGTCCCATAGACCCCTGAGTGGCGATCAATCTCCTGGTATGTGTTCGTGCCTCTGCCTCGTTCCTCTACTGAGTAGAGGAACCCACTAGGTAGGTGGTGCTGGAGTAGGCGCTCGGACGTCCCTCACGCTGTGCTTACTCCTGGCCTCTCCGGTAGCGCTCCTCTATTACTCTCGCACGCTCCTCGGCTGCGTCAAGGCGGATCCTCATCTCGGACAGCTCTCGCTCACGCTCGAGCCGCTCCTCTCGCTCTCGCAGCAGCTCCTCCCTCTCATGAGCGTGCTCTCTCCTCTCCACTTCGACGAGGATATGTAACTCCATCACCTCTCGAGGGAGCGCCTCTGTCTCCCACCGTCTCCTCTCCTCCTCTAGCTCGGCAACCCGCTGGTCGCGGATCGTGAGCTCGATGCCCGCTAAGGCCACCCGAGTAAGTGCATCTTGTAGCTCCTCCATCTGCATTTCAACACATTTCTATGAGCATGTTGTTGCATTTGTTTAAAAGAGAGAGAGAGAGAGAGAGAGAGAGAGAGAGAGAGAGAGAGAGAGAGAATATTAATTGCAATGCTTAAATATCATTTTGACTCACCCATGCTGCTAAGTCGCGCTCTGCTGCCTTGGCGCGCGCTACTGCTCCTGTGACTCGCTCCTGCAAAGAAGCAACCTCGGTGGTCTGATCCCTCGTGCTCGAAGAGGCACCTCCTGCCCCTCCAGCTGCTACTCCATGCTGGGCACGCTGCATTGATTGAGACTGTCAGTTGCTAATCGCCAAAGTTTAGGATTAATCATAGAATGTAGATTAAATGCATACTCACCAGGGTCTCCAAGTCTGCGCCTATAGTCGCGAGCTGAGCCTCCAGACTATGTAGCTGGACTTGCATGTCTAGCGACAGTACATCTCGTGCATCCTGCATTCATTGCATGTTAGTCAAAAGCATTCATGATGTTAGCCAAAAGCATTCATCAAAGCATATAGAATTAAAAATCATAGCATACATTCATACGTACCCCTACTGGCCTCATTTGAGGCCGGCCAACATAGGTCTACTAGTATCGCTACAGGTACACCATGTTGTCCTACACGTGAGAGACAACCGGAGTACCACCTCTTTGCTAGTCTGCGTACTACTCTGGGAACGTCACCCGCCAGTCTGTCGGGACTGTGCATCCCCGGGTCTTCCTTCCTATCCCACGCGGCTCCACGGCATCCACCCACTCCTGGTGGAGGCCCAACATCCTCATCACCAACCTCAACCTCAGAGGCTCGATCTTGTTCAAGTAGTGAAGCCAAATCTCATGCCCAAAAAAGGGTCGACCCGCTGCAACCCAGGGTAGGCCCTCGTCGATCATGCCCAGGTACGGCCGCCACACAACCTACATGAACACATGTCATCATCATATCATGATAAGCAGGAAATAATAGAACTTTTTGTGCTATGTGTGTGATTTTGATGGAAACAAAACTTTATATGTGTGTGATAACATAGCTTTATGTTTGTGTGAGAAAGCTTGGGTGAAATTGCTTAGTATTGAATGAGAAAGATTTTGTGAAAAATATGCATGTATGAATGCCCATCTACATATGTGTAAGATGCATGTGAAAACAATGCTTCTCGTGAAGATAATGCTTCATGAATGTTAGTTTTTAATCAACAAGAATGTCGTTTGAATGAATGAGTTGCTATGCTATTGTGCATCCCTTTGCATTTGGCATGATTGTCTACATGTGTATGTTGAAGCTTTTTGATGTTGAAATAATGGAAGATACAAGAAAGTGATTGAATGGTTGAGCTCCCATGTCATTAGATTTGGTTGATTGAGAGATTAAAGTTCATCATATCAAAACCTTGTCATTTGGTGGAATGTGTTTTTGATGGTTGTAAATGGAAAGCCAAATACATGTTTGAATAGGTTCAATGATGTATTTTGATGTGAACAAGTTCTAAGTGTTAATGCTTGATGCAAGTATTTTGATTCTCATCTAATCTCTTGCTTTATCATGTGTAGGACTGGGGATTTGAACCACCTTAAAATCTTGTGTGTTGTGGTTTGCTTGTGTGATTACTTTATGCTAGATGCATGCTTAGGTTTAATCTTTATATTACTTGTCTATCTTGCTAAGCAAATCATTGTGTCCTTAGTTAATCTAGTTGTATTCCGCTGCAATTCTCTTCATCTAGCTTTAAAGAGGGGTGTTCTGTAAAAAGAGGGACAGATCTATTCACCCCTCCCCTCTAAATCTGCCATCCACTACTCAACAAGTGGTATCAAAGCATGTGAATGCTAAGGCCTATACTCTCCCCCGTCTCACAAAGATATTCTCCCCGGTTGACAACCTACAAAGGCAACTCACAAAGATATTCTCCCCCTTTGACAACAGCAAAAAAGAGGGATAAAATAGAGACTGTGACAAATGTCTTAGTGATCAGAGCTGAATAGAGACTGTGACTCTTTTACCAGAAAATTTTACCTTGTCAGATTTTGGTTCAAAGATTTTACATTGATGAGAGTCAAACAATGTTTAAATGATTGATTTAGATGATCCTGCTCACATAAACCTCTATCTTGCTGCACCAAAATCTAAGCTTGCATGGTTATGACATCGTAGACTAGGACATGCTAACTACAATGTCTTACATAAACTGTTAAAGCATTCAATGGTGAAAGGTTTGCCTGAACTATCTTTTAAACAAGAAAATAAATTGTGTGATGCATGTGCCCTAGGTAAACAAACAAGAAAATCCTTCAAGGCTAGATCTGCAAATATGTCATCCAAATCACTTGAGCTGACTCATATGGACTTATTTAGTCTAACCAGAACTGCTAGTTTAAGTGGTAGAAAATATGGATATGTCTTGATGGATGATTTCTCTAGGTTCACATGAGTTTTTTTTCTCACACATAAAAATGATACTTTTGATGAGTTTCAGGCACTCTATATGAAGATAAAGCAAGACGGTGAGTTCAAAATCTCCAACCTTCAATCTGATCATGGTGGTGAATTTAAAAATACTGAATTCTATAATCTTTGCAGGGATGAACGTATTTAACATTGATTTTCATCACCAAGAACCCCTGAGCAAAATGGTGTAGTTGAAAGAATGAATCGAACACTCATAGAGATGGCTAGAACAATGCTTGCCGAACGGCAACTCCTAAGGAAGTTTTGGGCTGAGGCGGTAAACACAGCTTGTTACATTATCAACCGATCTATGGTAAGGCCACACACCAAAAAGACTCCTTATGAGTTGTTGAAAGGTAATAAGCCCTCTCTCTCACACATGAAAGTGTTTGGGTCTAAATGCTTCATCCACAATAATGACAAAAGAGAATTAGATAAATTCGAGTCCAAGAGCGATGCAGGTATATTCCTTGGATATTCTGATAGATCTAGGGCTTATAAAATTTATAACATTAAGAGTCAAACTGTGGAAGAATCACCCCATGTCTCCTTTGATGAATATCATAATGATTCTAAAAATGATAACTATTGCAGGAAAAATGATGAAGATGGGGAATTCCTAAGCATGAAGGAAAAGAATGATCCTCCACAAGAAGAAACAAGAGAAGATGGTGACCTAGCTGAATCAAGCAATACAAGGGATCAAGCTCCAAGAGAAGGTAATGATTCTACAGACATTAAAATTCTTAAGGATCATCCTTTAGAAAATGTCATTGGAAGCTTGAATGATCCACCTAGAACTCGGTCACATTTTAGAATTGTGGAAGAATTAGATCATCTTGCTCTTGTCTCCCAGATTGAACCCAAGAATATTGAGGAAGCATTAAAAGATGAAAACTAGATAAACTCAATGCAAGACGAATTAAACCAGTTTGAAATAAATAAAGTTTGGCATCTTGTTCCTAGACCATCATCACAATATGTCATAGGCACTAAATATGTTTTTAGAAACAAACTCAGTGAGGAAGGTAAAATAATAAGAAACAAGACTAGACTGGTGGCTCAAGGGTATAATCAAGAGTTTGGGAGTAGACTTTGAGGAATCTTATGTCCCAGTAGCTAGACTTGAGACCATCAGAATTTTACTTGCCTTTGCATGCTCCCTTAGAATAAAGTTGTATCAAATGGATGTAAAAAGTGCCTTCTTAAATGGTTTGATCAAAGAAGAAGTCTATGTGGAACAGCCCACTGGCTTTGAGAACTCTAACCATGCAGATTTTGTATACAAGCTAGACAGGGCACTTTATGGTTTGAAGTAAGTACTAAGAGCTTGGTATGAGAGACTAAGCTCGTTCCTCATTGAGAAAGGGTACACACGAGGTAAGGTAGATCAAACACTTTTTACCAAGAAACAAGTTAAGAACATCTTGATTGTTCAAATTTATGTTGATGATATTGTGTTTGGTTCTACTAAATCTAAAAACTGTGAGGAATTTACGAACCTCATGACTAGCAAATTCGAGATGAGCCTGATGGGAGAACTTTGATTTTTTTCTCGGTTTGCAGGTCAACCAAGAAGAAGATGTGTGCTTCATAAGTCAAGCCAAATACATCAAGGAGCTGGTGAAAAGATTAAACATGACAAGCTGCAAAATGATTGCAACTCCTATGAGCACCACAACATCACTGGATTCGGATGAAAATAGTAAATTAGTGGATGCAAAAATCTATAGAGGTATGATTGACTCCTTGCTTTATTTGACTGCATCCCGACCAGATATCCAGTTTAGTGTTTGCCTCTGTGCTAGATTTCAAGCTAGTCCTAGAGAATCCCACTTGACTATCGTCAAACGTATCCTTAGATATCTTGCCAGAACTCAAGATTTGGGATTGTGGTATCCATCATCATGTGATTTATCTCTTATTTCTTATTCTGATGCGGACTACGCTGGATGCAAGTTGGATCGCAAGAGTACTAGTGGCTACTGACAGTTTCTGGGTGGGTGTTTAGTTTCTTGGGCTTCCAAGAAACAACACTCGGTTGCCCTCTCAAGTGCAGAAGCAGAATATGTTGCTACGGGGAGCTGTGGCACCCAAGTATTGTGGATTAAACACCAACTCCAAGACTACTTAGTGGATCTTGGTTGTGTCCCGATTCTGTGTGATAACACCAGTGCTATCAACCTTGCAAAAAATCCAGTCCAACACTCTAGGACCAAGGATATTGAGATTAGTCATCACTTCATTAGAGATGAGGTCTTTAAGAAAAATTTTGAACTGTATTTTGTTGATACATTAAATCAGATTGCTGACATCTTCACTAAGCCCTTATGTAATGACAGGTTTACTACACTCAGAAGGGAGCTTGGTCTTTACAGGCCACAAGCTAATAAAAATTGAAATGATGATCTTCTTCAATTTGGTTGTCTATTTTTGCAGATTGATTTCCATGCATTGTTTATATGTAAATATGTCATTCTACATGTGGTGTAGCATTGCATGTAGTTGCATAATAAAGTTGAATTCATGTTCACGATGCATTGCATGTGGTGTAGCATCATTCTTACATGGCCATGGTAAATTAAATGATGAAGTCTGGAAAGGCAGGCTATGCTTGTCTAGAAGCACTCACCATGCGTGAGGATGCACCTCTGCCAAGTACCATGCGTCACTATCGCATGTAGGCCATACAGTAAGGGGGAGCTATTTCTTTGAAGCATTCATGCATATGTTTCATCTTCATTCTGTTACCATCCTTGAATGCATCCACTGCATATCCTTAGGGGGAGTCTTGCTGCTACTATTACTCTCTTGCATATGAACTTCAATGGCTTCTAATCTGAAACTGAGATCATGAAACAGACAGAACTATGGCGTAAGAGCTTTCTATTATATGAACTGATGATTGTCTATCCCATAAAAATGGTTCAGATTTAATGATTTCCTTGAAGCTCTGATATTTTTTTTTGAAATCATGTATGTTCTGTGGTGTTAATAGACTTTAACTTGATATTGCATGTTGTGCCTTGAATGACTATCCTAAAATCTGAAAATTCAAACGTCATAGCAACGTTGGTTAAGATGCAAAAGCTTAGTATTGTTGTTAAACACCTTGATGAGCTGGAATTCCTGAAAATCAATTAGCCAGAGCAATGATATTGTTGCACGGAGAAATATATCACGTCCTCTAAACAAGTGACGAATGATATGTCATGTTGTGCCCATGTTATCTCTGTCTTAATTAAATTGGACTCTAGGCAGAGCAATGGCATAATTGCTGAGAAATATATCTCCTCATCAAAGAAATGAGGTAAAATATGTCATGACGTGACTTTGCTATCTCTGTTCACACTGAAACATAACAGTCAGTCTTACCAAATACCTAGGATTACTGGCGTCTGAACAACGTGTATTCTTACAGATAAGAGGCATGTACTAGACTCGATTGCTCGTAAAATATGAGTCATGTGCATACAAATGCAAAAGATCATGAAAAACAGTGCTCAAATCATAAATTTTCATACTTTAGTCATGTTTGTTTAACCTCAATACTAGTTTGTGATATTCCTAATGAAGTTATTGAATATGGATGTATAAGCCAAAGGAAGGTTAACCACTGCCATGATATGCACTTCTGATTCATTTCTTTTAAAACATGGCTGTAGATGCTTTTCGAACTCTATTGTTGATCTTGGATTTCATTAGCTTTGAACCATGTATCTTGCTCACGGCATGTTTCAGATCTGCATATAATGGCTTGCTCTTCACTCCTATTCAGCTCTGATCACTAAGACATTTGTCACAGTCTCTATTTTATCACTCCTTTTTGCTATTATCAAAGGGGGAGAATATCTTTGTGAGTTGCCTTTGTACGTTGTCAGCGGGGGAGAATATCTTGGTGAGACGAGAGAGAGTATAGGCCTTAGCATTCACATGCTCTGATCATGCATATGCATACATATTAGCACTCTATATCTTGAGCTACATATGAATAAAATTTGCCATCTTGGACATTACTGCCAAATAATGACTCAGAGTGTTGCCATCATCAAAAAGGGGGAGAATGTTGTGCCCCTGTGGTCATTTGAGTCATTTGACATTCATGGTTTTGATAATGGCTAAACACTATAAGTCATTGATGTTTCCCACTCTCATATGACTGATATACTTGATGCTTTTTCATGACAGATGACAGATAAGTCAAGGAATGGAGTGGAGATGGTAAAAGTGAAAGCCCAATGATCAAGCCCAAGCAAGGATGCAAATCCCTTCTAAAAGCAAAAGTCACTCAAGATGTAAGTGCACGGAAAACAAAGCAAAAGTCACTCAAGATATAAGTGCACGGAAAATAAGGCAATGATGAAAATCCCTTCAAATCACTTCTTTCATATGTGAAGAGTCACGGCTATCAGAACAACAAGCTAGCTTCAAGAAGTGTTGACACTTCTCACAGAAGTGCTGACACTTTGCACAGAAGTGTTGACACTTCGCACAGAAGAGTTGACACTTCAGACACCCTGGCACTCAGAAGTGTCGACACTTCATCTCGAAGTGTTGACCTATCTGCCAAACAGAAGCATTGTAAATGCTGTGAAGCTGAGAAGTGTCGACACTTCATCTCGAAGTGTCAAACTGTCTGCAAAACAGAAGCAGCTATTGTTGACTTCGTGTTTCTCAACATGGGCAGCCCCTTTTCTTGGATTTGTTTAATCCTAAAGTCACCCAACCTACCATGATTTGTGGATCTGGTCTGGGGCTTATCTATGGACCATTCAAAGAGATATAAAAATAACACAAAGGGGTTAGAAACCCTAATGAATCAAAGGGAGATCAAGAGAGGCTAGAGGAGGTTGTCCAAGGGAAGAAGAAGAGGGTACTGTAGCCGTGAACAGTATTTCGTGCAGAAATTCTTCATCCATTCCAAGGTGTTTCAAGCTCATATCCAAGCTAGAAACTTCTAAGGCAGTGTACAAGCAAGCAAGGCTATCAAGGTGATCCAAGGAATCTCATTTCACAAGGAAGAAGAAGCCATTGCTGCTGAATCAAGAGGAGAGCTTTGCGAAGAAGAAGAAGCCTTTGTTGGTAATCTACATCGTGTGAAGACAAGAAGAAAAGAGGCAGCCCTTGCTGAAGCATCAAATTCACCTCCTTCATTTCAGACAAGATCTTTTCGATTCTAGCATATCTCCATATCTTCTTTGAGCATTTTCATATTGTTCTCTTTTCAATTTGTTCAAGCTACTGAAATTGAGAATCATCCCTACCACGGTTAGTAGGAAGGCAGTTGGAAGGTGATCAAATCTGCGATGCTGTCGTCCCTACCTGTGGTTAGTAGGAAGGTAATCAGAAGTTCTCCGATCTGTGATTTGGTGAGCTGCACTAGTGAAGCCTCACCGGGTTTGGTGAGGGGTGGACGTAGGACTAGGGATTCAGTCCACACCACCTTAAAATCTCGTGTGTTGTGGTTTGCTTGTGTGATTGCTTTGTGCTAGATGCATGCTTAGGTTTAATCTTTATATTACTTGTCTATCTTGCTAAGCAAATCATTGTGTCCTTAGTTAAGCTAGTTGTATTCCGCTGTAATTCTCTTCATCTAGCTTTAAAGAGGGGTGTTCTGTAAAAAGAGGGGTAGATCTATTCACCCCTCCCCTCTAAATCTGCCATCCACTACTCAACAAGCCAAAATTATTGTAATAATTGATTATCCTCCCAAAGTTAATGGCTGTTACAGGAAAACGAGTTTCTTAGAAAAATGGCGTCCAACATTGAAGTCGCATATTTAAACTGCGTCCAACATTTCTGTCCCCAATTTTTTTTTATTAAATCCAAATTAAAAATTCAATTCCCAAGAATTGGTGTCCTTATATGCAGTCGCCCATACTTAATACATCACATCAGGCTCCAAATTAAAAATTCAATTCTAAAAATAGTGTCTCCATTGGTGGCCGCCCATTTGAAAATAAACGTCTGGAGAGGGGGGAAATCTATCACCCGAGAGCACTGCCCAACTAGGTCCAATTGGACCAAACCAGGCCCAGCTCCCCAAAGTGACAGCCCCATTTCGGGCCCACTTACTTCAAGTCCAAAACTCACTTGGAGCAGCACTTCCTAGGCGGCCCTCAGCTCCGGAAGTCCGAGCGACAGATCGGCCGAGAGATCCCCTACGGGGACCCGATATGGCCTACCCGAGCTATACGCTCATCGCTCAGGATAAAACCCCGAGCAAGCACCTCTGGCTCGAACCGACTGTCGGAAGCTTATTCAAGCGTCCGTTACGCATCCAACTGGAGCAGGGAACCCCAATGGATAGGGGAGAGCAAGAGTCCTTATGCCATAAAGAGCCCACAATAAGGACGTAACCCTCCCGAAACCCCCTCAGCTCCCTGGACTATTACGTTAAATGGATTGTTATATAAACTCTAGGGAGACCCTTCAAGAAGGTAAGGCAATGGTCCTAAGAGAAAACCACCACACCTCTTGGTGGAGAATAATCTCGCACCCTCTCTCTTCATATCCATGCTCTATCGCACTTACTGACTTTAGCATCGGAGGGTTTTCCCTAGGGACTCCTCCCTGGGCACCTCTGATCCGTTTCCTGCCTTGCAGTTCATACAACCGTGGTGACCGTGACCAAAGATTCTTCCGAGATCTCACGACTCAGGATCAGCGCGAGATTACGCTTATTCATCAGGGAGACCCTCCGAGAAGGTAAGGTAATGGTCCTGAGAGAAAACCACCACACCTCTTGGTGGAGTATAATCTCGCGCCCTCTCTCTCCTACCATCTCTCTTCATATCCATGCTCTATCGCACTTGTTGACTTAAGTATTGGAGGGTTTTCCCCAGGGACTCCTCCCTGTGCACCTCTGATCCGTTTCCTGCCTTACAGTTCATACAGACGTGGTGACCGTGACCAAAGATTCTTCCGGGATCTCACGGCTAAGGATCACTGTGAGATTACGCTTCTTCAACATCCATAATAACGGACGCTGATTCTTTTTATTATTTACATCCTAGAAATGGGCGTCTTTCCATATGGACGCAGATTCATTTCAAATTTTCTTTTTTTTTTAACGTGAACTGCCTTTCCATGGCCCTCTCTCTCTCATTCACTATTCATCTTCCTAACCTAAACCATCCGGCAATCATCTTCCACCCCCCTTCTCTCTAATCCATTGCTACCATGTTTGCCGGCGGCTCCACGCCCGGCAAGCGGCGGCGGGTCACGGCGCCAAAGACGGTGGACCTGGTTGGCGATGAGGAAGGAGGGGAAGCGGCGGCCCAATCTTCCATGGGGCAGTCGAAAGCCAACAAGGAGCGAGAGAGGTGTTCTGCAAGACCCCTCAACTACACATAAGTTAAGTTTGGGCGAGCTATCACGGTCTCTCGCAATGTCTCCAAATACTACCACACTACGTCACTCGATGATTGCAAACCAAGTGACGATCTATCCGGGAGATGAAATTCTACACGACTGTCAACTGCAGCCCAAATGTCGTTGCTCGACATAGAAGATGAGGATGGCATGTCTTGCAATGCGCCCACACCAAGACTAGCCCCGACAGACAATGCAACAGCGGGACTGTCAATGATAGCTACTTCTCTCCCAACCTCGGGTGAGAGCGCCGTGCCGTGACCCTCGATAACAGGGAGCGGTTTGTCGCCATTTCTGGCCCCTCCAGCTACCACCAATGATGATTCGATGGCAAGGGTTGGGGTCGTCGAGCCCCCGGTCATCTCTTCCATAATCTTGCCTTCCTCTGCCCCAGGGAGGCCCTCTTCACTCTGAGGTGGGCTCGTCAGTGATAGCAAGTTGCTGCTACTCCAAAGCCACAGCTGACGGCTCAGACCCGGCAACCATCCCCGGCGCCTCCAAGCCCGCTACCATGATATAATCCTTTGGATACCGTAGGGCTATGGGCCTCAGGACCGGCGGGAACAATGGCAGATCTACGTCGAGAGGCGGCAGAGGTATCTTCACGGTGACCGCCGACAAGGTGACCTCGGACTGACTAGCAGAAGCCTGCAAGAGAAAGGGAGCATAAAAACCTCGGAAGGACAGCAGGATAGCCAGACGAGAATAAGCACGAGACTAGAAAAAATGCAGCTCTTACCTCAGCCGGCAATAAGCTCAAGTATGTGGCAACAGGAGCTACCATCTCCATCGCCTCTAGCCCTTCTCCCACTGAAGGACCTAGTGGCCCAAAGCCACTTAGCGTCAGCCGTGGAGGACTAAAAGTTGTAAAATCGCTCTCATAGGCAGAAGACACTGCAGCGTCCTCAGCCTCTGTTCTCGTCAAGGGGAAATCCTCGTCGCTCGAGCCGCTGCCATAGTCCACCTGCTCCGACGAGAATGAGCTTTGAACCAACATCGGTTCTTTCTCTCTCGGAAACGGTGGTCTTTCACTTAAGAGGTCTCTCCCCGAAGCCTCTTGCTCGACAAGAGCCTGCTCGGCCAGCTCTGTAACGGGGATAGCAGGCGAACGAGCTTCAAGAGTAGATCGACTTCCTGGAATTACCCCTGGCTCTGCAGAGATTCCCTCAGTTGATTCCACGACGGAGGGAGAAGGTGGTCGAATATCGACTGAAGCTGAAGAAAAGAAAGCACCCACGTGAGCCCAGGGGATAATAAACTATAGAAATCTACAGCCAAACAGGCCATCAATTACCTTCTATCTCATGACTGGGCATGGGGGAGGGCAGATCTGCCTGCACTACATCCTCTCTCTCTCCGGCTCCCACAGAGGTGACAGCCGCTTGCGCGGCCATTGCAGACGAAGCAGCTACGTTTGCAAGAATAAGAATTGACCTATGTTGCCAAGGTGACGACTGAGCATAGGATAAGAGGCATACCTTAGGTCACGCGAGCTGAGGGATGAGAGGTCTCAAATTCTTCAAATGAGACCACTCTCGGAAGGACGACCGCTGGTGCCGGGTCTACAGTCTTCTTCCGACGGGCCCGCTTCGCTCGAGTGACTGCCGCCCAGACTTGGGACCTCGTCCGCTTCCGTGAATCACCTGGAGGAAGTGGCCTCATGGTCGGGGCAGCTTCCGGAACTTCAAAACATGTCGACTTCTGAGCTTTTATCATTAGCTCCCTGAAATGTCTGGTCTCCTCCGAAGAAAGCCGAAATGCACATATGCGAAGGCGAAAAGAGGAGAAATGACATACACAACAACAAACAGGAAAGCCCAAAGCTGAACACAAGAGAAAGAAAGATACCTGCTAGTCCCGTATAAAAGGAAGAAAGTGGCCAGTAGAACAGCGAAGGCTCCTTGTCCCTGGAGGCGGCTTCGCGAACCAGCCAGCATATGTCGCCTATCACCTCACACTGTTCGGCCAGTAACGCAAGGTCCGCATGGCCTCGTGAAGATAGATGATAATACATGCTGAGGTGGTCTAGCCCCCATCCATTAGCATATTTGAAAGAAAGAAGAATGGGTTGGCCCAATATGCTTTCACTAGGGACACCCACTGAAATTCCATGGGACCGCAGCAATGCAAACAACCAGGGAGTGCCCTCATAAAGCTCCGACCATCGGTCTTCTCCCCTGATGAAAGTCCTATAAGGATAAATTCGATCATTCTCAGGATGCCAAGAAGCTGTAGAAGGCATCGGCTCCTCACTGGCAAAGGAATTTGTTGAAGGACCATTCGCTCGCCACTCACGCGGCATAGGCCTTGAAGTGTCTTCAAGAAGCCATCCTTGCTGATCTTCGGCAGTTTTGGCTCGATCTTGGATGAACATTGCTTGGCAGCTTTGCTCGCTTCCAGATAGTTCGCCATTGCAGTGTTCGTCTGAGATTTCAACCTCTTCAAGTAAGCCGGGTCGATATCCAGAGCAGGCACTAGCTGAGAATCCAGAAATTTACACTATGCAACAGCCCAGCATTCTCTCCTCGAGTTTCTATAAAAGCCCGTACTTGCATTCTACCATTTGATGTACTCTGGAGTCACACGGGGAAAGTGTGTGGGGGCCGAAACTCTGAATGAAGCTACCTCTCGGTGGTGAAAATAGTCCCGCCATATGCGGGCCTCGACATTTGACACTTGGCCAGCTCGGGCCCTGTTCGGTAGCATAAATTGAGTGGAAGTAGCTAGAATATGCTGGTCATAGCCAAAATTCTGACTGAATCGGAAAGGATAATAAGGCTCTAGGCACAAGATGCCGCTCTTGCGGAAAACCAAGACGCTCGGCCTTATGGACAACGCCCAATCTATCAGCTCTGACTGCAAAATCGGTCTCGTGCACTTGGCATCAGAAATGGGGTGAACATATTCCTCTACCTCGCCCAGACGGCACTCCCTCATCCTATTCACCAAAGGACTAAAATGAGCCGCCAGACTCCAAAAGTGAAGGACCCCCGGGGAATCCAGTGGAACTTTTGTAAGTTTTCCACGAGTAGCAAAGAGCTAGTCTGCCACTCGAGTCGGCTCAACACTAGCAAACTCTATCATCCTGGGAACCAGCTGTGTTGACTGAAGCAACCGAGGAGCAACCTCCGGGAAGAGAGTACAGACCCAGGCATTAAAGAAATGCAACGGGCCAACCCCCTGAAGATTCCTAGGAAGGCGCGAGCGGTGCAAGTCTCTCAACAGTTTATATATCAAACATAGTGCAACAGGGCAAAGCGAGAGCTTCATGCCCCAAGCCATCCAGCAGGCAAGATAAATAGCCTCTGCCCTGATCACGCTCTCATCACCCTGCGGAAGAGCGAATGAGCAAATCCAATAAGTTAGAAACGCTACACAATGAGTGACTACGTCAACACCCCTGGGGTTGGGCCCTTCTGGTTCTCCTCCCTCCGAAGTCGAGGGGAAAGCAGCCTGCTGTCGAACTCTTTTCTTCCGCTGAACAGGAACCGGCACTACCGAGGGGAAATATGTGTATTTCTGCTCCCCTCTGAAGAAATGCTGAAGCCATGTGCCCATCCGCACACGCCTCTTCTCTCTAGGCTTTCGCACCCCCTTGGCGTCATGCGAAGAACGGCAGAGGCTAAGATACGACTTCATCAGATAGCGGTAGGCAAAATCGCTCAAGTATCGCCCTTCACCGTCCATCTGGTCTTTCATCCAATCTGGCCAGCAGACCTCTTCATATGGCTCACCGTCAATCGGGAGGCCGCTTAACTGTGAGAGACTCCAAAGATCCAATGACGTCTCTCCTTCTGAAGTGTAAAAGGTGTTGTACTCCAGGCAGAACACTTCAATCATACCGCAGCAGAGACCCTTTGAGATGGAATAGCGGTACCTTTCTGCATACACACTGTGATACACACTTGCTCTAATCAAGATAGGTGCATAGTGCTGCAAGACAAAACCTGTGAATTCTACTGCTCCTAGCCTGAAAGCGTGGGCATCGGTGGCCTTCAAATCGGCGAACCATCCCACAGAAATCTGGTGTTTGAACCGAACCGCTAGACAGTCTAATAGGAACGGCTCGTCTCGGTACCCCCACTTTAGCGGGGCCAAGAACAAACCAAAAGACAGCTTCTCCCTGTCTACGTGACCCGTAGTCTCGTTCCATCTGGCAGGAACAAATTCAGGGGCCCTAGTCAGCAGCCTGTCTTGTGGAGACAGCTCCTAAAGTCCAAGCACAACACCCCACTTCCTGGGCTCACCAGGCAGATATATGGGTCTTCCCCTCACAACACAGTCAGTGAGGCTGTCCCGCCCTTCAAGTAGCGCCAGCTCAGCCTTCCGGATGAGGAACAGATCCCACTTTCCCTGAAGATTGAACCGCTTCAGAAAGGACATCAGGTGTTTGTCCTTGGGATGATCTACTCTGGAGCCTTCAGGGCATTCATACTTGAAAGAATCACTCCCAATGATCAGCAGGCAATCTGTGTCCACTGTCTTGGTCTCCGAATCAGAGGACTCTGCTACTATAGCCAGCTAGCCATGGCCTCAATCCAGAGAATGAACGTCCCTCCACGTCACCACAGCATGAGAGGAGGAAGAAGAGTCTAATGCCATGATTTCTGCATCAAAGACAAATACAAAGAAAGCAAACAAAGTCAGGAGGTAGCTGTTGAAGACAAAGTCTTTTCTGACAAAAATTCGGCAGAGTCTACGCAGCCCGAGAGTTTGCCAGAGCGAAGCGGGAACTCGTCCACAAAGTGACGGTCCCTGAAAAAGGCCGTGGACGTCACGCCAGGGCCGAATAGGACACCCAGGGGTGCAGCTCCGAGGACAAGCCTACAAGGAGCCTCCCGGGGCCTGGAAAACAAGGGGTTAGACCCCGAAATCCTCACTCACCACTCTACTCTCGCCGCCACGCTCTGGAGGAGAAAGGAAGAGAGAGAAAGTTGAGATGCAAATGAGGTTGAAGTGAGAAAGAAAGAGAAGAAGGAAGAAGTTATAGGGGCTTTGATGGGCTTAATCCGGCGTGCTAAAAGGCACGCCAGTTTAGCGTTTCCCGCCCTTATTCTTTTGAAATTTCAAACCTTGGGCTAATCCTGCGCGCTAAATAGCGCGCCATATTAGTCCCTCTTCCATTCAAAGGGGCACGCCATATTAGCCTCTTTTCCATTCGAGGGGCCGCACCGTATTAACCAAGGCCCATGGCCGCGCTGAATTAACCACCACTCTGGGTTTAAGGGCCATTCCAAGCCTATGTCAGCTAGATGGGAAATCTGCCCAAACAGAGCTTGTTGGATATGTGTTCCCACATTATTTTTGAGCCTAGTTTTGATGATAACAAATATTATGAGTTTGTGGGAGCAAATCATTGTGTATGGTTAATGAATTCAAACCATTGTGTGTTTGGACAAGCATGTGCTTTGTAATGTCATTTGGTTGCATTATGATGGAACAATGGTTCTCATTTGATTGTGTGAGTGTATGGATTTTAATGGAACAATCATGTTTTCCATGTTTTTGTAATGGCATCTATCGTTCAATGAAAGTGCTCATTCATGTGTAAATGAATATCCCTCACTTGAGGTTTCTTGTTATTAAGCATATGGGAGATTCAAGAATGTCAATTGCATATTAAAGCTTCCATGACTTTGTATTTGTCAAATATATTTTTGTTGGTTAAGAATGGAAGTCAAATTCTTGTTAAAGTGGGTTCATTGTAGTCTAGTTGAATGATATTCTTATGTGTATGAACTTGTGAAATTGTGTTTTCATTCAACTTCTACATGAGGTCCTTGGGCTAGCATCATGTTGAATCTATTCATATAAAACTTGAGTGAAAGTGGTTGGAATGACTTTTACACTTTGGTTAAGTGCATGGACAATTGTTCTTGAATTTTGGATTAAGGAACGTCAGGCTTAGTTTGTGCTCTCATGCATTATATTCATAGCTTTTCCATAGTCTTTGATTCGCATGCAAACCAACTGATTTAACTTGTTTTTAAGCATGGAAATTCACAATTGGATGTTTGATATCATAGGCTTGCATGTATAGGTCATTGGGTTTCACAAAATATGATTTTCATTTGTGCAAAGCTTGAATGGGTCGACCCCCTCACTGTCTGGGTCAACCCCTGGGCTGAAAATAGCCCAACCAGCATTCTGGCTCCAAGTGGGTCGACCCCTGCAACTTCTGCTACCCAGACAACATGCTGGACTGAAAGTGGGTCGACCCACTTTCTAGATGGGTCGACCCATCTGGTTTCGTAGTTCCGTGCGACTTTTCTGTGGGCCATCAAAGCCCATCCAAATGACCTCGATTTGGGCTGAAATTTTATCCCAATGCCCCTAGGTTATTGATAGACATATTAGAGTCATTTTGCAAGGGTTTTGCATGGGTATTTGGGTCTTTGGGTCAGCCCTCTATATATACTAATGTGAGATCCGAATTTGGGTATTGTGAACCCTAATGTGCTTTGTTTTTCATCTTGTAGGAGAAGAAAGGGAAAAAGGAGTGGAGCTGAGCAAAGATCCGTGGTTTTGATATACTTCCACTCATTTCTGGAGCTCATGACTAAAGAAAGAAAGGAGCGGAACGAGAAGGGGAATGCGGGGACGTTCTCATCGTCGACATCCGGTCACCCTCCGACTTGAGGCTTAGAGAAGACCTTCTACAACCCTTTCCTACTCTTGGGGATTCACTTCTACATCTTGTTTGGATTTGTTTGAGTCATTTTCCTTTGGTTCACAAGCATGTATTGAACATACCCTTCATTTTTCTAAACTCCGACTTTGTGTGTGTGTTGAACCGTTTGCGAACGGTGGTGGATCATTGTGCTGCGGTGTTGCAGCTTGTGTTTGTGGTTAGATCCATTATGGATCGTGTAGGAGACGATGTCTCCATGTCTCTTGGAGCAGAAGCTCTGTGCGCTTCACTTGAAGCGAGTGGATCCTCACCGTTTTGGTGAGGGGTGGATGTAGGGAGCTCGCCGTGGTCCCAAACCACCTAAAATTTGTCTCGCATTGTGGTTGATTGTGGTTTGCTTGTTTACATTATTTTTGTTGATCATGTGAGAACGGTAAGCTTGAGGGAATTAATTTCTTCATAGCTTGCATTTCGTCCAATCATCATTTACGTTGGTAGTTATTTTATTTGCTGCGTTAAATTTAGAAAATACCATCGTGCTTGGCGGGGACAATTCAACCCCCCTTCTTGTCCATACGAGAACCGTTGGGACAACAATCTGGTATCAGAGATAGGTCTCTGATTTTAAGACAACCTCACAGTTGTAGAGAAAAGATCTCTTAGTATGGCCAACAAGGGAATGCTCCTCGAGGGACATTCGATTCATAGACCTCCCTTCTTTGATGGGACTAACTATCCCTATTGGAAAAACCGAATGACTGTGTTCATGCGAGCACAAGACTATGATACTTGGAGGGTCATCAACAAAGGTCCTTATGTGTTACGTCCCAATGAGGACTCATGGGAAGACGAGCATATTAAGAAATCATGTGCTAATTTTAGAGCGATGAATATTATTCAGTGCGCAATACATCCTAATGAGTACTCACGTATTTCTGTGTGTTCATCTGCGCAGGAAATGTGAAACAAATTGAAAAACCATTTATGAAGGTACTTCAGAAGTACGGGAGACAAAAGCAAATATACTGGTTCGAGAATATGAGCTTTTTGCAATGAAGCCTGAGGAGAACATTACACAAATGTATGCAAGGCTAAGTGAAATCACAAACAACCTAAAGGCCTTGGGAAAGGAGTATTCAAATCAAGACTTGGTGAGAAAGGTGCTGCGGTCCCTCACACCACCGTGGCACCCAAAAGCGACTGTCATTGAAGATTTAAAGGATCTCACCACACTCACGGTGGATCAACTCATTGGATCACTAATGACATATGAAATCAACATCATGAACCCAGCTGAGGAGGAAAGCAAGAAGAAGAAATCCATTGCACTAAAGGCATACCCAGAATCATCGGAAGATAGTGATGAAGGCTCATCTATGGATAGTGATGAGGAAGAGATGATGGGTCTTGTAACAAGGAATGTCCAAAAATACTTCAGAAGAGCTAAAAGAGATGGAAATCTTCCTAGAAGATTCATGAGGAGAAACTTCAACAAGAAAGGCGAGTCGAGCAAGAAGGAAGAAATCATTTGTTATAAGTGTAAGAAGGCTGGGCATATGAGAGGTCAATGCCCCGAGCTCCAAAAGAAGCTGAACAAGAACAAGCCAAAGAAAGGGAAAGCTATGAAGGCAACATGGAGTGATGAGGACTCGGATAGCTCAAAATCCGAAGGTGATAAGAAAGGACTGGGTGAGCTAGTCCAAAATCTTTGCCTTATGGCGGATGAGGACAACTCTGAGGTAAACTCCGATTCTGAAAATTTTACTCCAGAACAATGTCATCTAGCTTATGCAGATTTATTTCAGAAGTATAAGAAATCAAAAAATGATGTCAAAAACTTGAAAAGGAGATTTTGTGACTTGATTGGGTCTACTAATCCATGTGATAGGTGTAGCTTTTATGAAATGTAAATTGAAAATTTCAAGGATGAAAAAGAAGACTTTCAATCTAAGCTAACCTTGTATATGGATGAACTAGAGTGCTTGGAGGCAGAAAAACATCATGCTTATGAAAAATTAAAAAATGAGAATGCCCAATTGGTTAAGGAGTTGGATGAATTCAAATTGAGATTGAGTGAATGTGAGAAATCAAAGGAAGAGTTACGAACTAATTTCGAAACCATGCATGTTGAATTAAAAGGTTTGAAAGATGTTGTTCAAAAATAATTGAAAGGAAAAGAGAAAATGGTTGAACATGGTGAGACTAGCAATGAAAATGCTAGGAATGAGAAAATGATGTGGGACGCTCACCCACAAAGAGAAATTCATTTGTGAAAAATAAAGTTCAAAACCATTTGATTCATATGGCTTCAATCATGTTGACTCATGCATGAACTCTTTTGTTGATAGATCTTACATGCATAGGAGTCGGTTTAGAAAGCCAAATGTCGCATGCTTCTATTGTGGAATGTTCGGCCATGCAATGTATGTTTGTGATTTGATGAGGGCCGATGATGAATATTTTAAAATGAAAAATAGAATGCATTTCTCTCATGGTAGAACTAACACTTCGGGACCCAAGCTTGCTTGGGTACCTAAATTAACTTGAGAGTTATTTTGATTGTGCAGGTCTGTCTAAGATCAAATTGGAACAAATGGTACTTGGACAGTGGATGCTCCAGACATATGACGGGAAATAAGGAACTCTTTTCAGACCTGAAGGAAAAGGAAGGCGGATTGGTCACCTTTGACGGAAACGACAAAGGTAAAATTGTGGGAATTGGACAAATAGGTAAGGATTCAAACCAATCCATTGAGGATGTCTTGCTTGTGAATAGTTTGAATCACAATTTGCTTAGCATCAGTCAACTCTGTGACAAAGGTCACAAAGTCATTTTTGAAAACACACACTACTCCGTTGTAGATAAAGTTTCACATGAAATAAAGTTCATTGGTGTTAGAGATGGAAACATCTACTCTGTTGATCTTGAAAATTCTCAAAATAAAAATCTTTGTTTGGTTGCTAATTATTCGGATGATGCATGGTTGTGGCATCGACGTCTTGGTCATGCTAACTTTAGTGTTCTCTCTAAACTATTTAGAAAGGATTTGGTAAGAGGCTTACCAAAACTGAATTTTGTTGCAAATAAAATTTATGATGCATGTGCTATGGGGAAACAGACCAGAGTGTCTTTTAAATCCAAAAGCATTGTCACCACCACTAGACCCTTTGAACTCCTTCATCTAGATTTATTTGGTCCCACTAGGACACACAGTCTTGGAGGGAAACTTTATGGGTTTGTCATTGTAGATGATTACTCAAGGTTCACTTGGGTACTATTTTTAATCCATAAGAATGATGCTTTACAGGAGTTCGAAGATCTTTACAGGA
The DNA here is from genome assembly GCA_022559845.1 of Amorphophallus konjac. Taxonomy (NCBI): domain Eukaryota; kingdom Viridiplantae; phylum Streptophyta; class Magnoliopsida; order Alismatales; family Araceae; genus Amorphophallus; species Amorphophallus konjac. The sequence goes on from CM040126.1 coordinate 400,853,356, forward strand.
ACTTACACACTGATAAGGAGTATCAAATTAAAGCAATTAGAAGTGATCATGGAAGAGAGTTTGATAATCATGACTTTGATGATTTTTACAGGAAACAAGGGTTTACACATAATTTTTCAGCACCTCGAACCCCACAACAAAACGGAGTCGTGGAAAGAAAGAATAGGACGCTCGTGGAGATGGCTAGGACAATGCTTGCAGAAAATGGCTTACCAAGGTATTTCTAGGCCGAGGCGGTGAGCACGGCCTGCTACATCATCAATCGAGCCATGGTAAGACTTATACTCAAGAAAACTCCATATGAACTGTATAAAGGTAAGAAGCCGAATATTGCATATCTTAAACCTTTTGCTTCTCCATATTTCATCTTGAATAACTCTAAAGATTATTTGGAGAAATTTGCCGTAAAGAGTGATAGAGGTATATTTCTCGGTTGTTCTTCATCATCTAGAGCATATCGAGTATAAAACCTACGTACTCGTGTGGTAGAGGAAAGCTCTCATGTGATCATTGATGAATACACCTTAAGAATGTCTGACAAAGATAATCATTTTCTTGATATAGGGGATGAAGATGGAGAAGAAAAGAAAGATAAGAAAAATCAAGATGCGGATCAAGCAGAGTCGAGCAACAAAAATGATGAAGCTCCAACCCAAAATGAGGATTGCAACAAGAATGATGAAGCTCCAACCCAAAATGAGAAGCTCCCCAAGCAATGGACATTCCACAAGGACCATCCACAAGACAATGTCATAGGAGATGTGGAACAAGGCATAAAAATAAGGGCTTCAATCAGGGAAGTAGAAGAATTTGATAATCTTGCATTTCTTTCTACTATTGAGCCCAAATCTATAAATGAAGCATTAAATGATAATTTCTGGATCTTGACTATGCAGGAGGAATTACACTAATTCCAAAGGAATGAGGTGTGGTTTCTTGTGCCTAGACCTAAGAACCACCCGGTGATAGGAACTAAGTGAATTTTTCGAAACAAACTTAGTGATCAAGGGGTAGTGATTAAGAATAAAGCCCGGCTTGTAGCCCAAGGCTATAGTCAAGAATTAGGAATTGATTTTGATGAATCATTTGCACCTGTGGCTCTGCTTGAGACTATTAGAATATTACTTGCCTTTGCATGCTCTAGGAACATAAAACCTTTTCAAATGGACGTTAAAAGTGCTTTTTTGAATGGTGTAGTGAAGGAAGAAGTCTATGTTGAGCAGCCACCGGGATTTGAAGATGAGAAGAACCCGTACCATGTATACAAACTTGACAAAGCATTGTATGGTCTCAAGCAAGCCCCCCGTGCGTGGTATGAAAGGCTAAGTACTTTTCTTTCAGAAAATGGCTTCAAGAGAGATAATATCGATCAAACTCTTTTCATTAAGAGTAACAATAAACACATGCTTATTGTTTAGGTATATGTTGATGACATTATCTTTGGAGCCACTTCTGATTCATTAAATGATGATTTTGTATGATTAATGCAAGGAGAGTTTGAGATGAGTTTGATGGGGGAGTTAACATATTTTTTGGGATTACAGGTAAAGCAACTGAAAGATGACATCTTCATCAATCAAAGAAAATACACAAAGGAGCTCATCAAAAAGTTCAAATTCGACAATGCAAAGCCACACAAGACGCCTATGTCAACAACGGTGAAATTGAAGAAAGATGAAAAAGATAAGTCTGTTGATCAGAAACTCTTTAGAGGAATGATTGGTTCCTTATTGTACTTGACTGCTAGTCGACCAGATATCATGTTTAGTGTTTGCATGTGTGCAAGATTTCAATCTGATCCTAGAAACTCACACATGCTAGCAGTCAAAAGGATTTTCAGATATTTGCTAGGCACCACGGATCTTGGTCTTTGGTTTCCACGTAGTTGCACTTTTGATTTGGTAGCTTACACGGACTCCGATTATGCTGGGTGTTTAGTGGATCGTAAGAGCACGAGCGGGTACTGTCAATTTCTTGGAGGTTGCATGGTCTCATGGGCCTCTAGGAAACAAAATACTGTGGCATTGTCAACTGTCGAAGCCGAGTACATGGCGGCATGTAGTTGTGCAGCCCAAGTGCTTTGGATCTAATAACAATTAGTTGACTTTGACATTTCTTTGAATGACGCACCCATTCTTTGTGATAACACTTCTGCGATTAATCTTTCCAAAAATCTTATTTTGCACTCTCGCACAAAGCACATAGAGATTAGACACCACTTCTTACGAGATCATGTGACTAAGGGTCATTTTGAACTTATCCATGTAAATACAGAAAATCAACTTGCAGACATCTTCACAAAACCATTAACTCCTGAAAAATTAACTCAGATAAAGAGAGAACTTGGAATTTGCTCATTGAATGAGTAGCTGTGCCTTAATGCCATGCTTTTCCGATATATCAAATGGTGATTGCAGAAGGCTGGATTATGTCTAGCTGGAAGCTTTCCTCATGCGCGATGGTGGTCTTCGGACCTATGTTCTCCGCCACGTACTGGAAATCATCTTGCATGACTTTACTTTCATATCCTTGCTTGACTGCATGTATATATATATTTCTAGAAAATCATTTCTTGAAAATCTTCTAAGACCTCACCTCCTTGTTATACAAAATACATTGATTGTTATCATTTGTGAACGTGACATATACAAAGGAGGAGGATTTGTTTCCATTTGTGCATACATCTAGGGGAAGTCATAGGTATGTTATGGCAAATTCATTTTCTACATACATAGCAATTACCCACACACTTTGCACAAGATGATGCATATGACTTTAATTAATAAGGATTTCAGAACTTCTTTTCAACACTTTATGGGAAATAAAATTTCTACATGGAAATGAAGAGAATCATGAGGAAAAAGCTGTCAACCCCAATCAATAAGTGGAATATGGAACTGAGTAGCCGGGAATCCCCACTGAAACAAATGAGGAAACTCGCGTCGAAAAGTGAAGCTAAAATCGACAAGATTCAAAATTGTGATGAATCTTAGTAGCCGGGAAACCTCATTGAGACACATGAGGTGACTCTCGTCGAACGGTGAAATCTAATAAAAATAAAAAAATGAATAAGAGGGTTGTGCGAAGCTACCAAAAGTCGAGGATCTAAATGAAATTGTAGAAAGGAAATAACCCTCTAGTGTTTTCAAGAAATTCTACCAATATCCATATATGTTTGAAGTTCATTGCTCATTTTCACATATTTCACTTGGGTATTATTGTGATGTTTGTATAGCTTGAATCTGTTCTTATCATGGCTTATGCAGTGCTTCTAACATATGCATGCACTACCTTTTTTGATTATGCATCATGTTTCACACTATGACTTGAATCAAATGCTCTTTTGGTATCCTTCTCTCCCATTGAGGGGGAGATATGCATATGTACATGCATGCTTGCCTCTCATGCTTGCTTGCTTGTGTGCATGAGTATCCAGTTTCATTGATATGGTTGGTTTTCATGCTAAATGCTCCAGTTCTTGCATTCCCCATTTTTGATCATGCCAAAGGGGGAGAAAATGTTTAGATTATCACAATGTTTTGTCATCATTAAAAAGGGGGAGATTGTTGGATATGTGTTCTCATATTATTTTTGACCCTAGTTTTGATGATAACAAATATTGTGAGTTTGTGGGAGCAAATCATTATGTATGGTTAATGAATTCAAAACATTGTGTGTTTAGATGAGCATGTGCTTTATAATGTCATTTGGTTGCATTATGATGGAACAATGGTTCTCATTTGATTGTGTGAGTGTATGGATTTTAATGGAACAATCATGTTTTCCATGTTTTTGGAATTGGCATCCATCGTTCAATGAAAGTGCTCATTCATGTGTAAATGAATATCCCTCACTTGAGGTTTCTTATTATTGAGCATATGGGAGATTCAAGAATGTCAATTGCATATTAAAACTTCCATGACTTTGTATTTGTCAAATATATTTTTGTTGGTTAAGAATGGAAGTCAAATTCTTGTTAAAGTGGGTTCATTGTAGTCTAGTAGAATGATATTCTTATGTGTATGAACTTGTGGAATTGTGTTTTCATTCAACTTCTACATGAAGTCCTTGGGCTAGCATCATGTTGAATCTATTCATACAAAACTTGAGTGAAAGTGGTTGGAATGGCTTTTACACTTTGGTTGAGTGAATGGCTAATTGGTCTTGAACTTTGGATTGAGAATATTGGGCTAGTTTGTGCTTTCATGTATTCATGGATCTTCATGGTCTTGATTGTCATGCAAACCATTTGATTTAACTTGTTTTTCATCATATAAATTCATGTATGAATGTTTGAATTCATTGGTTTGGATGTTTAGATCATTAGATCATCATTAAAAATCATTTTACAAGGTTTCTAGGTGAATGGTCGACCCCCCCCACTCAATGGGTCGACCCCTGGGCTGAAAATAGCCCAACTTGCATTCTGGCTGCAAGTGGGTCGACCCCCTCTGAGAATGGGTCGACCCCTGCCAGTTCTGCTGCCCAGACAGCATGCTGGACTGCAAGTGGGTCGACCCACTTGCTAGATATGTCGACCCATCTGCGTTCGCAGCTCCGCGCGACTTTTCTGTAAGCCACCGAAACCCATCCAAATGAGCTCCGATTGGACTGAAATTTTACCCCAATGCCCCTAGGTTATTGATAGACATATTAGAGTCATTTTGCAAGGGTTTTGCATGGGTATTTGGGTCTTTGGGTCAACCCTCTATATATACTAATGTGAGATCCGAATTTGGGGATTGTGAACCCTAATGTGCTTTGTTTTTCATCTTGTAGGAGAAGAAAGGGAAAAAGGAGTGGAGCTGAGCAAAGATCCGTGGTTTTGATCTACTTCCACTCATTTCTGGAGCCCGTGGCTGAAGAAAGAAAGGAGCGGAATGAGAAGGGGAACGCGGGGACGTTCTCATCGTCGACATCCGGCCACCCTCCGACTTGAGGCTTAGAGAAGACCTTCTACAACCCTTTCCTACTCTTGGGGATTCACTTCTACATCTTGTTTAGATTTGTTTGAGTCATTTTCCTTTGGTTCACAAGCATGTATTGAACATATCCTTCATTTTTCTGAACTTCGACTTTGTGTGTGTGTTGAACCGTTTGTGAACGGTGGTGGATCGTTGTGCTGTGGTGTTGCAGCTTGTGTTTGTGGTTAGATCCATTGTGGATCGTGTAGGAGACAACGTCTCCGTGTCTCTTGGAGCGGAAGCTCCGTGCGCTTCACTTGAAGTGAGTGGATCCTCACCGTTTTGGTGAGGGGTGGATGTAGGGAGCTCGTCGTGGTCCCGAACCACCTAAAAATCTGTCTCACATTGTGGTTCATTGTGGTTTGCTTGTTTACATTATTTTTGTTGATCGTGTGAGAATGGTAAGCTTGAGAGAATTAATTTCTTCATAGCTTGCATTTCATCCAATCATCATTTGCGTTGGTAGTTATTTTATTTGCTGCGTTAAATTTAGAAATTACCATCGTGCTTGGCGGGGACAATTCAACCCCCCTTCTTGTCCATACAAGAACCTTTGGGACAACAGAGCTCATCCGCTGGTCCTACTTCACTCGTGTCTTGCTCGCAGCACCCGTGGCTGGGGGGCATTTGTTGGCACTCAAAATATATTCAATGGCGAGCAAGCCTCAAAGACAAACGATGCGGCCCACTGAAGCAGAGAAGCCGAAGAAGATCAATACACTAAAGTCTTCTCAAGCTGCCAGAGCCTCAGGTCGCCCAGTATGAACGCCGGGGACTTCACCTCAGGAGGATTGAGAAGAATACACCACAAGCTGGCAGTGTCATCAGGACTGCCCAATGAACCGGTATCTACTCAGTCATACCGCGTGGACAATATCCATTATCCGATCAAGGACAAGCCTGCATCCATCGTCCGATCAAGGACAAGCCTGCATCCGTGGTCCGACCAAGGATAAGGATGTACCCGTCATCCGACCAAGGACGAGAATGTATCCATCGTCCGACCAAGGACGAGCATGTGTCCGTCGTCCGACCAAGGATGAGAATGCAATCCGTTGTCCGACCAAGGACAGGGGTATACCTAGTGGCTTGCCACCTGAATGAAAGATCCTCCCCAGGTGAAAGAACGCCCTTGGCCCTTCAGAACAAGGGACCGAAGGCTCTGTTAGTAGACGACCCCGATTACCCGGCATTGGTACGGCTTCTCAGCAAAGTAGGTCCGTTAGTGACCAAACGGCCCCCCAGTCGAGGCGAAAGCACCCCGGACAGTATACCACTCCCCGTGAAAGCTACCAATGCAAGTCAGGTCAAGCCAACAGCACGAACCACCATATCGAAAGCCACGTCAGCAGAAAACCTGAGTGTCCAAGCCAAATATGCATGAGATTCCGAAAGTAGTCGTTCAGTGGCCTGGAAGCTTCGTCAATACCTCCCACCATAGTTTAGCAAGACCACGGTGAGATGAAGGATCACATTGACCCCCAAAGCCAATCTGGGGCCCGCTGTCGGACTCATATCAAGTGAACACGATGGAATGGCTCAAATCCTGTGCGCCCCCTCTTCTCGGCGCGCCTCTCCCACGCCGGGTTAAGCTATGAGAAGGGTTATGTTATATATATGTGCCCCTTTGCATCGAATGAAAGAAGAGGACAATAGAAGAAGAAGAGAAACCGACAATAGAAAGAGAAAAAAACAATCGAAGAGCCTGCAAAAGAGATATAGAGCCAGACAGAAAAGTGCCTTGGAGAGGAAGAAAGGGGAGCGAAGAGTCAGCTTCATTTTTTCGATACTTTATTTTCCTGCTGCAGCAGACTGAGGTGGGTTGGCGGAAGGCATTCAAAGTTCTTCTTTTGTCTTTCTTCCCCCTTTCTACTAGGATAGCTGATCTGCTGAGCGATGTAATATGATGGGCGATGATATGAGCCCCTAGGCTTTCTTCTGGCCACTGTCCTTTATCTCTCTCTGTTCTTTTTTTTCCCAACCCAGGGATCGGTTTCGTGCGACAATGCCGAGCCGCCATTGTATTTGATCTTGTATACGATGCTTTCCCTCTGGGTTTGAATGGATGTGTAGATGCATACTTGAATTATCTTTCTTATTCAATTGCAGTACTTTTCCCCTATATCCTGTGTGTGATCTTTCGATTTTCCAACGCCGAACACGCCCTAGTGTTTTCTCTGGGCAACATCAACATCGTCACCCCTCTCCCCGGGGTTCGCTCTCCAGTGGTATGCCCGTATCATGTTCCCATCGTCTCGGTGGAGGGTTCAATCGCCCGATGAATATACCTCTGTCCAAACCCCGGGATCAACCCTTTCTTATTCCTTCTATCCTTAGTCGTGGGCTGAGGAGGATGGGGATGTCCCCACAATTTGGATGTGTGGTTCCCTTGAATCACCGTGTTCCCTCAACCCTGCACATCAACTGTATGAATGGTTGCCTTCTCTAGTCGATGCGTCTTAGTGTATAATTTCCGAAGGCTAACCCACTAATCTGCTAACCAATTAACCAACTAACCAGCTAACCCCTTTAGCTCTACATAATCATATGCATATGACCCTCCGTGGTTAGTTCATCTGCCGAATGCATTCTATGTATCTCTTATGTATTCCTGCTTTCCGCGATGAGTCTGGTGGCCGGGGAGAGGGGATATTCCCCATCGGAATTCCCACATCACTATGAGGTCTCAGGGGACATGTCTCGCAATGAGATGTATCTCTATAGATCACCGGAGGGTGAATATTAAAAGGGGCTCTTAGCCCGACATCAAATCCACATTCCCTTGGGAATGGTGGTGGCTGTGGGAAGGGTACCTCTCGTAGGCCTGCCCTCGAGGTATCCTCCCATCTCGACCGTCCCTTAATGATATTTTAACTCGTGGAGTGTTGATGCCCCTCGTAGGCTAGCCCTCAGGGTTGTCCCTCTATTGAAGTCCTCCGGTCACCGTTTGGCATTCTTGGATTTAAGGAGCGCACCCTAGATATTGTGGGACTGTCTCCACTTCACCCCCACAACCCTCTGGGTAAGGGGAGGTGCTGCCCAAATTCTGACTGAAGACTTAGTCTAAATTGCAATGAATTTGCACTGATAAGACTACTGTTGACTATGCTCGAGTAGGAACCTCACATAAGTTTGAACTTGTCTTGCTTGTAGGGCATTTGGGACTTAAATAAATCCTTCAATCTTCTCAAATAATACCAAAGTTCTAAGAAACTTTCCTGGCATTCCACTAAACCCCAAATTGCCCTAACCTACCCCAATCCGGAGCGGTCTTAAACCGACGCGCCAATCTCCGACGCGACCCCCCCGGCGCCGCTTTAGCCTTACACTCATAACCCAATCTGCTTCCCTTGGCCTCCACCCGACGCGCCCAGGGCGCGCCGTTTTAGCCTCAAATGGGCACTACGCCGTTTTAACCCCAACCAATCACCGCGCCGTCTTAGGCTCACTTCAGCACCGCGCCGCTTTAGGCTATTTACATCTATACATGCATTAACCTCATGTGCATCTAATTGACTATGTGTCGACTCTTTATGCTTAATGTTATAGCCCTAACTGATTTAATAAACCTAGCCAAATAAATGAATAAAAGGGGTTTTGATGTCTTTAATTATACTGGGCATCCATCTTGAAATTATGAATGTACATTTGCATTGGCATGCATTGCTATCTAAATAAGCATAACTGAACCTTTAATTACATGAATAAATCGATTAATGAACTCGTTGCATTTCACACGAATGGTCAACCAAATGACCTCATCTCATAGCATCCATCGGTGCATTTAGTCAGTATCCTCTATGCCTTCGTATCATCCCTCGAGGCATCCTCTCTTGGCAATTAATCAAGGGTTGTCCCCTTTCTTAGAGGATGTAATTAACATCATAGTCTTTATGGTATGACGGACTCTGGGTCCCGACACGAACATCATAATCGACTGACCAAGTCAGATCGAGCGCATAATAAACTTGTCACATACGTGACTGGCACGCCCTATGTAGATAAATCTCTAATAAACAAATCAAATAGACTGATAAATGATTGGGTCACCTCGATAAGAGGCTCCTGAGAATCTCATCCCCTACAAGCTGACCTCCCGTCCATATCATTTTGACGAACAAACTCTTCTCTCCGTCCCTTTGAGGTGGAGAACAAACCTCTCCTGATTTGGACCTCCCGTCCGGACCATTTTGACGAACAAACTCTTCTCTCCGTCCCTTTGGGGTAGAGAACAAACCTCTCCTGATTCGCACCTCCCGTCCGGACCATTTTGACGAACAAACTCTTCTCTCCGTCCCTTTGGGGTGGAAAACAAACCTCTCCTGATTCGGACCTCCCGTCCGGATCATTTTGATGAACAAACTCTTCTCTCCATTCAGTTGGGAATGAGCTACGTCCCTTGACTTGGATCTGCCATTGGGGCATGGTGGAGTGGTCCCCTCATCCTTTCTCTGAAAGGGCGAGCACTCTCCTATGCGCTTACGTGGGTCCGTGACAGGCTCACCCTGCGGACTGTCAGTGGATACTCCCCTCCTCTGGCCGCACTTTGAAGTAATCTGAGAAGGGGAAAGGAGTAGAGAAGAGAAAAAGATAGCCAAGAGTCGCTACACAGGCGAAGAACCACATGCATGGAAAAGGTGATTCATTCCTTGCAAATCAAGGGTTACATGTGCTCGGGGCCACGCCCCCGCATTACAATCTCAAAAAAAAGGGAGGGGATAGGAACAAGAAGGGAAAGCTCGGCATTTAACCCAGCCCCCAAAAAATCTCCTCGAAAGGGAGGATCCCAATACAAGGAAAGTTTGCCATCTCATTCAGTCAGTCCTCCTGCTCCCGAAGGCGTTCTAGTTCTGCCCGGACAGAGGTTGCTTCGACTTGGGCGACGGCTAGCTGCTCAGCTTCCTTGGCCTCAGTTTCCTGTACTTCTGCAAGCTCTGCTTCAGCCGAGACAAGCCACCCCTTTAGCCGCTCTATCGGGCTCGTTAGGGCCTAGGCTTGGCTGCGGCACTCCTCTACAGCGCTTCGGTGCCGCTCTTCATCACTTTCCCATGCTTCAATGGCTCGCGAATACTCCTCCCTTTGCAGGCAGAGTGCGGCAACCTGGCTGGGAACCTACATCTCTAGGAACTCACCACGGTTCACATATTTCAGCAGCAGCGTCACCCATCGTGACCATTCCTCTAGCGGGCATCCCATCATTTGGAGTGCCTCCGTTAACTTCTCCGCAATGGCCTTCAGTCCTTGGGATGTGAGTTGCGGATCAATGAGCACCATGGACCGCAGCACCGCCAGGTTTTGCTTCTCCGGGAAATCTAAGGTGACAAAGCCCAAGGGAGGCACTGCAGGAAGGCTAAATTCCACGGCATTGTCCACTGACGCCCAGAGCTCGGTGTCCACGATGGCTGAGGAAGAAGGCAGCGCCAGAATCGAAGTGCTAGCCACTTCAGCTACAACGCTGAGTTCCTGCCCCGTCCCCACAGGCGGTGGGGGTGGAACCTCCACAAGGGCACCCGATGCCTCCTCGACATGGGGCAGCTCCAATCTCCGGCAGTGAAGGCAGGACCTCCACAAGGGCACCCGATGTCTCTTTGATGAGGGGCGACCCCAATTCTTCTATCTCGATCGGGCTTGGGGTGAAGGTTACTTCAGGCGCTAGCAAGGCCGGGGTCGCTGTTTCCACCGAAGGAGGGGCAGGTATGAGTGCCGAGATCGGAGCTGCATCATGCGGAGTCTACGCCACAACCGCTCAGGAGCTAGACGGGAGCGAGGACAAGTGCCGTAACACGTCCCGTAAAGTCTGCAGATCCACCCGAAGGCCAAGACTACGGGGCGGCAGGGGCGACATTAGGGTAGCTTGCCCGCTAGGAAGCTTAAAGCAGAAGGGGGTATGCCTCCACCCATCCTTAAAGTCCACACCAACTTTAGCTCGGTCGCCAGACTGAAAGATATCTGTGACTTGCTGATCACTCGTCGGCGGGTTCGAGGAGCTACGGCCCTCCCTGATATCTCGAGCGTCTGTAGACACGCTAAAATCGATGATATAATGAGTAAATCTCATGTCACCACATGATGCCCCAAAGTGGACTTCAATATTGACTTAATATGAAGTTTTTCTAATTTTTCTATGGTATTTGCAATTCACGACCGTTAGCAGGGCGTCATTTAATTAACGGCTCTATGGGTGTCGTTATTTCAACAATTCGTGACTGCACGCACAGTCGTCATTTCTGGATTTTACAAATTCCATTTAAAATAAAATTCAAAGAATTGACGTCAGCTTCTAAGGCGCTGATTAATTAATGTCATTCCATGAAGGCGTCATTTCCTATTTTTTTAAACATGGAAAGTCTTTTATTTCTATAAATTAACCAGGAATTAACGGCTGTTTGCGCGGTCGTCATTTAAATTAGCGACTGCTCTAATGTCGTCATTTTAGCTTCCGTGTCCGTTTCTGCTGCTTCTTCCTTGCGAAGGCAATCTTTCTATCATTTGATCTCGATCCTTTCCTTAGAAGTCAATCCATATTCTGGAAGTTTATATCTAGTTTTAATCCCATTAGAACTAGATTTTAAGCTCTATAAATACTTCTCTTTGAAGGCCACCCGCGAGAGACTTCTGCTAGAAGAGAGAGAGCTCTAGCATAAGAGAAGAAAGATTCCAGTATTCCTGTTGAAAGAGGCTTTTGATTTCTGCTAACAACTCTTCTACAAAGTCTTAATTTTCACGTCGGATGTCCTCCTACGGCGGTCTTCTGCCTCCCATGGCAGTCTTCCTCCGGCGTTCCTCCTACGGACGAGCGCTCCCTGTCTTCTCCCTTTACTGCTATAGCAACAGTAGAAGGGCACCTTCTCTCTTTTAGTTTTCTTATCATTCATCTCATGCCCATCCTCTCTAGCAATTCTTACTAGAATCAAGCTTCATATAGTTTCTCTGCATATTGCATATTACTTGTTTACACGCATAGCATATATCTCCCATCCCTTTTACTCCTCCGAGGGCTTTAAACAAAACACACTAGGTGTGTTAATGTTTATGTTGCATAATCCTCTTTATTGTGAGCGTTGATAATACATTTTGGGCTAATCCATATATTTGCTTGTCTTTGCTTGTTTCACAAGGGTAATCAATATAAGAACCCCCTTCATCGGCCGACCGATAGAAGGAGGAAGGAAGGACTCACACTCTCACCCGCTTCTTCACAAGGTACATGCGATCATCCCTTAATTTTTGAGGTAACCCCTCTGGCGATCACCCTCCTAAGAGCATCACATGCTCCTTTTATTCTCTTTTCTTTTATTTCCCACATATCATGCTTAGTTTATCCATCTTTTTCTAAATTTCTCTCTTAAGAAATTTAATTTTTTTTTCTTTTTAAATGTCTATGTGACACGTTCACAAATTGGCGATCACGGTGGGACCCTTGATATTTTTATTTTGATTACCCCTCCATTGGCACCCACGTGTGCCCCTCCCTTTGGCACCCTCGCGTCCCCCTCCTTTGGCACCTACGTGTGCCCCTCCTTAGTGCTCCACGTAGCACACTCCCTTTGTGCACTACGTGCACACCTCCCACTGAATTAGCCAAGTTTTAAACTGTCCTTAGCATTTTTAAGAAGAAAATTTGGTTTCTGTTTGCTTTTAGCTTATCATCTGTTCTCTGGAACTGATTAGCGACTGCTCTCGAGCCGCTATTTTCACAGTCAGCGACCGCTCACAGAGGCGTTGTTTGCATTTTTTCCAGTATTTTCATCATTTTTATAATCAACGCCCCTCCACAGAGGCGTCATTCCTGAATTCAACGCCTCACACCAAGGCGTCAATTCTGCGGTTACTGTTGATTTTCTTATTATTCTGGTCACTGTTCACTGATGTTTGACGCCCCTTTTCAGAGACGTTATTCATATATTCAGCGCCTCACACCAAGGCGCTATTTCACTTTGTTGCTCACTGTTTACCATGGTTTACAGTGATTAGCGACTGTCATACAGTCGCGGTTTATTGATACAGCGACTGCTGTCAGGTCACCATTTTGTTCTGTTTTCACATAACCTTGATTACTACTGCTATCTTCACCTGTTGGCTGCATTTATTGATTATCTGATTGTTATTGCTTGATCTGCCTGCATTAGTTTACATTCTAGGGCATTTGGTTGAGAGACCTCCTCTCTCTACACTCTTAGGATCCCACACCCTTTTCTTAGAATTGGAAGGACCCTCCATTGAGCATTCCGTCTCTTTGGACTAGAAATTCCTTTTCCAAGGCCTCCGTAAGTCCCCGAACCCGTGGATTCCCTCACGGACGTCGGGCTGGTTGTACCATTTGAAGTACCCGGAGTTTAGTTAACCCATTCGTTGGTGAAGAGAGAGAAAGAACTTAGTTGACCCTGAAATTACACCCAAACTTGCAACTAGGACCCATATTGAAGAGAGAGAATTGATTACACATTTAAAAATCCACCTTAATCTCAAAAGAAAATCTTAAAATCTTGGGTTCATTACAACTTGTGTGAACAATTTGCTTGATTGGGTGATTATTTCTTACTTATATTTGTTGGCATGAGGTATTCTCTTTTCCTTAAACATGCAACTTCGTTCAGGTAAAATCATTAGCATGGCCAACTACGGGTATTCTTATGATGGTTATGAGGAGGGTCAATTTGACTCATCCTATGAGGTTCCTCCTCAAGATTCCACCCATTATGAGGGAAACTATGCTCCCTCCTATACTTATTATTCCCAAGTTTATGTGGTAGATACCACTACTCAAGAGGTTGAGCCTTCCTCCCAAGCTCAACCTACCACACAAAACACATCTGGGGACGTTGCCCCATCTTTTAATCTTAATGATTTGATTCATATTTTGTCTCAATTGGATGATTCCCAACGTCAGGTGGTCCAGGCCGCTTTAAAATGGAAATCTGTCCCTTCATCTTCCAACCCTCCTCAGGTCGCGGGTGGCCATTCATCTCCTAAAGACCAGGCGGTCCCACACAAGATTCCTTCACGTCCACCAACTCCTATCATGGCTACGCCAGCTCAACCGGCAAGCCACTCAGTGGTTAGGCCCCAATATCCTCCACCTTCCCAACTCCTAAGGAGGCCAATGCCGACTCCGTTCCCCTCCAATCCGGCCATGGTCGAGTCCGACACCAACACCATACTCCTCCAGAAGATAGCTAATATGGAGGAGCAGCTTAAGAAGGTGATGAGGGCATCACACCACATACCCTCTGGCTTGGCACTTCTCTCCCTCCCGGAGGCAGCTAGGGAGCAGCCCTTCTTCAGACGGAACATTGGTGCTTATCATCCTATTACATTTTCCTATTTTCTTGAGTCATTTTGATGTATTTGCCTATGTTTTGAGTCATGTTACTAGGTTATCATGTTATTTACTTATGTTTGTATGTAGGCTAGTGGGCTAATGGGGCTAGTAGGTCTTATTGGGCCATTTCTTTGGTCTGGCCCATGGGCGCCCCTCTCCCCACCCCTTGGTCTTCCGTCATTTGTCCATTTCATGAGGATTTTTTTGTAAATTGGGTTTTCCTATATATAGGACTCCAAACCCCCTCTTTTGAAGTAATGAAGTATTAAGCAAATTTGAGCCACTTAAGTGCATCTCTCCCTCTCTCTCTAACTCTCCCTCTCTCTCTTTCCTCAAGGGGCGAACCCCACTTCTCTCTCCTCCCCTCCCTTGGGCGCAACAGCCCCTTCACCTTCCCCTCCCCCTGCCACCTCAGCTGCCACCTCACCTTCCTCCACCCTTTCATATTCCAAGGCCATAACTCCCTTCAATTCCCTCCACTTCCCAAGCAACCTTTCACCTTCCCTAGACAACCCTCCCTATTCCCCATACACCACTTCATTCTCCAAAGCAACCTTCCCTCTCCCCCAAGCAGCCTTTCCACTCCCCCACACCCTCATTCATATCCCCAAGGAGAAATCTACCCCACCCCCAAGGAACTTGCGCACCCCACCACCTCCATCTAACCCCCTTGCCTTGGCCGACCCCTCCATCAACACCCAACCCAGCTGCGCCCCTCTCTCCCTCTCACCACCCATCTGACCTCTCTCTCCCCTACTCCACCCCCTCACACACACCCCTACCCCATCATCCTTCATCCCCACCCACTCACCATCATTAACCACCACTCCAATCAACCTAGTTCATCCCCTATCCACTTCACTCTGTTCAGTCTGCAGGTGGCAGAGACAAGATCGTTTTGCAGAAGCCGCCACGGAGTCAGCCGGAGACATCTGAGGACGTACCATACCTTTCTGGAAAGGTCGTCCAGATAGCTTCGCAGGTGAGGTGGAATCGTCCTGTTCCGAGTTCGGGGCCGTCCGGGAGAACCATTCTACCCTGACTGCACCAGACTCCCTCCGCAGCTAGCCTGAGCCTGATTTGAAGCTGCACCACGACCAACGGCGGAGGATTCAGACCAAAAGCCCTTCATCAAAGTTCTTCCTCCATCTGTCCCCAACCAGGAGCAAGAAACAGAACCTCGTTTGGCATCCGGGGGCCAGAGTTCCGAATTTTCTCCCTCCGTCGCGCGGGTCTGCCTCCTGCAGTCTGCAGCGACCAGTTCCCACTCGTCGGCGTCCCCCTATCCACCCCGACCTCAGAAGGTGTTGCCGTCAGTTTTGCTGTGTATAGGCGTTGTCCACAGTTCCAGCGACCCTGACGGTTCATGATTCGGCGTCCAGGAGCGACCGGGGCAACTTCTGCAAGTTGCAGACAGAAACAGGGAGCCACCCGCCCCAGAATCTGTTGCTCTACTCAGACCTCCACTGCAGCCATCGACAACGTCAGAATAAATTGATATAAATCATAGGCGTTTGGGTTCCTGTTACGAGAAGATCCCCTCTGGGCTCGTCATCGGCAAAATTCCTGACCGAGATCTACAGGGACTACACCGACTGCCTATCAACGTCCACAGCCAGCGGTCCAATTCGGAAGCGGTCCCTCCTCGTGGGCTACTAAGCTTATCTCCCCCCTCTTGCCTGGCCGGCTTATCGCCCCTCCCTGCGGGAGGTAGTGTTTGTTGTAACCCATCAATTCCCACCCCCGAGATCACCCTCCTGCGTGAGGTGTAGTGAGTGTACACTTAAACAGGTTCGAAGCTTCATCGGCGCAGTGTGCGGGGAACCCACACTTCCCCGCCCGCCCTCGTCTCCGACCGGGGTTGGTTTCCTCAAACCAACCAGGTGAGCCTCCTGCCCTTGCCTCCTTATACCTGTTTATTTAATATCCGCGAAACATATCGGCCGGTAGGAGAGCGAGTGCCCGATCCCGGCGCCACCTTTCAGTGTGGTCACCGTGGCCATAAGTGAGCGAGTGACCCCGTGCCCTTAAGGCATCCGGCCGCCCTTGTTTGTGGGCTTTCAAACCTTCGGGAGGGCTAACTAAAGTGGTGCTGGTCCTCTAACCAGTCAGGGGCTATCTCCGTCACCTCGACTCGGCATCACCGGGTCACCACGGGAATCGTGTGCGCACGGTGCGTTGGTAGCTTTAACATATTCTCGGCGCCTTGTAATTGTGATTGCGAATTAGGTCCAAGGAATCAAAGTCTCCGCTGCATTTTGTGTCGCATCAAGTGGTATCAGAGCCAGGTTTTAGACTTGTCCCTACAAGCCTAGGTCCAAGGGCTATTGCATTACCACCCTCTGTGTATCGGTCTCTTCATCTTCGTGCATGTCCACCCGTAGAGGCACTGTTTACCGAACCGACCACTCTACTTCAGATCCCCCCATGAGTTCCCATTCTCAGGGCAACCAAGGCATCCCTAGTGAAGTCCCACAAGCCCCAATGGAGCAATTTGAGACTACCCTTAGAACTATTATGGAGAAGCTTGATGGACTTACCACCCGAATGGATAGACTTGAGGAAGTGAGGGCCCCACCTAGGATCCCTGCCCACAGAGCTCCCCCTCCACAAGTTGAGCCAGGTAGGGAAGACCTTGAGAATGAGTGGTACCACGAATCGGAGAGGCCCCAACGGCCTCGGCATCATGAGAGACGACCCCGAGAGGACCAGGACGAGTTCCTCTTAAAAATGATCAAAGTAGAGGCACCAAATTTTGATGGGTCCCATAACCCAAGTGTCTATGAAGAATGGGAACATGGCATGGACCAATACTTTGAATGGTACCCCATATCCGAAGAGAGAAAGGTTAGGTTGGCCAAGATGCACCTTCTTAAGCTAGCCAAAACCTATTGGCTAAAGGTAGAGAGTCAAAGGAGAATTAGGCGTGAAGAACCCATTAACACATGGATAGACATGAAGACACAGCTTAGGAATAAGTATCTTCCCCACTCCTATAGCCAACTTCTCCTTGACGAGTGGCAAAGCCTTACCCAAGAAGGGAAAACCGTGGAAGAATACATAGAAAAATTTGACTCATACCTCTTAAGGTGCGGTGTCTTCGAAGACCCAACTGTCACCCTATCACGGTTTAGGAATGGTCTCCTTTCCCACATCAAATGGGAACTTTACATGAGAGAGGCTCATAGCCTTGAAATTGCCTATCAAATAGCCCGGGATGTAGAGAGGTTCTCTAGAAACCCTAGGTTTGCCCCCCCCAAAGGGCCGGGACCACGTCCCAACCTCCCTCCCCTGTTGAGAACACCTCCTCCCAGTGGGGGAACTCCTACAAGGCCCTCCCCTCAGCCAACCACACCCAACCCTCCTCCTCGAAGGGAAGACAACTCCAAAGGGAAGACCCCAATGAGTAATACAGTCAAGTGTTTTCAATGCCATGGCTATGGCAACATAGCCACCCAATGTCCCTTTAAGGGGTTGTCAAACCTAGTTATTGAGAGTGGACCTTCTACTTCCCAGGAAACACATGAGAGTACTATTGAGGAATACGAGGCTGCTTTAGGATGGGAAGAGGAATACAATGAGCAATTCTTTGATGAAGGGGTAGAAGAGGACCCCCACTCCAGCCACCTAGGGGTGATAAGGTGCACCCTCACCCAACCACAAGAGGATGACTGGCGGAGGACTTCCATTTTTCACACATTTGTCAAGATCGGGGACCATGTTAGGAAGGTCATCCTAGACAACGGGAGTTGTGTCAACGCCGTGTCTCCGGACACCGTCAAGCTCCTAGGGCTTACCCCTACACCCCACCCCAAACCTTATCGTGTATCATGGATAAACAACCACTCCCTACCCGTCAACACATGTTGTCTTATCCCCATCACCTTCTCATCCTACCAAGAGCAGATATGGTGTGATATCATACCTATGGCTGTAGGAAACATCCTATTGGGGAGACCTTGGATATATGATGTCAATGCTACCATCCATGGGAAAACGAACACATGCACCTTTGACCACGAGGGGAAGACTATCCGCCTCAACCCCTCCCCTCCCCAAAGAGAACCACCCGCCAAGGGAATCCTTCCTACACCACCAAAACCCAGGGCCTCGTCTGCACCAACCCAACCAACAACCCAAAACCCCACCCCTGAAAATCCCACCGAGCCAGTCAAAGGCCTCCACCTCATCACTAGGAAAGAGCTCGAGGAAGAATTAACCCGAGGGACACCCCTTTGTGCTATTGTCCTATGTCTTGGAGAGGCAACCCCCTCCAATCCTCACCCCGTGGAAATCCACCCTCTCCTGGAAGAATTTAAGGACGTATTCCCCGAGGAACTCCCCAACCAACTACCACCCATGAGGGATGTCCAACATGCTATAGATTTCATCCCGGGAGCCACCCTCCCAAACCTGCCCCACTATCGCCTCAACCCCACAGAACATGCTGAGTTTAGGAGGCAAGTGGAGGAACTGGTTAGAAAGGGCTTTCTTAGGCTGAGCAAAAGCCCATGTGCCGTCCCGGCCCTCCTCACACCAAAGAAGGACGGGACATGGCGAATGTGTGTTGATAGTAGGGCCATCAACAAGATTACTGTCAAATATAGGTTCCCCATACCTAGACTTGACGATATGCTGGACATGCTCGCCGGAGCCACCATATTTTTCAAAATAGACCTCAAAAGTGGCTATCATCAGGTTAGGATAAGGCCAGGGGATGAATGGAAAATGGCCTTTAAAACCAAAGATGGGCTTTATGAATGGTTGGTGATGCCTTTTGGGCTCTCAAATGCCCCAAGTACCTTCATGCGTCTTATGACCGAGGTCCTTAGGCCCTACATTGGAGTCTTCCTGGTAGTATATTTTGATGACATCCTCATCTACAGCCAATCCAAGGAAGCCCACCTCAGTCATCTAAGGCAAGTTTGCACCACCCTCAGGAAGGAAAGTCTCTTTGCCAATTTAGGAAAATGTCACTTCATGACCCAATCCATTACCTTCCTTGGGTATGTTGTCTCCACAGAAGGAGTATCCATGGACCCTGAAAAAGTCCAAGCCATCCTCAATTGGCCGGAACCCCGCACCCTCCATGAAGTCCGCAGTTTCCATGGGTTAGCCACCTTTTACCGTAGGTTCATCCGAGGGTTCAGCACAGTCACTGCCCCTATCACAGACTGCCTTAAAAAGGGGACCTTTGTATGGACCAAGACGGCTTCTAGGGCTTTCCAAGAACTAAAGGAGAGGATGACCCAAGCCCCAGTTTTATGCCTCCCTGACTTCTCCAAAGTCTTCGAGGTAACTTGTGATGCTTCTGGGGTGGGAATTGGCGGGATCCTCAGCCAAGAGGGACATCCTGTGGCCTACTTTAGCGAGAAATTATGTGATGCCCGGATGAAATACTCCACCTATGACAAAGAATTTTACGCTGTGGTGCAATCCCTCCGACATTGGAGGCACTACCTCTTGCCCAAAGAGTTTGTCATATTCTCCGACCATGAGGCCCTAAAATACCTCAATTCCCAGCAAAAACTGAATGCCCGGCATGCCCGATGGGTCGAATACATCCAGGCCTACACCTTTGTGATCAAACATAAGGCCGGAAGTGAAAACCGAGCAGCCGATGCTCTAAGTAGGAGAGTCTCCCTACTAGCTACCATTCGGGTAGAAGTGGTAGGATTCGACCGGGTTAAGGAAGAGTACCCGGATTGTCCTGATTTTGGGCATGTCCACGCCAAATTGACCACCCATTCACCCCAGGAACATCAGGGTTTCATCCTGGAGGACGGGTTCATCTTCAGAGGACACAAACTTTGCATACCTAGAACCTCATTGCGCGATCTATTAGTCTAGGAATTACATGCTGGAGGCTTGGCTGGGCACTTTGGGGTTCACAAAACTATTGCCTTAGTAGAAGGGCAATTCTATTGGCCCAGCCTCAAAAGGGATGTGGCCAAAATTGTGGGGCAATGTCGTACATGTGCAACTGCTAAGCAAGTCAAACAGAACACAGGCCTGTACACCCCTCTACCTGTCCCGGACCGACCATGGCAGGATCTGAGCATGGACTTCGTGTTAGGGCTACCTCGGACCCAAAGGAAGCATGACTCCATTTTTGTCGTAGTGGACCGATTCTCTAAGATGGCCCATTTCATCCCCTGTTCCAAAACCTCATACGCCTCCCATGTGGCCCGCCTATTCTTTGATGAGGTGGTCCGCCTCCATGGCCTGCCCAAGACCATTATCTCAGATAGGGATGTCAAATTCACCAGCTACTTCTGGAAGACCCTCTGGCATCTTATGGGGACCCTGCTTAAGTTTTCCACAGCCTACCACCCTCAAACCGATGGACAGACTGAAGTTGTCAATCGGAGCCTAGGGAACCTTCTGCGGTGCCTTGTTGAAGACGGCCCTGGAAATTGGGATCTCATCCTGCTTCAAGCCGAGTTTGCCTACAATAATTCTACCAATAGGTCCATAGGCATGAGTCCTTTCGAAGCTGTGCATGGATACAAGCCCAGGAAGCCAACAGATCTCATTCCCCTACCCCCGCATGCTAGAGTATCCATCACTGCTGAGTCCTTTGCACAACACATTAGAGAGTTGCATGAAGAAATTCGCAAAAACATTAACAAGAGCAACGAGATTTACAAGAAGTCTGCTGACTCCCACCGCCGCCACCAAGAATTCCAGATTGGTGATTTTGTGATGGTGAGAACTGAGAGGTTGTTCCCTGGGAATACTTCGAAGTTGAGGTCGCGTGGAGCTGGCCCCTTCCAGGTGCTGAGACGCCTTGGCACCAATGCTTACGTGTTGGACCTCCCTGAAGAGTACGGAGTAAGCCCCACATTCAATGTGGTTGACCTGGTGCCCTACAAGGGCCCCACGGTGACACCCGGTGAGGAAATCCAGCCTACTCCCTCCTTTGAGAGCGCCCCCACACCCCAGAGAGCTCAACCCCATTTGAGAAACCGGCGCGATGAAGTGGAGCAGATATTAGATGAACAGGTTACCATCACAAGGAGCAAGGCGTATGAGCGCTACCTGGTCAGGTGGAAGGGACGACCACCCTCGGACGATACCTGGGTGAGCCGGGAGGATCTCCAGCAGCTGTCCCCCGATCTCCTAGAGCAGTACCGCAACAGGGAGGGCCTTTACTCGACAGAGTCGAGCTCTTCGCCGCCTGGGAGAATTGATGAGGACATCACACCACATACCCTCTGGCTTGGCACTTCTCTCCCTCCCGGAGGTAGCTAGGGAGCAGCCCTTCTTCAGACGGAACATTGGTGCTTATCATCCTATTACATTTTCCTATTTTCTTGAGTCATTTTGATGTATTTGCCTATGTTTTGAGTCATGTTACTAGGTTATCATGTTATTTACTTATGTTTGTATGTAGGCTAGTGGGCTAATGGGACTAGTAGGTCTTATTGGGCCATTTCTTTGGTCTGGCCCATGGGCGCCCCTCTCCCCACCCCTTGGTCTTCCGTCATTTGTCCATTTCATGAGGATTTTTTTGTAAATTGGGTTTTCCTATATATAGGACCCCAAACCCCTTCTTTTGAAGTAATGAAGTATTAAGCAAATTTGAGCCACTTAAGTGCATCTCTCCCTCTCTCTCTAACTCTCCCTCTCTCTCTTTCCTCAAGGGGCGAACCCCACTTCTCTCTCCTCCCCTCCCTTGGGCGCAACAGCCCCTTCACCTTCCCCTCCCCCTGCCACCTCAGCTGCCACCTCACCTTCCTCCACCCTTTCATATTCCAAGGCCATAACTCCCTTCAATTCCCTCCACTTCCCAAGCAACCTTTCACCTTCCCTAGACAACCCTCCCTATTCCCCATACACCACTTCATTCTCCAAAGCAACCTTCCCTCTCCCCCAAGCAGCCTTTCCACTCCCCCACACCCTCATTCATATCCCCAAGGAGAAATCTACCCCACCCCCAAGGAACTTGCGCACCCCACCACCTCCATCTAACCCCCTTGCCTTGGCCGACCCCTCCATCAACACCCAACCCAGCTGCGCCCCTCTCTCCCTCTCACCAGCCATCTGACCTCTCTCTCCCCTACTCCACCCCCTCACACACACCCCTACCCCATCATCCTTCATCCCCACCCACTCACCATCATTAACCACCACTCCAATCAACCTAGTTCATCCCCTATCCACTTCACTCTGTTCAGTCTGCAGGTGGCAGAGACAAGATCGTTTTTCAGAAGCCGCCACGGAGTCAGCCGGAGACATCTGAGGACGTACCATACCTTTCTGGAAAGGTCGTCGAGATAGCTTCACAGGCGAGGTGGAATCGTCCTGTTCCGAGTTCGGGCCCGTCCGGGAGAGCCATTCTCCCCTGACTGCGCCAGACTCCCTCCGCAGCTAGCCTGAGCTCGATTTGAAGCTGCACCACGACCAACGGCGGAGGATTCAGACCAAAGGCCCTTCATCAAAGTTATTCCTCCATCTGTCCCCAACCAGGAGCAAGAAACAGAACCTCGTTTGGCATCCGGGGGCCAGAGTTCCGAATTTTTTCCCTCAGTCGCGCGGGTCTGCCTCCTGCAGTCTGCAGCGACCAGTTCCCACTCGTCGGCGTCCCCCTGTCCACCCCGACCTCAGAAGGTGTTGCCGTCAGTTTTTCTGTGTATAGGCGTTGTCCACGGTTCCAGCGACTCTGACGGTTCATGATTCGGCATCTAGGAGCGACCGGGCCAACTTCTGCAAGTTTCAGACAGAAACAGGGAGCCACCCGCCCCAGAATCTGTTGCTCTACTCAGACCTCCACTGCAGCCATTGACGACGTCAGAATAAATTGACATAAATCATAAGCGTTTGGGTTCCTGTTACGAGAAGATCCCCCCTAGGCTCGTCATCGGCAAAATTCCTGACCGAGATCTACAGGGACTACACCGACTGCCTATCAACGTCCACAGCCAGCGGTCCAATTCGGAAGTGGTCCCTCCTCGTGGGCTACTAAGCTTATCTCCCCCCTCTTGCCTGGCCGGCTTACCACCCCTCCCTGCGGGAGGTAGTGTTTGTTGTAACCCATCAATTCCCACCCCCGAGATCACCCTCCTGCGTGAGGTGTAGTGAGTGTACACTTAAACAGGTTCGAAGCTTCATTGGCGCAGTGTGCGGGGAACCCACACTTCCCCGCCCGCCCTCGTCTCCGACCGGGGTTGGTTTCCTCAAACCAACCAGGTGAGCCTCCTACCCTTGCCTCCTTATACATGTTTATTTAATATCCGCGAAACATATCGGCCAGTAGGAGAGCGAGTGCCCGATCCCGGCGCCACCTTTCAGTGTGGTCACCGTGGCCATAAGTGAGCGAGTGACCCCGTGCCCTTAAGGCATCCGGCCGCCCTTGTTTGTGGGCTTTCAAACCTTCGGGAGGGCTAACTAAAGTGGTGCTGGTCCTCTAACCAGTCAGGGGCTATCTCCGTCACCTCGACTCGGCATCACCGGGTCACCACGGGAATCGTGTGCGCACGGTGCGTTGGTAGCTTTAACATATTCTCGGCGCCTTGTAATTGAGATTGCGAATTAGGTCCAAGGAATCAAAGTCTCCGCTGCATTTTGTGTCGCATCAGAAGGTCACGGCACCGAAGAATGCTCCGGAGATTGCTCTCCCCACTTTGCCGGTTTTCCATTTGCCTCCTTCCGAGATGCCAAATTTCCGGCGCTACAATGGAATGAGTAATCCGTTCATTCATTTGAAAGATTTTATGTATGAAACATCCTTCTGGCAGGATAACAAGATCTCCCTGGCCTATTTATTTAGAAGGTCTCTAGATGGTCCGGCACTTGAATGGTTCTATTCTTTGGAACCGGCTGAAGCTAGTGATTTCGATGTTGTTCAACGGAAGTTCTTACATAAATATTAAGACTGTGTGGGTCCATCTTTGTCAGTCACAGATCTGGTTGCTGAGAAAATGAAGCCCGAGGAGGACTTCATTCTGTTTGCCGATAGATGGAGGGCTATGGCCGAAAAATTGAAAGACACCCTTTCCGAGACGGAACAAGTTAAGATGATTATACCAAATTCTACTCCACAATTCCGTCACATTTTGGCCATGAATAGGCTAAGCACCATAGAAGAGCTCTATGAGAGAGCTAGATATATACAGACTCAAATGAAATATTCACCCATTATGGGCATGTTTGAACAAAAACCAAGGTTGGTCAGGAAGAACACTAATGTTAACAATAGTGGTGGCACAACCGAGGGCACCATGACAAATGAGCAGGTGGGCGTGGTTGGCAACCCCGCACCTTTCTGCCACCCTAATCCATGACCTCCACAACCTCCACCGCAACTCCCCTTCTTCAATCCCGCTCCCCAAGCAAATATTCCCCCTCGACCCTTCTATCCTCCTCCATAAAATCAAGCCGTCCACCCAAACCCACCAGTTCCTCAGCAATACCACCAAGTGCCACCACCCACCAATTATGGCCCCCAGCAGCCAAGAAGACCACCAGGCCCCAAAAGGGCCCACTACCCTCCATTACCCGAGAGCCTTCCCGATATCTTTAACGCGCTCATGGCCGCCAACTTGCTCACCTTACCAAAAGAAAGAACGGCTTGGCCCTCTAATGTGGATACCTCTCGGTATTGTGTTTTCCACCGATAGTCTGGTCACAAAATAGATCATTGCTTTCACTTCAAGGATTATATTTATGATTTGAATGATCAAGGTGGTATTAACTGGGATGAAATGAGGCAGTTTATTGTCACTTTGAAGACATGAAGGCCCCCTCGACAACAGCAGGCTCAGCAGCCGCCTTAGCAGGAAGTTCTACCACCTCCTCAGTAGCAGCAAGCTCTCGCATCTCAACCGGACATGGGGATTGTCCATAATCCACTACCGGAGCACCCTCCGAACCAGCAAGTAAACCATGTTACCTCCTTCCATGAAGTGGAAAGAGGACAAGGGTGGCATGAAGAGAACGCCTCTGTCGGGGCTATAAACCAAAATCCAACTCAACCACCCCGTCTGTTAAGAACACCTCTGCATCCAACTCCTTTTCCCCAACCAACCCGTCCCCTTTTACACACCACTAACCAAATTCCCTCCAGCACCACTAATCCCTTACCAACTAGACCTCTTCTCATTCGCCCTCCACCATCTTCCACACCGCAACAAACTCCCCCTCCAATCATCAAGTCTTCGCCTTTGCCATCTAGGCCACTTCTTATTCACCCCTCACCAACACCTAATCCCTCTGCTACCACCAACCCTCCGCCAGTAAGGATTCCCACACCGCAACCCATAAATCCCTCATTTTTACCTAGACCCCTCCTTATTCGGCCTACACCTCCTTCAGCCGTTCAGGCACCCCCTATTCCTCCAACTACCGCTATCTCTCAGCCAGCATGATCCCTCATAAGGTCTCCTCCTTTGGTCACCCATCCAGCATCCACTAACCCCAACATCTCATCTTCCTCTTCCATCAATCCTCCACCTAACCGCAACCCGACGGAGGCGGGGTCATCACAAACCATGGTGCTCTGCAGTGGACGGATGTTCCATCGTGTATTTTCGTAAAGGGAGCCAGAGCCCACACAGGGGCAAGAAAAACAGAAGCAAGAATAGGAATCTATATCGGGCACTCAGTATGACTTGCTAAAGCACTTAGACAAGACCCCGGCAAGGATTTCTATTTTAGAGCTGATAAAGAGTCCACCATTCACTAGCAAGCTTTGAAAGAGTATTTACAGAAGGTGATGGTTAATGAGGACATTCCAACTGAACAGATTACGTCAGTTTTGACACCGGCAAGTGGTCAGCTGGCCATTGTTTTCTATGAGCATGAGTTAGCTCCGAAGCTAGTCAGGAAATATGCCTTATGCATCACAGTTGACATTAACAAGGTGGCAGTTAAACAATGCTTGGTGGATGAATGTGCTACCTCCTAGCACTCTAAAGATGTGTGGCATTCTGGACAGTCAGATTCGGCCATCTACAATTACAGTGATGGCTTATGATAATACAAAGAAACCTCCTCTGGGCATGATTACTTTAAAAGTTAGGCTGGGTCCGATCTCGATCATAGTGGACTTCCACATTCTTGACATAGATCCAACTTTCAATGGTATTCTGGGTCGCCCTTACATTCAAGAACTTGATGCCGTGCCTTCTACCAATCATCAATGCATAAAATTTCCCCACAAAGGGCACATCATCAAAGTCACAAGCATGCCTATTTTTCCGTCAGAGGATATACATTCAGCAATGTCAGTACCTTCCATATGCCCGGCTAATAGGCCCTTATTATCAGTGTTAGATCTTGCCGATCCGTGGTAGAATTTGTTAAGGCCTCCAACTACAACACTTGCAGTGGTTTTGATATCACCCCTACCCTTCATGGGGAAGAAAAAGAAGAATATGATGAGTACCCCAGGGTGGAACATTTTGATGAAAATGGGGTACAAATCTGGCAAAGGCCTAGGTGTTAACCTCCAAGGTAGGGTAAAGCCCATTAAGAATCACAAGCTTATTCCTTGAGGTGGCCTAGGATATAAAGGGCCGAGCAAAGAAAAGTACGGTAAAGATGAAAGGGAGCCATGGGATGTTATGACCTCCACTCTTAAGACAGATAGACAGCCCCTCACATGGACCCTGCAAACACACTTTGTGAAAGGGGCTACTCAATATGATGAGCAGACCACATTTGTTAC
The DNA here is from genome assembly GCA_022559845.1 of Amorphophallus konjac. Classification (NCBI taxonomy): domain Eukaryota; kingdom Viridiplantae; phylum Streptophyta; class Magnoliopsida; order Alismatales; family Araceae; genus Amorphophallus; species Amorphophallus konjac. The sequence continues at coordinate 400,880,312 of CM040126.1, forward strand.
TTCTATGTTGGATCATCAAGATGTACATGCACGATAGTTTGCTCACCACATAGCCCCGCTAGTCACGTATAAAGCTCTGGAGTCTTTGAGGCCAGGCAAAATGAGAAAGATGGATGACCCGGAATGTGACTGGTATAGATGGTTTGATATGAATGACATTACCATTGCTCTAAGCCGTCTATTCATGTCGACTGACCTGGAATGGCCGTCGCTTATTCATGAGCTGATAGAAAAACCAGCAATGATTACTAATAAGAGGCAGTTGTTAAGCAACTACACAGATACTGGGGAGCTAGATGTGCCGTTTGAAGAAGGCTTCACTGTGGATAGGCTGTGGGTCGGCCTTTTCTCTCTTAATTTTGTGCATCCGTCACTTATTACCTTCTGGTGCTCCAGATTGTTCGTCTCTGATATTCCCACACCACCCGCGGTCTTGATTACTCTTTCTCCAGATTTCTTTCAAGTTTCTTCAATTCCCCCTTTGCTCCTTGAGCAATTTTCTCAACTTTCCACTGTACCCCCGCGTGGGCAATCTCTTCTTCAATCTTTCTCCAATCTTTCAATTTCAACATTGCCCCCTATTCCTTCCTCCCATTGCTTTATTCTTGAAAACGAAAAAAAAATGCCAAAAATCAAACTTTCCAATCTTCCATCTCTATTGAAGAGACCTCCTATCTTGCTTCAGAGTGTGCCCCGATCCAAGGGCCGCTCTTTCAAGGTTCGTTAGCGGACCTCCTTTTCTCTTCCGATAAGGAGGCTTCTTCTGTATCTCTCCCTGTATCCACTACGTCTTCCTCTTCTTCTCCTTCCTCTTCTTTAGGTCAGGATAGTTCGTCTAGCTTGTCATCTTGCTCTTCTCCCTCCTCTTCTAATAAGAGTCTTGGGGTAGCTGCTCATAAGAAGGCCAAGGGTAGAAAGATTCCCCGTAGGATTTTGCTAGATCTAGCTAGAAGATGTCGGGCATGTTTAGCCCTTCCTGGTTTCTTAGAGGATCCGATCTTCCTGCCAGAGATAGAATGTGAGGATATAGGTTCTATAGATGAAGGGTTTGGTGTTTATGAGATAATGAATGATGAAGACCCTATTGAAGAGGGGGATGAAGAATACGAAGAATATGAGGATGAGGCTGATGCTTTTGTTAGGGCATGAGGAGATTTGACGAACCATCAGCCTCAGTAGAAGAACCCACTAAAGAGATTAATCTGGGCACCGAGGAAAACCCTAGGATTGTCCTCATCAGTAAAAATTTGTCACTTTTTGAAGAAGAGACACTCATTCAAGTTCTTCGAGAATATAAGGACACATTTGCGTGGAGTTATGAGGATATGCCGGGTCTGGACCCTGCACTCGTTGAACACCGTCTCACACTTAAGCCAGGATCCGTCCCAGTCAAGCAACGGTTAAGACGTTTTCACCCTCACATGGCATTAAAGATGAAAGAAGAGGTCGACAAGCTTCACAAGGCCAGATTTATTAGAGTCATCCTCTACCCCAATTGGGTGGCTAACATTGTCTCGGTAATGAAAAAGGATGGAAGAGTCAGAATTTGCATAGACTTCCGGGATCTTAACCGTGCGTGTTCTAAGGATGATTTTTCCCTCCCTCACATAGACGTGCTAATTGACAATACGGCAGGGTACGAGACCCTCTCTTTTATAGATGGCTACTCTTGTAATATCCCGATTTTAAAAATATAAAATTTAATTGAAATAAATGAATTTTTAATTGAGATAAATGAATTTCAGAATTTAATATTTAATTCCTTAGTAAATAGAACTAGTGACTTTTTGATTACCTTATAAAAATCTAAAAAAATGGTAATTGGGTTAAGGATCATTTATTTAACAACTTTATCTTCTGTGGTCGACCCAGCAAAAATCCGTAATTAGTTCTAATTAGTAGATTAAGTCAAAAATGCACACTTACCTAACATTTACCTAACCTTAGCTTAAACCGTCGAATTAGAGCTTAATACTAAACCAAATGACCCCAAATCGGTGGCAAATGGAATGCCATGATCTAAAGATCATTTCCCCTCTGTTAATTGATCGAAATCCTAACCCTAAAACGTGGTGTCGGTCGAGCTTTAGCTAGGTCAAACTTTTCGGCGCCGTTTTCAAACACCCATCTTGTTTCGACGAATTCTCCCAGCTCCGAAGGCTCCAAAAGGAGTATGAGCTATAAAAATGAAGCTATACAACCCTAGAATCCTTTGGTAGCAGCGGTGGTTGCAGTGGAGATCGATCTAGGGAGATCTCGGGAGTTTAGTGGTGACGTGTCGGCGTCCGTTCTTCCTCCTTTCTTCTTCCTTTCTTCTCTGATTGAGGTAGGTTCTCTCGGGCTCAAACAGCAAGTAATATATCAAAATGTTCAGCATCAAGTCCTCTTTCTTTTGGTATATGAAGCCCTAAATTTTATTAGGTATTCTGTGCGAATTTAATGGTTTAGTAGAGGCATGTCAGAATTAGGGCAGAACCTGTTCCCCTTTGATTTCAGTAGCGATTTCAGGCTGTGAATCTTAAATTGATCCATGCATCTTGTAGAGTTTTTCGTGCTCTTTCCATTGATTATAAAAGCCCTAAATTCTATGGAGCATGTTTAGAGAATTTGTGATTTGAGTAAGAACATGTCTAGACTCGGTTTTTGGTGTATTTGTTTGAGTTAAATCGTGATTTCGAGTTATTCATCCTGATCCCCATATAGCATGCCTTATATGGTTGGAATCAGCATCGAGTAAGCTTTCTTTTGATATATAAAGCCCCAAATTTCGTTGTATATATTGAGAGAATTTTACGTTTTAGTAACAGCATGTCAAAACTAGGGTTTCTAGTGTTCTTGCCTTTATAGATCTCGATTTCAGCAAGTAAATGTGAAATTGACCCTACTGTTAGGTAGTACTCTTCATAAGGTTTCTAACGGTACCAAAAAGCCCCTTATTTGGAATCCGTTTCCATGAGATATTAGTGTTTTAGTTCAACCCTATCAACCCTCAACCTTCCGGCGTTCATCGGATGTGGAAGGGATGACCGGAGAACACCCAGAGATGGACGGTCTTACGATAGACCGCACAACTCAAGTCCAGACTTTGATCAATTTTTGACCTTGGTATAGCCTTAGTTAAACGGTTTCTAAGGAACCACACATCTCAGGATGAACGGTTCCAGTCTGACCACATATCTAGATATAAGGTCCAGAACGGTACACATAACTTGGATGGCTGGAAACTGACCACACATCCCAGGGGATGGGCGGCCATCCCAGGACTGCCCAACCCCTTGGGCGGCCCTCAGGGAACCGCCCATCAGATGGGCGGCCCTCAGGGAGCCGCCCAACTCCCAGTGCAGACCCCTTCAACCCCTTTCAACTACCGTTAGCCCAGAGATGTAAGGTTCATTCCGAACCGTTTATCCTTACAGAAAGTGACTTAGTAATGGTTCTATATGATTCATATTAGCATCTTAATGGTTAATTAGTTAACTAGAAACACATCTAATGAGTGGTTAATTATGCAATTGAATTTCTAATTTATGCATGCTATTTCATTCTTACTTGATCTTGTTCGTTATCTTATCATCTTGAATCATCTCCTTGGCAATCCATTAAATAAAAAGTGTGATCCTTGATATATTAACATGGTAATTAGGATTAATATGAACTTTTGGTTGCTGGACAGCCACTGTACTACAGTAAAATAGCGTGACCAACTTACCGACTTTTAATAAGTCGTTAGCCCTATTAGTGTGCTAGTCTTGGTTTTACCCCCGGACACTCTATCCGGCGGCTTTACCATCATCACGGGATTTCTTTATATCCCTGCTATGAACCTAATGAACTACCAAAAATATCATTTTACGAGTTTGAACCGCTGATTTAATTCTTGGATCGAATTGGACTACGCGAGGCATGCACGGCCAGTTTCAGACCGCATATCCTCGTAGGCGGCCAAGTAATGACCGCATATCTTTAATACGGCCCAGTATGGTCCGTATATCTTAGCATGGGTCTTGATGTCCTCTGGACATGTGCAGCCCATAAAGCACCGTTCATACCTTAGAGCGGCTTACTGTCAGCCGTTCATCCTTGACCTCGTAGGGCTGAGTTTCAGTCCAATTCTCGTATACACGGCCCTGTGTTAGCCGTATATACCTCTTGCGCGGCTTCTATACGACCGTACATCTCTTGGAGATGAGTCTTATCATATTTGTGCTCTTGAATCTAAGGACATGTTAGTCCTTTAAATCTTGAACTTCTGACAGTAATTCCTCTGATTAAATTGGCCATTTAATTTGACTGAATGTCTAGACAATCGTGGGATCTTGTATCCAATAAATCAATGCCAACGCATTGTAGGGGCCCGGTCTGGTCCTGGGGAGAGCGCCCGAAAAATTAGTGAGCCAATAGGATGTTATATTGACATGGTGGGGCATTGCACCGAGTGCATGACTAGTGTAACGTCTATGACATGAAAAATCTCTTGTTACTCTTGTTACTTGATCATGCTTGAAATGATGTTTAAAATACTTGCTTGTTGGCCAATTCTCTTTCACTATCTCCTGTTGTAAATTCTTGTACTTGTTATTCTTGTCAATTCTTGTCATTATATTTCTTGACCTTGCAAGATCTGTTTATTACGTTGTTTCATTATATCGTCATTTATTTCTTTTATTAGCATGGCATATGAAAAATGAAATTTACTTGTTAATCACTTAAACTATGCCTGACGATAGAGTATAATTCCTACTGAGCTTCTTGCTCACCCCTACTTCCAATCCTTTTTAGGTAATGCGGTATACGGTACGTTGCAAATGGGAATCAGATCAGTGTGATCGAGTGAACCTGGAACCTAGAGTTTGGAGTCTATCTTTTTTTTTATCTTCTTGAGTCTAGCTAGTGTCGTGAGTCTGGCTATTTCTTTTTGTTCTTTCTTTCTTTAATTTGAATCTAATATTGTAAGAGTGGGTCAAAAGTATACCTTTTTAATGTTAAGAAGAGCTCGTATTTTCAATATGTGTGTATGGCCTCCTTGTGTTTAATTGTGGTTATTTATCTTCCGCTCTTGTTATCATGACTGTTAACTGTCACGTTGCGAGCATCGCTTCCCGCTGCTATCGGTTCGGGACGTGACAACTCTGGTTAGAATCAGATCCGCTTGCCTGAAGAAGATCAGGATAAAACCCCATTCACTACACCTTGGGGCACTTACTGTTATGTGGTCATGCCGTTTGGGCTCAAAAATGCCGGAGCCACTTACCAATGGGCCATGATGGCTATTTTTCATGATATGATCCACATTTTTATAGAGGTGTATGTTGACGATCTGGTAGTAAAGTCAAGGACAAGGATTGAGCATCCCGGGATTCTGGCCAAGGTTTTGCAAAGAGCACGGGAGTATCAGTTAAAGATGAACCCCAAGAAGTGCGTGTTTGGTGTTTCATCAGGAAAACTGCTTGGATTCATAGTCAACAAGAGGGGTATTGAGATTGATCCCAATAAGGCGAGGGCAATAAGGGATATGCCTCCTCCCAGGAATTTGAAGGGAGTTCAAGGATTGATTGGGAGGTTGCAATTTATTCGCCAGTTTGTCTCCCAGCATTCACAAAGGTTTAGGCCGTTTTACAAGCTTACTAAATCGGGAGTCAAATTTAATTGGGATGACAAGTGTCAGGCATCCTTTGATGGACTAAAGGATTACTTGGCCAATCCTCATGTCCTGAGGCCGCCAGTTCCAGTTAAATCACTCATTCTTTATGTCTCTGTCCTGGATGACTCTGTAGGTGCTGTCCTTGCACAAATTGATAAAGAAGGAAAGGAGAGGGCAGCGTACTACTTATCTAAGCTTCTCAACCCCTGTGAGTAGAAGTACTCAGCTATGGAGAAGACTTGTGCTACTTTAGTTTGGGTAGTGCAGAAGTTGAAGCATTATTTCCTAGCTCACGAGGTTCATCTCATTGCTCGCATGAAACCTATCAAGTTTCTCCTTGAAAAATATGTTCTCACTAACTGATTGGCACGATGGCAAAGCTTTCTTTCTCAATTTGATATCATCTACATTCAACAAACAGTAATTAAAGGCTACGCCATAGTAGAACATCTCGCTCATCACCCTCTCCCTAGATTCAACCCTGTTCGCTCGGAGTTTCCAGATGAGGAACTAATGTCCGTCAATCAGGCCGATTCGATGTGGACATTACATTTTGATGGAGCTCAGAATTCACAAGGAAAGGGAATCGTCATTGTTCTTCTATCACCTAAGGGTATCACTATTCCGCTTGCCTCTCAGCTCGCATTTCCAGTTACAAATAACATAGCTGAATATGAGGCTCTTCTGGCTGGACTATAGGCCACTCATCAATTCGGTGTTACCCAACTGTGGATTGTAGGTGATAGTCAGCTTATTCTTTGCCAAGTGCTCACCAAATATCGCACGCTCAATCCTAAACTTAACCCCTATCAAGAACTGGCTTCTGCTTATGCCAAGCTTTTCACTAAATTAATTTTTGTCCATGTTCCTCGAGATCAGAACATTCTAGCTGATGCTCATGCTTCTCTTGCTTCCTCTTTGGTTTTCCTTCCCAAAAGGGACTTCCATTCAATCATTGTTCACAAGCGTCTCACTCTTGCTATTAAAGATCCAGCGTTCCTTAGTATTAAAGAGGAGGTGCTCAAGAAGTTTAAGGAAGGTGGAATCATTGAGAACAAGGAGATCATGCTATTAGATCTAGAGGAAGAGCTGGATGATGAAGAAAAGCCATGGTATTATGAGATTGCCAAGTATTGTCAAGATCAATCTTATCTTGAAGAGGCCACGGCTAAAGAGAAGAAAGCCATTAGAAGAGTTGCTCAGAGATATACTCTGGTTGGAGGAATGCTCTATAGAAGAGGTCTCACTGGAGTTTTGCTTAGGTGTCTTGACGATGATGAGTCTTGGAAGGTCATGGAAGAGGCACATTCAGGAGTGTGTGGGGGTCATGTCAATAGCCAGATGCTAGCTAAGAAAATCCTTAGATTAGGCTTCTATTGGCCCACTCTAGAAGAGGATTGTTCTATCTATGTCCAAAGGTGTGCTAAGTGCCAACTGCACGTCGATAAAATTCATTCTCATGCTTCTTCACTTCATCCTATGTCCTCTTCATGGCCTTTCTCCATGTGGGCTTTCGATATTATTAGACCTCTTGGTGATTCAAACCTCCTCACAAAATCGAAATCATTTATACTCACGGCCACATAGTACTTCACCAAGTGGGCGGAAGCGTACGCGAAAATTAAAGCATCAACCGTCTGTAAGTTCTAAATGAAGAATATTATTGCAAGATTATGCATCCCAAGTACCATCGTCACCGACAATGGATCACAATTTATCTCTCAAGAGCTTCAGGACCTCTGCAACAGGTATAACATTGTATTACATCATTCATCTCCTTATTATCCACAGGGCAATGGACAAGCAGAGGCAACAAATAAAACTTTGTTTAAAATTATTAAGAAAACGTGTGAGGCTAATAAATTTGCGGATTCGCCAGAAAAGCTGGTTGAGGCTCTTTGGGCCTATCGCACTTCCATTCCTACTCCTACTGGGCAAACCCCTTTTGCCCTCACTTATAGAATGGAGGCAGTAGTCCCTTACGAGATTCTTATTCCTTCTCTTAGGATGCAACTGGACAAGGAGCTCTTTGTTGATGAACGCCGTGAATCTCTCCTTGCCCAACTGGAACTCCTGGATGAGAAATGTCTGGTCGCCGCTGAGCATGCACGCGTTTACCAAAATAGACTTTCTCATTTTTATCAAAAGAAAGTAATTGAGAGAAAATTTAAAGTCGGTGAAATGGTAATCAAAAGAATTTTTGTTAAACCAGGTGGACCTCGTTCAAAACTCCAACCCAATTGGGAAGGGCCCTACGTAATAAAAGAAGTTTATCCTGGCAATGCTTGCAAACTGGTTAATGCCGAAGGGGAAGAATTGGCTCACCCTTGGAATGGATTGTACCTTAAGAAATACTACCCTTAAGTTTTAAAGGAAAAAAGAAGAAAAAAATAAAAAAATAAAAGAAGAAAAAGAATGAAAATTGAAAAGTTGCAGGCTAGCATGGTACATAGGCAGCGGAACTTGAAAAATCAAAGTCCCTAATTCATTCTTCAGTCTTGACGATTTAACTTGGGGTCAATACTTGCACACACTACACATTTTGCTCTTAAACTCAAGCGGTTGAAAATTCAAGGAAAGTCAGAACCTAACTGAGAGTGTAAAAACTTTACCTATTCTCCTCTCTTCAGCTTCACGAGAGGGAGTACGAGTCAGGGAATGCCACCAAACCTACCCGCCGCCCTAGTAGGTGGAAGTCCGGGCCCAAAAGGGAACATGTTGTAAAGCCCAAGTATAATTAGGTTTTTATTTGTTTAAAAGAAAATAAAAGTAAAAGGAGTGCAAAGTTATAAAAGAAAAGCATGACAAGAGGGTAAAGTCCCCGCAGGGAAAACCCTAGTCGTAAGCATGCATGAATAAGGGAAAAAGGTAACAAAAATTTCCCTAAGTCAAATATCGAACCCCAACAGGCACTAGGGTAGGGGAGGAAAGCTTCCTAGTCCTTCGAAACTTCTCGTGAGTTTCCTCAACTTATTCTTCATTTCTCCCTCTATGGTATGTTATAAGCTCGAAGGATGGCAAAGACCGACTAAGAAAGATGGGCAGCAAGAAGATATGAGTAAAAGCACAGGTCATTTAACACGTTGACCCTTTGTTAAAAATCATTTAAGAATGGTTAATGAATTTAAGATGGTGATTGTGTAAGGTTTCAAGACCTTTTGTACCATGCTAAGCCTCGTAAATAATAATAATAATAAAATAAAAAATATTTTTTAAATCCGCGCCTTCAAACGGGGGTGTCATTTCTATAATTAGTGTCAGCCTGTATGTCGTCAATTAAAAATTTAAATTCAAAATTCAAATTTTTTTAAAAAATATATAAAATTAATAAAAAATAGTTTTTCAATTCTCGCCCGTGTGAGAGGGCGTCATTTATTTGAGTCGTGTCAGCATACACGTCATCATTTTTTAAATTAATTAAAATAAAAAAATAGTTTTCTAATTAACGCCCGCGCACAGAGATGTCAATTCTTTAATTAACGACTTTGGGTAGAGTCATCATTTAAAAGAAAAGAAGGAAAGAAGAAAAAAAAAGGAAAAATGAAAAGAAGAGAAATTTGCTAATAAGCCCACTGCTTTTTCCTTTTGCCATATCATGTGCTTGATTGTATTATTATGTGGGCATTCTTTTATTCCAAGTTTGCATTGCTTGCTTGCATGTTGCATTTCTCCTATGTCTTTGTTATTTGCCTTGATTAATTAAAGGCTTGGCCCCTTGACCCGTCATCAAGGTCAAAATAGTGACAACCCCTTGCCTATTGAGCAAGGGGTCAAGCTAAACAGATGAATTAACATGTTTGTTTAAGTGTGAAATACAGGAACAGGGCAAAAAGAAAAGAAAGAAACAAGACAAGTACTCAAGTGCTCAAGTCGACAACTCAGGTAACATCACAATCTCATATATATATATCTATATAAATGTTTAAGTACAAAAAATATGTAGGTGGAGGGGTACAAGTCTATCTCTAACTCTCACCTCCACCCTCCTCTCTCCTACTCTCTGCCTCTCCCTCGTCCTGGCGAGGTGACCGTGGAGGGGGCATGGACCCCTGGGAAGTAGGTCGTGCTGGCAAAGGCGATGGAGTGCCCCGCAGCTCGCGCCTATTGATTTTATTTGCCTATCTTCTTTTCTTTGGGGTTTTGAATGATGTGATAAGATGACAAGCAAGTAATCAAAGATCTGCTCTTAACCTATGAACATGTGATCATGAACATAGGCAATCAAAGCTAGCTCTAGCATAGGCATGCTAGCTCAATCAAACTATGCTAAGGAAAAGGAAGAACACACGCCGGGGCGTGGAGCAAAAGAGTAAATAAAACACACCGCAAGGGATGGAGCAAGCAAGAAAATAAAAGAGATATGTGATGAACGAGAAAGCTGATGCCCAAAACTAAGGAAGGATGTGATCGCCACCAAAGTAAAACAAGCCAAAGACCTGAATATACCTTGGAAATAGGTGGATGAAGCACCCGCCCACGGGAGAGAAAACCAAAGAAGACCTGCAGGTCAGCTAGAAGTAACGGCCAGAAACCTGTGCGTCACTCAAAAGTAACGGCCACCCGATAGACCGCCAGAGGAATATGACGTGCCTGAACCAGACCGTCAGATAACCTGCAGTAGCAAAGTGTAGATTCTTTTAACTCCAACTCTTCCAGCCGGCTAGAAGACTTGGGCCTCGTCCTAGTGAACCTGTAAACCTGCCAAAGAAGTGGAAGACAAGAACAAAACAACCCAAATTAGCCCTTTCAACAATATAGCATCAATCCTTCAATAAGCAAAATATCATCAAAAGGAAAGGGGAATACCGGGGAGTTTTTGGTTTTTTAACCCCTCTGGGCGTTTTAAAAGATTAGGAGGATGTTTGGATGATGAAAACCAGTGAAAAACGTGGAGAAAGGAGAGAAATAGTGCTTGTGATGAAGGAGAGATTAAACGGAAACTCAATATGCAATCATGAACTTTGGAACCAATGGAACAGATACTCCCTTCACCAGGCAGCAAACGAACGTGAGAAGCACTCCTCCTTGACCAGATGTGGCTCTAGAAAGCGGCAGCACTTAGACGTAAACTCCAGATCTTCCTCTTTTCGCCATGAAGTTAAAGGTTCTATTTATAGACCCTCAAACTCTCAGGTCGAGTAGAGGATAATCCAGCAAGATAAGGGGATAACTCTTAGCAAATCCTTGAAGATAATATCACCAAGAGTCCATAGAATCGAACGGGAGGTTCTGAGGATCAGATTTGAAAGAGATATCGTCAATCCAAGTCCTTATCTCGACCACGGAATAGCAGAGAAAAGGCCTGAACTGCCAGGACTTTCTGAAGGAAGTAACGGCTGCACGACAGACCGCCACTTGGAAATAACGCACCAAGGATCATCCATTACTTTCAACCTTATCCCTAAAAGATAAGCTCAGCAGGAAGAAGGCCAAAGTAATAGGACTCTGTGAAGAAAGCAACGGCCAAGGCATAGGACGTCAGAATGAAACAACGGCTGCACGACAGACCGTTATTATCAACATGTAAACCAAAGGATAAGCTTTAAAACGAGGCCTTAAGCCTTAGGACTCTTCAAGGAGTAACGGTCCAGTACCCATCCGTCAGAATGAAACAACGTGCCTGGGACAGACCGTCATTATCAAATGGAGTTCAAATTACTGAAGGGTATTGCTAAGCCTTATCCAATGAAATAGCCACAAGGAACCATATCCGATCAAGGAGTTAAGACCCAAGAAATAGGCTTCAACTAATCAAGAGACTCGATGAAGAGTGAACGACTCGGAGCATCATATAGCATGAATAAGGAGATGACTCGACTAATTGGTCATAAAACGGGTGTCAACAGATGCCCCTCCTTAACGTCCTCTTTGCAGGGGAGCGAGCGGAGGTGAAGCGAAAGCGAAAATGGAACATGGAGATGAAGCGGAAATGAAGCGAAGTGGATCAAAAAGAGGGCGTTATGGCAAACGACACCCGTTCTTCATCCAACAAGCGATAGGAATTTCAGGAAAATTTCAAACTGATCACAAAGAAATAGTCAACCAAAGGATGCAAGTCTGGAGGAGCTAACACTAAGGAAAGGAAACACGGCTGGCCGCCGGAGGCAACGGAAAAGAAAAGAGTACTGACTAAACTCCAGACAGGGATCTTCAGCCAACTAGATCAAGTGAATTGATCGAAGGAAACCTTCTAATTCAGAGTGGAATAATTCTACTCATTCGAGATCAAGAACACAGCTATTCATCATCATCGAGATACCTGAACAGATGAAGCTTATGAATGCTCAAAGAATGCGCATGATGCATGCTGGGCTAAAGAAAAAGAAATCTTTAAAAACGAATGCAAAGAAAGATAAAATAACAAGATACTCGAGAATAGTATTACTAGACCGGAGAAATCAGGGTCAGGACACCATCTGCAACCACGGCGTGCAAGACAGAACCATCGTTCCCAAACTTATTCCAATCTATCGGCCTATCCAACGATTAAACATGTGATCTTAGATCATCATCATTTTTGTTTAAGGGGAACATCAGATCCTGGAACACATGAATGACCAGCCGGTTCTCGAGATAATATCGTAAGTAACATATAGTAATGCATTAAGGGATAAGGGACGAGATACAATACCTGACTTACCTGCCTGACGAACGGCAGAGCGTGACTTCGTTCACAAATTCCTTCATAAAAGATAGGTTAGCCAATAATAAATATGATAATGAATCAGGGCATAACCATTGGTACGTGTGAGGGGCATTAACAATGAACATCTTGACAGAACATGGAACCATTTTGACATTAATTAGACCATTTAATTCATCAAGAAATTTGCAAGTTTGTAACGGTCTGAGATGAGGGCGTCACATAAAGTAACGGACCACCCTAGTCCGTCATAAACCAGGCGGTTCACATTCTTCAATAAAACAGTCCAATCACATGTAACGGTCACATCCAGACGCGTCAGAAGGATGTAACGGTCGGACGATAGACCGTCGCATTTCCTGAGCGTTCAAAAAAATAAAACCGAACGGTCATTCGGCCATTCATTCAACACTCAAGCAATCAAAACCCCAACCGAGAAAAAACTCCGGCGACCACCGTCCACCACCACCATGGCTGGCGATGAGGCACCCCAGCCGCCACCACAGAAGAGGGAGAGGGGAAAGAAGAAAGCAATCCGGCGGTTTCACCGCCGGCTCGAACGGGAGGCGATCCCGCCGGTGGAAGAAGCACAACCGGTGAGAAGAAGCCCGAGGGAGGAAGATGAAGCTCCCACGGCCGTGGAGGACCAGGAAGAAGCCCCCTTGGGTGAAGGGGAACCCAAGGAACCAGCCAAGAAGAGCAGAAGGGGCATGGACCATGAGGTAGGTCCTTCGCCCCAATTTTTCAATTTTTACTTTTTTTATGTTTTTATTATGAATGCATGCGGGGTTGAGGGTAGAAAATGGGTCCACGAACCCATTAGGAATGATTGTAGGCCATTTGGCCAAAGTGGGAAACCACGGGAATGCAAGAAGAAAAACGCCCAAACGCAGACAATGTGACGGTCCTGCCAGCGACCATCACACGCCTGACGCAGCACCCTTGTGCGTCAGAGCCAAGTAACGCCCCACCCCAGGGCCGTTACACCTACCAGGGACTTGAACTATTTTTTTAGGTTTTCAATTTCTGAATTTTTGTTTTGTTTTCATTTTAAAATGCTTATGCAATGTTTTTATGGTGCAGTTGACTAACTTATGATCTAAAAGAATGCAGGGAAAGAGAAGAACGAGGATCTCCTGGCTGCAAATCCGGGCGGTGTACCAGGCACTGCCTGACTACCAGAGAGAGCGACTAGCCAGCATGGGTTTCACCGAGGTGCTCAGCATCGAGGTGATTCGGATGGACACACCGCTGTTGTACGCCTTGCACGAGAGATGGGATCCGATCAGCAGAGCTTTCATCTTCCCGTGGGGCCACATGATCCCCACATTAGAAGACATAGCGAGGATTACCGGGTTGAGAGTCCACGGGGCTGCAGTGACAGGGTGGACATACGGCGACTACCGGGAGATGGCGCAGCAGCTACTCGGGCTAGATTTGATCAGGCCGGGACAGTCTTCATCTCAGCTCTCGAGATCAGTACTGCAGGAGAGCTTGGGATTGAGAGGAGCGGCGATCGCCGTTGGAGAGCTACCAGAGGAGCATCTGGGCAGAGTGATAGACCAGGTGCACCCTCGCGTGGCGGCGGAGGCGGGACCAGAGGGAGATAGAGTGCTCAGACGCTTCCTGATGCTGCTATTCGGGAAGCTCCTCTTCGCAACCCGAGCAGACGTCATCAGCTGTAGACTGCTGCCACTGATAGAGAATTTGGGCAGAGTTGGGAGGTATGCCTGGGGAGCGGCAGTGCTAGCGTTCCTGTTCGAGTCCCTCAGCACGACGGACCGACAGACGATGCTGGGCGGCTTCTCGCCTTTCCTACAGGTAAATGTAATTTAAATGCTTTCTATATATGATTATGCAAGAATGTTACGCCAATGATTATGCAATTGACTGACTCGATTTCTAAAATGCAGATCTGGAGCTATATGTATCTCCCGGGCATCGGGAGAGGCACACTACTCCACCCTGGCCAGATCCCGATCGCGAGGCGATGGACGGTAGCGAGGGACACGGGGTCGATCATCAGATTGACCTGGACGATCCAGGATGACCTGGACTCCTACCCACACACGTCGGTAAGTCCAGAACTCGAAATGATTTCTACATGCTTCTAAATGCTTCTGAATGCTTCTAGATGCTTCTTTTAAATGTTTCTAAATGCTGATGAATGGACTGAACACTTTCAGGTGAGATGGACCCCGTACCGCGGCGAGGGTTACACGGGGCAGCCGTGGGTGGAGGCGGCTCTGTCGTACCGGGGGCGAGACATCTGGCTGCATTGCATCCACATCATCGAGCCTCTGCACTACCGGCTGATCCTGCGGACTCGGGGACTACACCAGCCCGAGGTGACCTTTCCACACCACAACGACGACCACCCAGGCAAGTCGGCAAGGGGTATCAGTGGCAACGTGGATTGGTGCGCCCGGAAGGCGAAGTACGTCCACGATTGGAACAAGCGGGGCGGAGCGGTGAAGGAGCGAGACGAGAGCGACGAGGTATATCTGAAGGCCTTCGCTCGACTCTACGGCGACCGGTTATACCGAGGTACCCGACGACCGGTATGCAAAATCTAAACTCAAAAAACTCTTTCTATATGCAAAATGCAACGTGCTAGATGTACTGACCTATATGCTTAAATGCAGCTAGATCCTGAGGGACGGATAGACGAGCTGGAGGGACTACTCCACTCCACCATCCAGGAGCGGGATGAGTACCGGACCGCCCTGGAGCTCCTGGTAAGATTTAGACTTAAATGATTATGATTATGCAAGGAAAATGCTGCTTAATGTTGATGATGCAAAAATGCTGACTAACCACGACTTCTAACCATGATTTCTAAATGCAACGGGCCGAGGGAACCCAGCGAGCAGGACCGGATGCCCCATCGTCCTCCTTTCATCCTGCGGGAGGCAGAACAGAGCAGGATGCCGAGTTTGCTAGGGCGGTTGCCCGGGCCGGGGAGGCGGAGGCCACCCTCGCGGAGCGGGTAAGATGCTAAATGCTCATGCTCATGCTCATGCTCATGATCATGCGTATGCCTAAAAATGCCTTTTTTGATCAACTACATGACATGCAATCTACAGGCGAGAGAGCTAGCTGCAGCAGTGGCCGAGGCTAGACAGGCTCGATTGGAGGTAGAGCGTCTCCAGGCAGAGATAGAGAGAAGCCGGGCTGAGACTGAGCGGACCCGAGCAGAGACAGAGCTAGCACGGGCAGAGATGGCCCGGCTGAGAGCGGAGACCCCGCGACACTCGGATGATGCAGAGGTGGAGCTACTTCGGACGGAGCTAGCTCAGTCACAGGCTGAGGTAGAGCGACTCCGAATCGAGACGGTGGATTTGGACCGATACCAGACCGAGGCACGCGAGGTTCAGCGCCAGGCTTATGATATGAAGATCGAGTTGCGGACCCTCGAGAGGACCGTCCGGATGATAGGCCGAGGACCTGATCGGAGCGCTTGGCAGAGCGGAGCACAGCGGAGCGTCGCCCGGAGCGGGACAGTAGCTGATTTCCTCGTAAGTTCCTCCGGCCAGCGCAGGAATGAGAGGGCGGAGAGAGTTCAACAAGAGGAGAGTGCCTCCATAGCACCACCGGCTAGGAGACCCGAGGGTGGAGACGAGGAGGGCGGCCCGGCGGATAAGCCGGCCGAATGATGTATTTTTCTTTTTCTTATTACTTGTACATGACTACATATAGAAAAATGAAATTTCTTCTCTTTTTTAGCATTTTTGTTTTGTTTCATGAGTGTGAATGAAAATGGTTTGACAGGTTTGAATGAGAATGCAGAAATGGATGATTGATTTAGATGCATGTATGTATGCGGGAAAATGTATATGTGAGAATGCGTGGATGAGCTGATGATGAATGAGTTGTAGAATGTGAAAGACCGCCAGGTCTAGAACAAGGGCAGGAAGAAATTGCCTGAATCCAGCAGCAGAGAAAGTAACGGTCCATGGTCAGACCGTCACAATTGAATAACGCACCGACTCAAGGCCGTTAGATATGACAGAGGCTAAGTTTGTAATCTGAGCAGCAGGAAAGTGACGGCCTACTGCTAGCGCGTTATAGACAAATAACGGCCTGATGCTAGACCGTTAATCATGGCAGAACAATAGTTTGTCAGGGCAACTAGCAGGAAATGCGACGGCCCAAAGGGATGCGTCGGGGTGGAATAACGGCCGTAACCAAGACCGTCAGGAGGAAGTTGAACCCAGAAGCCAAACATCTGAACGACTGAGAGTGTAATGGATCATGGTTCCCGCGTTACAAGATAACGACGGCCAAAGACTAGACCGTTAAACTCCACAGAACAGGGTCGTGCCAAATCAAACCCACAGGAAATGCGACGGCCCAAGGCTGGCGCGTTAGAGACAAGTGACGGTCCTACGATGGACCGTTAGAGCCTAAGTTGTGTTCCGAGACGGATTGAGCCGTGAGAGCCTAAACCCGAGGTTTATCCACTTAAACTCCACTAGAACTTATCCAGATCGAAGATAAAGCCTTCCAACTCAAGTCTTATCCTTTCCAAAGCCAAAATCAAGTCTTTAAAACTTGGAAAATCAACCAAAAATCGTAGCTTTGCTGAAAACCTCTGCTCTAGGGCTAAAGAACCTCTCCTAAGGGCAGAAACCAAGATGAAGAGAGGCTTCGAGATGATGGCTATGGAGGAGAAGGTCTACACTGGACCTAAAGCTGCAAGAAAGGAACATGGAGAGCTCCAACGGCTGACGTCAATCCCCAAGCACTTAAGCTCCAATGTTCAAAGGATGGTAAGCTTCTAACACTCACCCAAAGTTCAGAAAATTTCTGCACTTCAGTTCTTTTTATGACTCCTTGTTCCTCGTCCTTCTTTCTTCAAGCCTCTTCCCGGTCCAAGATGCTATTCAAATCTGAAGTGGGTGGCTCCCATGGTAAAGGCACTCCCTATAGAAGTCACATCCATCCTTAAGGCTTGGCACCTTCAACCTCTCTTGGTTTTAGGCAAGAATTTCTAGAAATTATCTTTAGATTGACCAAGCATTTCAGCCCTCATAGAACTATGGCATCCACAAACTCATACTTTCATCTTCCCTTCCTTTGAGGCAACCGTCCTATTAGAAGAGGTAGAGACCTACCTAGCCCTTCCTAAGATTAAGGTGGGGGATGAAGACCGGGTTTGCTACACAATAGAGCCTATCAACCCATCCTTGATTTTGAGTGATTTCATCCATAATCCAAAGGACGTGAAGACCATGATCAGCCCACACCACATTCATTTGATACCCTTGGCACAGTGGATAGTGTCTCATTGTAAAAACAAGTGGGAGAGACATGAAGCAATAGCCAAGGCGGTGGCGGTTTGTCTATGCGGAGTCTTTCTCTTTACCATGACCGACCACCTCTTAGATACCCGAAATCTCAGCATTATTAGCGGGTTGTGGCGGGGAATGTCCATCTCTAAAGCGGTCCTCTCATATCTCTATGAAGGACTTAGCTCGGCTTGCGTAGGAGGACTTTTATTCGGCTCCATGATCCTCCTTGAGTGCTGGATGGGAGTGAGAGTCAAATTCCAACCAAAGGAAGACTTAACTTCAGCTAGCCGAATCTTTGGGAGCCACCCTCTCTTCTTCATTGGAGGGGCATTTGGATACTCTTCTCAGGTGGAATGAAAAACGGCAGATAAGAAAACGCGGGATGAATGGCGCCTCTTCTTTAATACTTTGCCAATTAACCAGTTCATCATGCGACCAAGAATCCTTCGAAGCACTCTTCTTAAAATACCGCGGCGTCAAGGCCTGGACCTGCAGCTAGTGGGGAACACCACCATGGCGATCTACAACCCGCACCGGTGCCATCTTCAGATCGGACTACCTCGAACCGAAGTTCCTGCACTATCACACTACCCTCCCCTTCTACCTAGGAAGATGGGGACCGAGGAGGATGAAAGAGCGATCCGGAACGCGCTGACCATGTGGGAGATCACCAAGGTGCGCCCGTGGCAAGCAGAAGTAGAAGAGAACGATGAAGCACGCCGTAATTACGTGAAAGAGCTGAGAAGAGTCCGCCCTCTTGCGGATAAGAAACTGAATGTAGCTTGATTTTCCTTTTGTTCATGAGGGGGGTTGTTTGTAATTGACAATCAAAAGGTTGGATTTTTCATGAATGTTTTATTTCATTTAATCTTGCTTGAATGAGATGAGATTGCCTCAATTGAACGGGTGTGAATTTTGTGGTTTGATTGGCTAGAATAACGTGAAGAGGCAGAGTCTCTGGAGGATGTAACGGATGGGCGATGGGCCGCTGCAAAGAAACGACAGTCGACGATAGACCGTCATAATGAAATCATTATCAATCCTGCTCTCTGAAGCATGCAACAGATAGGCGATGGGCCGTTATATGTAAGTGACGGCATAGACAAGGCCTTCAGAATGATGGTCGTTTGAAAGAAGGAGGGCCCATGCCTGAAGGAGAGTGACGGCAGAAGGGAGGCCGTTATATTCATGTAACGGTCTAGAATTGATGCGTTACAGCCTTTGACCTGCACTTTTGTGAATTATCACTGCGAACTTGACCTGCCGCCTGCACACACTCAAACATGAAACAAGTTAGTTCTGTTCTTAGACTCAACCCCTTGCCTTGAAGCAAGTTAGATAATGACCGTTTCTTGATATTTGGTCAAGGGGTGGAGCCTTATTAAATAGGCGGAGGACATAATGAAAATGCAATGCATGCTATGCAGATGATGAGATCTTGATCTTTTTTGGATTTTTGAAAATATTTGGATGTTTTTGGATTTTGAAAATATTTGGATGTTTTTGGATTTTTGAAAATATTTGGATGTTTTTGGATTTTGAAAATATTTGGATATTTTTGGATTTTAAAAATATTTGGATGTTTTTAGATTTTGAAAATATTTGGATGTTTTTGGATTTTGAAAATATTTGGATGTTTTTGGATTTTGAAAATATTTGGATGTTTTTGGATTTTGAAGATATTTGGATGTTTTTGGATTTTGAAAACTAGTGCCTCCTTAGTAACACGAGCCCTTCCTTGCTCAGAATCAGGAGTCCCGAGGTTGGCGTGTAATATGGGTGACAACCCCTAGCCAAGGCCCAATTCGCATGTCGGTGTTTCTACCAGGGCCATACCCAAGGTACCAATCTTGGTCCTAAAAGAAAAAAGGAACGTGGGGGCAAGCTTAGGCCAGATATGGGAGTTTTTAGGACTTGATTTCCTCGCCGTACAACCCTATTAGAGATTTGGTCTGTTGTGCCGGGGCTTTTACGTCCGTCATCGAACCTTTGTCCACTCTAGGCATGCATGCGACCGGGCTCATGACGTCCCGCGGGGAACTATACTGCCACTCTTGTCATGCCTAGCTTTTTTCGTTCTTGCATTTCTGGAGCTCTGGAATTCTGAGTTAGTAAACTTTTGAGATGATGCTTTTGATTTTGTCGTGACTAAAGATCACTCCTTTTCTTTTCCTTTCCTCTTCTGGCGTCAGGTCATAACGGACTTGCCCCTATTTGAGACCTCCTCTCGTTAGGGTGTTTGGATCGGTTGTCGCCTCCTTATTCACTCCTTGCCCCTGGATTCAGCCGAAGAATGAAGCGGACAGGGACTTCGATTTTCCCCTAAAGCATGGCCGAGGAGAAACAGTGTCTTTTAAAATCGGAAAACCTGACCAGGGATGTCGTGTAGTGTGTGGTTGCTTTACTCGGGACCCTTCTTAGGGAAACAGGAGGGAGCATCTTGCTGCCGGGGAAGCACATGGTTTAGACTCTAAGGAAAGAAACGCTTAAGATACAACCCATTCCACGGGTGAGAGAGCTCCTCACCTTCCGCGTTTACTAGGCGATAAGCATTCCCTGGATAAGCTTCTTTTACGACAAACGGCCCTTCCCAGTTAGGTTGCAATTTAGACCTAGGCCCTGCAGACCGAATGAATTTGTGTTTCAAAACCATATCACCTTTTTGAAATTTTCGTTCGATTACCTTCTTTTGAAAATAACGCGAAACCCTCTTTTGATAGACGGATACGTGATTGGCCGCGTTCATCCTCTTCTCATCTAAGAGTTCCAACTGGACCAGCAACGCCTCTCGACGTTCGTCGAGATTAAGTTCCTTATCGAGCTGCACTCTAAGGGAAGGGATCAGGATCTCGTATGGGAGCACCGCCTCCATCCCGTAGGTCAGAGAATAGGGAGTTTGTCCCGTAGGAGTACGGACGGAGGTGCGGTAAGCCCACAGAGCTTCCACTAATCTTTCTGGCCAATCAGAAAACTTATAAGCTTCGCATGTTTTCTTGATGATTTTAAGAAGGGTTTTATTAGTGGCCTCGGCTTGACCGTTGCCTTGAGGATAATATGGAGATGAATGATGCAATGCAATATTGAACTTCTTACATAGGTCCTTAAGCTCTTGGGAAACGAACTGGGGTCCGTTGTCGGTGATGATGCTGCTTAGTACTCCGAACCGTGAGATGATATTCTTCATGATAAAGCGGCACACCGTTGTAGCTTTGATCTCTGCGTACGCCTCGGCTTCGGCCCACTTGGTGAAGTACTCAGTGGCGGTAAGGATAAAGGATTTCTGCTTGATCTGAGAATTAGGATCACCGAGCGGGCCGACAACGTCGAAAGCCCACATATAGAATGGCCAAGGAGTGGTCATAGGATGGAGAGATGAAGCTGGAGAGTGAATTTTATCAGCATGGAGTTGGCATTTAAGACACCTCCAGACATAGAGGGAGTAATCTTCCTCTAGAGTGGGCCAATAGTAGCCCTGCCTAAGGATCTTCTTTGCTAGAGCCTGGCCATTGACATGACCTCCACACTCGCTAGAATGGGCTGCTTCAGCCACTTTCCAAGCCTCAACATCATCTAAACATCTCATGAGCATTCCATTAGTGGCACGCCTGTATAACTCTCCTGCAACAATAGTGTACCTTGCGGCGGCTCTCCTTATTGCCTTGCGTTGCTCAGCTTTTGCCCCTTCTGGGAACGACCCCTCTTTGCAAAACAATTCGATTTCATGATACCAAGGCAATTCTTCTTCGTCCAGAATCTCTTCTAGCTCTGCTAATGAAACTTCCTTGAGATCCTCCTTCTCAGCCCTCGCCTCTACAGATTTCCTAAGATTGATGAACCAAGGATCCTGAAGAGAGGATGCGTCCAATCTCTAGACGATGATAGTCTCAGTGCTCCGACTGAGAGGGAAAGATAGAGAAGAAGCAAGAGATGCCAGAGCATCAGCTAGAATGTTCTGAGAGCGGGGAGTATGGATATAGATCAGCTTACGGAATTGCCTGGCGAGGAGCGTGACCAAATCTTGATAAGGTTTGAGCTTGGGGTCACGAATATGGTAAGTGGACAGAACTTGCCGTAGGACGAGCTGAGAATCTCCTATGATGTTCAAATAACGCGCGCCGAGGAGGTAGGCGTGCTTCAAGCCGACCAGGAGAGCCTCATACTCAGCGATGTTGTTGGTAGCAGGAAATCGAAGTTGATAAGCAAAGGGGATGGTCACCCCCTCCGGGGTATGCAGAATAGCACCGATCCCTAGGCCTTGAGATTTGAGTGCACCGTCGAAGTGCAGAGACCAGAAGGGGTGATGAGAGATAACAGAAAGATGCTCATCAGGGAAATCATCCTGAATAGAGTCGGTGTGAGGAATAGGGAGATGGGCAAGATGCTCGACAATGGCATATCCCTTGACTGCCTTCTGAACAACGAAAGTGATGTCGAACTGAGAGAGGAAGCTCTGCCAGCGAGCTAACCTACTAGAAAGGACAGGTTTTTCTAAAAGGTAGCGAATAGGGTCCATTCTAGAGATCAACCTAACTGGGTGGGCAAGAAAATAGTGTTTCAACTTCTGAGCTACCCATACTAAGGCGGCACAAGTTTTCTCCATAGCGGTGTATCTGGATTCAGCTGGATTAAACAACCGAGAAAGGTAGTAAGCAGCCCGCTCTTTCCCTTCATCATCCACTTGTGCTAAAACCGCCCCTAGGGAGTCCTCAATAACCGAGATGTATAGGATTAGGGGTTTCCCAGGGACAGGAGGTTGTATAACCGGGGGATTGGATATATACTCCTTTAAGTCCTCATAGGCCTTCTGACAATCTTGATTCCATTCAAATTCGACCCCCGCTTTAAGCAATTCATAAAACGGTCGGCACCTCTGAGAATGCTGGGATATGAATCTTCTAATGAATTACAATCTACCAATCAGTCCTCGCAGTTCCGTAATGTTCTTTGGCAGAGGCATGTCCATGACGGCCTGTGCTTTGTTAGGATCGATCTGGATCCCCCGTTTGCTAACTATAAAGCCTAGCAGCTTCCCTGAGGAGACTCCGAATACACATTTCTTCGGATTCATCTTTAGCTTGTACTCCCTGGCTCTCTGCAGCACCTTAGCCAGGATAGAGGGGTGTTCTTCCTTAGTTCTTGACTTCACCAGGATGTCATCCACGTAAGCTTCCAGATAGATATGCATCATGTTGTGGAAAATGGCCATCATCGCCCTTTGATAGGTGGCACCTGCATTCTTCAGACCAAATGGCATAACCACATAACAATACGTGCCCCAGGACGTGGTGAAGGATGTTTTCTCTTGATCTTCCGGAGCGAGACGGATTTGATTATAGCCTGAGTACCCATCCATGAATGATAGGGCTTCATACCCGGCGGTGTTGTCTACCAGGACGTCTATATGAGGCAGCGGGAAATCATCTTTAGGACATGCTTTGTTAAGATCCCTGAAATCAATGCAAATGCGCACTTTTTCATTCTTTTTGATAACAAGGACTATGTTTGCCACCCACTGAGGATATAGAACAACTCTAACGAATCTGGCCTTGTATAGCTTGTCGACCTCTTCCTTGATTCTCAAGGCCATGTGGGGGTGGAATCTTCTTGACCTTTGTTTTACAGGAGTTGCCCCTGGTTTAAGCACAAGTCGATGTTCCACTAAGGAGGGGTCAAGACCTGGCATGTTCTCATAAGACCAGGCGAAAGAATCGCTATACTCCCTTAGTACCTTAATCAATTCCTCTTCTACTTGCGAAGGGAGATTAGCAGAAATAATGATGGGCCTTGGGTCGTCTTCAGTTCCCAAGTTGATTTCCTTTGTAGGTTCATCCACTGCCGTCGACGGCTCGTCGAATCTCTTCAATCCTTGTGCGTATAGGTCGGCGGTGTCATCTACATTGCTGTCCTCATTAATCGGATCCTTCTCATCCAAGATCTCATAGATGCCTAATCCGTCGTCACTCCACACCCCTTCTACTTCCTCTTCTTCTTCAATCACAATAGCTGTAGCAACAAATTCTGGGCACTTCAAAAGATCATGACAGCGCTGAGCTAAATCTTGCAAGAACCTATCAGGAACAGATCGGAATGGATGAGCGAGCGAGCGCGGCTCAGAAGATGGAGGGTTGGACGACTTAGAACAAGACCCTACTTCTCTAGACCTAACTGACTCTACTTCCCTAGACTCGACGGACCCTAATCCTATCCTAGGAGAAAGAAGGCCTAGTGGAAGGGAAGGAGCAGGAGACTCGTGCCCCTGGGAGGAGGAGGACGGAGACATGGTAGCATAATCTTCCAGTGAAATCTCCGTTCTGAATTTGACGTTTTTTTTGGAGATCAGTGGAGACCATGCAGCAAGATGGAGGAGGCGGGAGCTGCATAAGAAATAGCTCGGGGAAGATGCAATCAAAGAAAGGATCAGAAGAGGAGAACCACATCTCATGGAGCTGGGCATTGGGGGGAGGACTAGTGAAGAGAGTGGATAGATCAATGCGCGGGCACCTCCCGCAAGCACAAGGAACAAAGAGGATTTCAGGTGGATCAATGAAAGATGGATTTATTGTGATAGGAGGGAAGCGGGGTATGAAGTCCCTTTGCTGAAAGGTAGATTGGAAGTGTGAGGGAGGCCAAGAAAAGATAATTGGAGAGCTCCCCCTTTTTGGTAAATCAACAATAGGCTGCTTCTTCGGTCTCCACTACACAAGCCGAACTTCTTGTTGTCCTTGGCAATCTTCTTCGTGAAACAGCCCCTGAAGGGCTTGACCATAATCAATCATATCCTCCTATGCTCCCTTTAGCACTGGAGGTGTACTCGCAATTGGGCAGATTGTGTTTCTTATTGGCAAAGCTAGCTGCGGAGCTAATGTGCCAGGCTGGAGAGGCCCTCGAACAAAGTGTTGTCGGTAGTCCCAGGTGAGTGGCCCAGAATCATCTATCATAGATAATGCAATTTCCCTGTAGCCGAGACCTCTCCTGCCCATTTTTCTTCCCTTCGGTATGGGCTTGGTCATTCCCTGCAATTGTGCACCGAGGCCTCTCCCCGGTTGATAGCCCAGTTTTAGTATGATGTTCCAGCCCTTGGAATCGCGAATCTGAGGCTTCACTTTGATGTTGACTGGAGTAGTGACGGGCTTAGGAGGCGTATAAGCCCATGGGAAGTTCAAGTCGAGTACTGATATGACGGGCCAGCTGCTGGGCCAAAGTGTGGGAAGAATCTGTTCTGAAATAGCCTTAACTGTCTGCACTGTTGATAGGCTCTTGACCTTGACGACCCTCCCTTGGAAAGGGAATTTGACGCACTGATGTGCGGTGAAGGGCATGGCACCGAGTGTATCAATCCACGGACGACCCAGGATAGCCTTAAACATAGGGTCAATGTCCAGTACATAGAATTCCACTGCCATTGTAAGAGGTCCGAGCTCGGCTTGGATAGTGATTACCCCGTGACATGCTCGCCTTGAGTTGTCATATGCTGCGATAGTGGTGGGGGTCGGCCGTAGTAACTCTTCGGAGATGTTGCTCGCTCGGAGGGTGCTAAGTGGGCAAACATTAATTGAAGCCCCTGTGTCAACCAGTGCTGCCTCAATGCTAACCTTGTTCAGCGTGATTGTGATGCAGAGCGGCATCTGCCGAACTTCCGGAGGTGCTAGCTCGGTTTCTGAAAATGTAATTGCCGGCCCTTTGGAGATAGTTGCTAGTGCCGTTGGTAGGCTATCAACTGCCATATCTTCGCTGACCATTACCTTCTGTAAGAAGTCTCTCAGTGCATCCTGATAAAGAGTAGACCTTTTGATCAGCTCCAGCACAGATATTTTGGCGGGCACTCGGTCCAGATGGTGCAGTAAGTCATATTGAGTACCCGACAGAGGTGCAGTTTCTTCCTGCTTGGCCGCCGGATGAGAGGACGGGGGATTAGAAGTAGTAGGGTAGTTCCGATGGAACATCTTCCCGCTCCTCAAAGCACAATTTGCCGCGGCATCCGAAGATAGTATGATGGGCCCTGCGGGGTGGATGAATGGAATAGGCTGTGCGGGGGAGATGGTTTGGTGGAGCGTAAGGTTGGCGGGGGTAGTGGGTGGTGAGCGGACGATGGGCGAAGGATTGGTGGACGGCAGGGTGGTTATGAGTGTTGACGCGGGTGGAGGGAAGGCTAGCGGAGGGGTAAGGATGGGTGAAGGGTTGGGTGGTGGTGTGATGAAGGTGATGGGGGTAAGTGGTGGAGGGTATGATAGAACGGTGGGTGGTAAGGGATTTTCCGAAGTGGGTGTAATTGGAAGAATGAATGGAGGGGATGGCGGGGGTGCAGGAAGGATAAAGGAGGGAGTGAGAGGATTGCAGTGGTTATGGTGGAGGGCCATGACTTGTGGTGTGGCGCCATCATCATTGAAAGATCACCCGGTATTGGGGGTTGGGGGTTGGACCACGTTCACTTGTGCTGGTGCCGGCGGCTGCTGCTGAGGAGCGGGTGGATGATTGGGCATCGGATTCTGATGGATGCCCAGGTCCTGTACTTGCTGTGGTTGCTGTGGTGGTAGCTGCTGCGGCTGCGGTGCTTGTTGCTGCTGCACTTGCTGCCTCGGTGGCTGCCTTCTTTTCTCTTTGATCTCATTAATGGCCCGATGCATCTCGGTCCAATCTATCCTTTGCCCTTCGTGAAGATCATATACCAGATCCCGGAACTGGAAACATCCCTCTATGGTATGGCCCGGCTGCCTATGGAACGTACAATATTTAGTCTGATCAATGGCCGGGTTCCAATTAGGCCGTTCCGGCGGAAGTTGGATTGCATTCACTGACATGAGAGCTGAGAAAATATCTGTAAGTGTCTCTGGCAATGGAGGATATTGAGCTCTCCTGGGAGCTGGGCGCTTGCTGTTAGGGTTGTTGTTATAGCCGTTGGGTGGAGGGACGTTGTGGTATTGCGGCGGTGGTGGTGGTTGTTGTGGATTGGCGAAGGCATTTTGTGGAGTGACAAAGGTAGGCAGAGGGTTTTGTGGAGTTGCCTGGAAGTTTTGTGGAGCGGAGTTTTGTGGATTGCGGGGGTTTTGGGGGAAGCGGAACGGTGTGGCCTGGAATGGGAAGGCAACGGCTTGCACTTGTTCATTTGTCTGGACCCCCTCGGTAATCGGCCCTTGTGGCTTCTTGTAGTACTTGGGCTTTTGGTTTTCAAATAAAGAGTGGATGGGGGAATCCTTAAACTGGGTCTGGATGAAGCGCGCCCGGCTGTAGAGCTGATGCATGTTGGCTATGTCATTCATTGCCAGGATGTTCCGGAAGGTTGGAGTAGCATTCGAAATCAACAGTTTGACCTTCTCTTCCTCCGGAATATGGCCAGGCACTCTAGCGGCCATCTGTCTCCACCTGTCTGCATAAGTGGCAAACTCCTCATCTGGCTTCATCTTCTCGGCCACCAGATCTGTGAATGAGTATTCTGGGCCGACCCTGTCTTGGAACCGCTGAATGAATTTATCCTTCACTACCTTGAAACTTTCAGCCTCTTCTAGTGGCAGAGAATAGAACCATTCCAGAGCAACACCATCCAGAGATCGGCGGAATAAATACGCCATAAGGCTATCATCATATTGGAATTGCGCCGATTCATGTAGAACATCCCTCACATGAATAAAGGGATTGTTGTTCCCATCGTACTTGCGATAGTTGGGGAGCTCTGATTGGGGAGGGAACCGAAAGTTCTGGAAGCTCGGGATAGGAACATCTGCCAAAGACTGCG
This sequence comes from Amorphophallus konjac, assembly GCA_022559845.1. Classification (NCBI taxonomy): domain Eukaryota; kingdom Viridiplantae; phylum Streptophyta; class Magnoliopsida; order Alismatales; family Araceae; genus Amorphophallus; species Amorphophallus konjac. Next base: position 400,907,620 of record CM040126.1, read on the forward strand.
GGCCAACCCGCTTCTGGAGGAAATCGAGTTGTTGCTACATGGCGGCCCATTTGTCAAGCAAGTTCTGCTCTCGGGAGGGAGCAGGGGCGGTGAAAGACGCTGATTGAATTTGAGGGACAGATAGAACGGTTGTGGCAGGAGGTGGGAGCCCATAAGGAGTGGAGGGATAAGCAGTGGAGATGGGGGGCCCGTAAGAAGGATATTGGGCCTGAGCTTGACCCGGATTAGAATAAGCTTGGGCCACCCCTTGCTGAGGGAGTAAGAAATCGGAAGGGTTCATAAGAACTTGCGACGTTATCGGGCCAGAGGTGTGATGATCCACCTGAACAAAAGAAGGGATAGGTGATTTCCCTTTATCAAAGGATTGGTGGGCTGAATTGGAAGATTGGCCCATCTCCATGCCAGTGAAAGTGATGGTCCGTGGCTGGACCGGAGTGAGATCAATGGTCTGCATGGAGGGCCCACCGACCCTAGATGGATCAACAGAAAGGTTGGATTGGCCTTGGATAATGGTAGAGGGAGGGGCATTGGACCCTTGCATGGCCTGATATAGAACCTGAAGTTGGGCCGGATCCAATTGGGCCATCATCTGAAGGACGGAGCCCGCGGAAGGAGTGGAGAAAGAAGGGGTAACTTGACCACCTTCCATAGAAGTGGAGGACGGAAGAGGGGTAGTCCCCTCCCCGGAGGAAAAGGTAACAACCCTAGGAGGGTTTTCAAGGAGCCCTTGAGGAAGCGAGTCCTCTTGGGAACGAGGAGGATTGAAGGATGCCATGGTGGACTCGAAGAGGGGATTGGAATAGGACTTGAAGAAGGAATTGACTTGAGGGGATGATTCGGACGGACGAAAACAACTCCACATGCAACGGACAACCTTGGAAATATGCAAAACAATCAACACAAAACACACAATGAGTGATCAAACTTAGGTGATTCTAACAAGATGTAAGTGATAACAGATGAAGACACCCAAAGTCAACCAAGTTGTTTAAGATGATGCAACCCAATTCTTGGGATTTCTCCTTCGGAACTTTAGTGAATTGATTGATGTGCTCTCAACAATGGGTTCTTAGTAGGAGATGGGTATGAGACTTGGTTTGACTCTAAGTGTAATCACTCCCTCACTTATGCAACCCTAGACACGTGGTGGGAAAGGTACAACCAGCCCGGCGTCCGTGTGGGAATCCACGGCTCGCGGGGACTTATGGAGGTCTCTGATGTGATTTCCTAGTCGGCCCCAAGGAATATGGAGACGAGAGGTCCTCACAACAAGGTAGGAAAATGCAATCTAAGATATGGAAAGATGAATGACCCTATGTGCACCGGAGTGCATGCAAGGACTAGCCTAAAATCTAACAATCAATGATGCACACAATGATATGGGGATATGAAACAAAGTAAGGAGGAAGTCAAGTATCACCCAAGCAAAGAGTCACAGCAGAAACTGCGGAAATAAATGCACCTCGGATGCGTACCTGTCTGGAGTATAACGGTCTACGAGCCCTACGTCAGAAGAAAATAACGGTCTAGTGCCAGACCGCCAGAAATAATATAACGCAGGGGGATAGGACCGTCAAATGAGCCAGGGAACCAAAATCAGCCAGAAGTAACAGGAAAAGCCCGTGAAACTTTCGCAGCAGGACAGATGTGGCAGTCTAATGCCTCTGCGTCAGAGAACTTTAACGCAGGGGCACAGGGCCGTCAGAGCACTCAGAAAACCAGAATCAGCCGGAAATAAGAGGAAAACGAAAGGGGAACAACATAAGAGATGATGGCAGGTTTAACAAGAATCAGAAGCACGATTGGCACAAGTTGTCCCACCGTGATCGCAAAAAAATTATCTGTTGATTTTATTTGCCTATCTTCTTTTCTTTGGGGTTTTGAATGATGTGATAAGATGACAAGCAAGTAATCAAAGATCTGCTCTTAACCTATGAACATGTGATCATGAACTTAGGCAATCAAAGCTAGCTCTAGCATGGGCATGCTATCTCAATCAAACTATGCTAAGGAAAAGGAAGAACACACGCCGGGGCGTGGAGCAAAAGAGTAAATAAAACACACCGCAAGGGATGGAGCAAGCAAGAAAATAAAAGAGATATGTGATGAACGAGAAAGCTGATGCCCAAAACTAAGGAAGGATGTGATCGCCACCAAAGTAAAACAAGCCAAAGACCTGAATATACCTTGGAAATAGGTGGATGAAGCACCCGCCCACAGGAGAGAAAACCAAAGAAGACCTGCAGGTCAGCTAGACGTAACGGCCAGAAACCTGTGCGTCACTCAAAAGTAACGGCCACCCGATAGACCGCCGGAGGAATATGACGCACCTGAACCAGACCGTTAGATAACCTGTAGTAGCAAAGTGTAGATTCTTTTAACTCCAACTCTTCCAGCCGGCTAGAAGACTTGGGCCTCGTCCTAGTGAACCTGTAAACCTGCCAAAGAAGTGGAAGACAAGAACAAAACAACCCAAATTAGCCCTTTCAACAATATATCATCAATCCTTCAATAAGCAAAATATCATCAAAAGGAAAGGGGAATACCGGGGAGTTTTTGGTTTTTTAACCCCTCTGGGCTTTTTAAAAGATTAGGAGGATGTTTGGATGATGAAAACCAGTGAAAAACGTAGAGAAAGGAGAGAAATAGTGCTTGTGATGAAGGAGAGATTAAACGGAAACTCAATATGCAATCATGAACTTTGGAACCAATGGAACAGATACTCCCTTCACCAGGCAACAAACGAACGTGAGAAGCACTCCTCCTTGACCAGATGTGGCTCTAGAATGCGGCAGCACTTCGACGTAAACTCCATATCTTCCTATTTTTGCCATGAAGTTAAAGGTTCTATTTATAGACCCTCAAACTCTCAGTTCGAGTAGAGGATAATCCAGCAAGATAAGGGGATAACTCTTAGCAAATCCTCGAAGATAATATCACCAAGAGTCCATAGAATCGAACGGGAGGTTCTGAGGATCAGATTTGAAAGAGATATCGTCAATCCAAGTCCTAATCTCGACCACGGAATAGCAGAGAAAAGGCCTGAACTGCCAGGACTTTCTGAAGGAAGTAACGGCTGCACGACAGATCGCCACTTGGAAATAACGCACCAAGGATCATCCGTTACTTTCAACCTTATCTCTAAAAGATAAGCTCAGCAGGAAGAAGGCCAAAGTAATAGGACTCTGTGAAGAAAGCAACGGCCAAGGCATAGGGCGTCAGAATGAAACAACGGCTGCACGACAGACCATTATTATCAACATGTAAACCAAAGGATAAGCTTTAAAATGAGGCCTTAAGCCTTAGGACTCTTCAAGGAGTAACGGTCCAGTTCCCATCCGTCAGAATGAAACAACGCGCCTGGGACAGACCGTCATTATCAAATGGAGTTCAAATTAATGAAGGGTATTGCTAAGCCTTATCCAATGAAATAGCCACAAGGAACCATATCCGATCAAGGAGTTAAGACCCAAGAAATAGGCTTCAACTAATCAAGAGACTCGATGAAGAGTGAACGACTCGGAGCATCATATAGCATGAATAAGGAGATGACTCGACTAATTGGTCATAAAACGGGCGTCAACAGCGCCTGCTCCCGTCCTCTCTAGAGGCGCTCCTCTATCACTCGCAGACTGATGGGAATCAACATCGAGCACTGATATTTTTAATTTACATTTGTGTCCTTTTATTTGTTTTTATATCCTTGGAAAAACATATGTATAATTGTAAGGCTTTATAAGCCAAAATGTGAGTCTTTAGATTTTAGTGGGTTTTGTGCAAAAAGTTCAGTAGGACCAACAGGGGCCCCCACGCTCTTTCCCATTGGTCCACCTAAGCCTTAGGGACCCATGTGGCGCTGGTCAAAAGTCTTAGGTTGCTTCTAGATGGTTTGACATTCAAAGGGGACAAAAGGATGAAAAATTCAAAAATGAAGGCTAAGGAAAGTCATGGGGGCGCCCCGCATATATTGTATTTTATGTGGGTTCCAAACCACATGGGAGAAATAAATGTGAACTCCCCCATATGTCCCTCCCTAACCCTAGATCTGAGGGTAGTATTAGTCTTTTTACATTTCTTATAAATACCATGTATTTCTATTTTTACTAGAATTAATGATGAAAAAAATTATGAATTTGCCTCCAAGGCCCAAAGGGTGCACCTCTCTCTCCTCTACTAAGGTTCTTCTTCTTCCTCCAGCCTTCTAGGGTGTGAAGCCCATTCTACCTCCCCTCTGAACCTCTGTATTCTTTCTCTGCCGCCACCGCCTCTCCGTCGCCGCTTCTTCGGAATCTATCCATCCTTGGACAGAAGCTTATTGTGAGATTTTTAGCTCTCCCTCAAGAGCTCATATCGCACCCAAAATTGGAGGGTGATCTCCCCATATCCTCCCCATCCTCCACAAAAAACATCAGGCCCTTAACCCATCGTTTAGTATTTATCCCATATTTATTGTTCTCCCCCTGTAATCTGCCATTCTGCAGATCCACGGGATAGAGTCACCTTGTCGTATTTTTCTCACCCCCTAAGAAATTTTGGAAAAAATCAAAAAACTTCCTCAGTGTTCCTTACGTTCCCCTATACCTCTCATAATTTTTTCTGCCCCTGTAAAAATCATTTACCTCTCGGTCAAAAATCATCTTTAGTCAGATCCATGTTTGCCCTGAGTGTCTGTAACTAGGTCCACAGGAAAAACATAGTGTCGTAGAGCCTCCCATTTCTCATCACTTCTTTAGATTGACTTGAAAACAATATATGTCATAGATCTGGGAGTCCTCTTTCCAACACCACTGGTCTCACCTCGATTTGACTCCGAATCTGAGAGAATTAATTCTTGCTATCGAGGCGCACAAATCTGTTTCCTGTGCAGGCCCGAAATAGCAGTCCGTGGGAAATTCATAAATAAATATCAAAGTTCAACTTCAGCGACTGCTGCTCCTAGGAGTCGACCAGGGACGTCCTACCAACGTTCCAGCCAAGCGGTGCCGTCAGAAGATCTCAGGAAGGCGACGTTCCTTTGGAGGCAACAACTTGCTGCCCAGTGAGTCAGAACCGAGTCAGCGCAGCACTGAGTCGGCGCAGTACCGAGTCGGACTAGTAGGCCGAGTTCGCTCCAAACGCCCGTCCAGCTTGCTGCCCGTCAACCCATGGTAGGTTCTCCCGGGCCCCACTTGTAGTCCTTTGCCTCCCTGCGTGGAGTGGGCAATAAAATTCACTATTGTAATTAAGTTTTTACCATTGTACCGGGAGTTACCGTAACTGGCCGAGATCGTCTTCCCCATGCCCGGAGCGTGGAGGTAAACTAGTCACCCTCCTCGTAGGCTTTGCTTTGCTCGTATATGCTTTTATATGCCGCTGCTAGAGTGATAGGTTACCTAGCTCGCTATATCATTTACATCACCGCTGCGAGAGAGAGAGCGGTACCCGTCTGTGACCCGATCCGGACACGATTGAGAGTTTGACCACCCTAGCTCTTGCCGATTTCCCAATCGCACACGATCATACGCTTCCCTCGTTAGGGACGACAGCGAGCTTGCTAGAGTCCAAGGCTTGCATATCCAAATTGGAGTCGAGTCCGCGCGTCTGTCCCGCATCACAGACGCTCCTGTACAACGCCCAGCTGCGTCCTCAGGTCTGCGAGCTCGCGCTCCCGTGCCATCTTGTAACGACCCAGAGTTCAGTATACCGATATACCGATAACATCGATACACCGATACCAAGAACTGGGGAAGCCACCCAAGAGGCTGATGAGGCCCCTGAAGGGTTAGAAGAAAAGTGCTGAGGGATATGCATAACGAATTGGAATTTGGAACGCGCAGTTTATAATTAAGTAAAGAAATTAACACAGGTGCGGAAGCAATTCAAAATAAACGGAGTGATATATATATACACTAGTCCAGAGAAGCAAGAGTACTAGTCCACAAGGTACAACTACGTGGGGCATACCCCGGCAAAAGTACAAGCAAGCCACAAAAGGCGCCTTGACTAAAGCTGGCAGCTAACACGGTCTCCGAACCGACTCACAAGGCACCGGGAGACGACGGGCGCGGCTCACCTGAAAGGAGAAAGGGTGAGTCACAGCCAGACTCAGTAGGGGTCACGCGGATCCCTACCTCGCACTAAACAAGCATACAAGCATAAATAAAGCAAGTAGAGCATGCATTTAAATAAGCTAACAGACAATGGCATGAATAACTACTCAAGTAAAGCTGTAAACTCTAACTAAGCAAGTGTATCAGCTAAAACATGCCACAGCTAACTAAATGCAAGGGATCAAAGCTGAAGCTACCAAATAGAATAAGTCTTAACTAATCCAAACAACAAGGAAGGACAACCACTGGAGCAGAAACCAGAAGCATCCACTGACGACTTACACTGCGTCTCAAGCACTCGCAGTCGACGAAGCGACAAGCTAAGCGTGTAAACAGTACCAAACCAAGTGAGCAGTCGGAGTGGCACCCGTCGGTGTCAGTCCACAGTCTTCGACCACGTGTGCACACACTGACTCTAGCCTGAGCCAGGTCCTCTAGCTAGTTTTCCCCCTTGGTAGGACGCTACCATTGGCTGGGAGCCCACGGAACTAGCTTACAAACCGTGCATGGGAAATATATCCCTCCACCATCCTCAAGCGGGTCGGCACTCAACAGACCTTAGGGCAACAACAGTGGCTCCATTGCTTGGAAAGAAAGGCTACTCTAATGGAAATAAAACACGCCACTATACATTAAAACAATACGAATATGGCATGAGTATATAAAAGAACGCATAACGAAAGGGCTGGGAACATATTAAAACCATCAGGGAAGCGGCGGTCGAAGACCCACGCGCTATTTGAAAGTGACGGTCGGGGACTGGCGCGTTACATCAAAAACTACGCGCTGGTCTCCAGCCGTTACTTCCACCTGAGTTCCAGCTCAAAGGCCTTAAAGGGGAGAGTGACGGTGGGGGTCCTATGCGTTGCTTCGAAGCGATGCGCGGGAGCTCCGCCGTTACTTCCACCCGAGGCTCAAACCAACAAACAGCGTTTAAAAACAACAGCAGGCGAAGCGACGCTCCGGTCTAAGCGCGTCGGAAGTGAACGACGGTCGGCCAATAGACCGCCGGACTCACCGCCTCACCTGGCTAACTGAAAACAACGAGCGAGTAACGGATGGGATTCCCACCGTTACTCTCCAAATGACGCACCCCCAATGGGCCGTTATTTGGAAGCGACGCGTCCACTATGGACCGTCAGGCAAGTGACGGTTCCTGGCAGGACCGTCACTTCACCTGGGTTACGGGCGGGTACGGTTTGAAAACCGAAGCCCTCCCGGACGACAGAAATCGCCGGTTATCGTCGAAAAACCTGATATCCTGCCAAACCATACAGTTTATACAACAGTTTAACAACTAAATCTAGCACATGCAAGGCCTAAAACGCATTAAACTCAAAGATTTAAGCTAAAACCCCAATTATGGAAACATGGACATCATGCATGCTACGGGGTGCTAATCAACAAACGAGCTAAGGGAAAACGATCCTAGCGAGATCGAGATTCCATCCCCCTACCTTTTGCAAGCCGAATCCAAGGGAAAGGCCGCATGCAAGGAGGAAGAGCCACGAAGCCTTCACGCTCCACCTCGCTCCCACGTTCACCGAACCACACCGAAGTGGACACCTACGCGCTCCTCTCGACGCGAGGAATCCAACGGCGCCAACCACGCCTCAATCCGACCTCGTCTCGCCCGTGTTCCCTAAAGAGGAGAGAGGGGCGATCGCACGGAGGAGAGAGAGAGAGAGGGTGAAAATGAGAGATCGACGGGGAGAAAGAGGGTGAGAGAGGGATTAAAAGAAAAAGAAATTAAAATATATATAATATAATCATTATATATATTAAAATCTCATTAATTCTAATAACCCTCAAATAACTCCAAACAAATACGGAAAAAATACCAGATAAATTCCTAAAAATCCAGGAAAATAGCCGAAAATTCCAGAACAAATAATAAAATAAAAACCATCAAGGATCCATTAAGGCACGGGCCTTACAGTCCCTCCCTCCTTACAGAAATTTCACCCTCGAAATTTATAACAACCGAAAAGGAGGAAACTGAGAAAGGACTGATACCTCACTGGAATAAAAAAGGAAAAAGCTGACGCATCTCATCTTCACGCTCCCAAGTAGACTCATTACCAGAGTGACGCTGCCAAGCAACCCTTACCAGAGGAATAACCTTATTTCTCAACCGCTGCTCACGACGGTCTTCAATTCTGATAGGAAACTCTGGCGCGGACAAATCAGCAGTCACCTCAGGCCATACTGAATCATCGAGAACATGAGAAGCATCTGGCACATATTTCCTCAATTGAGACACGTGGAATACATCATGAATAGCTTGCATAGCCGCAGGAAGTTGCAAACGATAAGCCACCTGACCAATAGCTTCAATAATCGGAAAAGGGCCAACATACCACAGACTAAGCTTTCCACGCTTCCCAAATCTGGAAACACCCTTCATCAGAGATATTTTAACAAACACCATATCTCCAGGCTCAAATTGTAGTGGACGTCTGCGCTGATCTGCATAGCTTTTCTGTCGACTCTGAGCCGTCAACAATCTCTGCCTGATCTGACGAGCCACATCAGAACATTGCTGCACCATGTCAGGTCCTGTCAATAATCTGTCACCAACATCAAACCAATTCAGAGGAGTACAACAAGGACGACCATAGAGTACTTCATAAGGAGCCATTCCAATACTGGTATGAAAACTGTTATTATAAGCAAATTCAACAAGTGGCAAATGCTGACTCCACGTACGAACCCTGCCAATCAAGGCAACACAATCTCAGCATGTCCTCCAAAGTCTGAATGGTCCTCTCTGACTGTCCATCTGACTGAGGGTGATACGCTGAACTGAAAGCTAACTCAGTGCCCAAAGCTTTCTGGAAACTACGCCAGAAGCCGGAGGTAAAACGCGGGTCACGATCTGACACAAGTGAAACAGGAACTCCATGCAGTGGCACGATCTTCTGTACATACAGCTCGGCCAATCTCTGTACATTCCAAGTAACTTTAATCGGCAACAATCTGGCAGTTTTAGTCAATCTGTCGACTAACAACCAGATGCCATCAAAACCCTGAGAAGTCCGAGGCAAACCCACCACAAAGTCGGTAGTAACATGGTCCCATTTCCACATCGGAATCTCTAACGGTTGAAGCAAACCACCTGGCTTTTGATGTTCGGCTTTAACTAACTGACAAGTCAAGCACTTAGAAACAAATATAGCCACGTCTTTCTTCATACCTGGCCACCAGAACTGCTTCTTCAAATTCTGATACATCTTGGTGACACCCGGATGAATGGCAAAACGAGAACCATGGGCTTCACTTAGAATCTCAAGTCTCAAATCATCATCAGCGGGAACATATAATCTGCCTTGAAAACTGACAACTAGCTCGTTATCAAAATCCACATCATAGCTTGATATAACACGAGCCAAATCAGAATCAGCCTGCTGGGCATCTTTAATCTGATGATATAAAGCTGAACCCAAAACCAAGCTAGCACAAATTGCCATCTTCGGATCAGCAGGAAACTCTGCACTAAATGCCTCACTTGGAAGCCGTTCCCATAATTTCCATTCATGAAGCAACAAATGACTGACCTGCACTTTCCTGCTCAGAGCATCGGCCACAACATTCATTTTACCAGGCTGATAGGAGAGTGTAAGGTCATAATCTTTCATGAATTCCATCCATCGCCTCTGCCTAAGATTCAGATCTTTCTGGGAGAAAATATACCGTAAACTCTAATGATCGGTAAAAATCTGAAATTTCTCACCATACAGATAATGTCTCCAGATCTTTAAGGCAAAAATAACTGCAGCTAGCTCTAGATCGTGCGTGGGATAATTTTCTTCATGTTGCTTCAACTGCGGGGATGCGTATGCGATAACCTTACCATGTTGCATTAGCACTGCACCCAAACCTACTCGAGAAGCATCTGTACAGACCACAAATCCACCCGAGCCGGAAGGCAAAGTCAACACAGGAGAAGAAGTCAATAGCCTTTTCAATTCAACAAAGCTATCCTCACACTGATCCGACCAGACAAAAGACACATCTTTACGAGTCAATCTAGTCATCGGGGCTGCAATCTTCGCAAAGTCTTAAATGAATCTGCGGTAATACCCAGCCAAACCTAGAAAACTTCGAATCTCTGTTACAGTTCTCGGTCTCTTCCAACTCAAAACAGCATCAATCTTTGCAGGGTCCACTGTCACTCCATTACCAGAAATCACATGACCAATAAAATGAATTTCTCGAAGCCAGAATTCACATTTACTGAGCTTCGCATAAAGCTCATGATCTCTTAGAGTCTGCAGAATGATCCTCAAGTGCTGCACATGATCATTAACAGAGGCAGAATAGATCAAAATATCATCCACAAAGATCACTACGAACTGGTCCAGAAATGGACGAAAGATACGTTGCATTAGGTCCATAAAAGCTGCTGGGGCATTAGTCAAACCAAACGGCATGACTAAGAATTCAAAATGACCATATCGAGTACTGAAGGCAGTCTTCTCCACATCAGATTCTCGGATCCGTAACTGAAAATAGCTAGATCTGAGATCTATTCGTGAAAAGACAGTAGCAGACTGTAACTGGTCAAACAAATCATCAATCCTGGGAAGCGGATACCTATTCTTGATAGTCACCTGATTCAACTGCCTGTAATCAATACAAAGCCTCAGGCTTCCATCTTTCTTTTTCACAAACAGCACTGGGGCACTCCACGGAGAAAAACTGGGATGAATATAACCTTTCTCCAGTAACTCTAGTAGCTGTGCACGCAGTACTTTCAATTCAGCTGGGGCCATTCGGTACGGCGGCTTTGCTAAGGGGCCGGTACCTGGAATCAGTTCAATCACCATCTCTATCTCTCGTTCTGGGGGCAAGCCTGGCAACTCGTCAGAAAATACATCAGGGAACTCACAGACAATAGGAATATCACAAACATCCCGTTGTGGTTTTTCAACAACAACCACTGAAGCAAGGAATCCCTGGCAACCTGCACTAAGCAACCTATAGGCTCGAATAGCAGAAATAATCATACGAGAAGATCGGGATCGAATACCTTGAAAATAAAAGGCTGATTTTCCCTGTGGCTGAAAATAGACTTTTTTCGATCTGCAGTCAACCACAGCTCCATAATGCTCCAACCAATCCATTCCCAGAATAACATCATAATCTGCGAGCTGCAACGCATACAATCTTGCCGGCAACTGGTGATCATCAATCATCACAGGAGATTCTTCCAGGCACAAAGGTGTAACCATGAAATCTCCAGAAGGCAATTCAACAAACATCTCACAAGATACCTCGGAAGTCGGTTCCTCAATACAGGTCATGAAATCCTCAGAAATAAAAGAGTAAGAAGCACCAGAATCAAATAAGACACGAGTTGAATGACCATAAAGCATAATCGTACCTTCCACAAGATGGGACGCAACAGCATCAGCTTTAGTCAAATGAGAAACCTTGCCTTTCTGCTTCTTAGAACCTGCTGAAGATTGCTGAGAAGACGCCGACGCTTGAGAGTAAAATTGTTGAGCTTGAGGTGCAGTCGGAGGTCTGAATTGCGGATGCTGAGGTTGAGAAAACTGAGGAACTTGCAATTGTTTCGGCCTCAGCGGGCAATCACGAACTACATGACCCGGCTGATCACACCTAAAGCAAACAACAGGAAGAGAACACGGCTGGCCCTTATGATGACCACCGCATCTCCTACACGTCCATGGCTGACTGACAGCTGAGCTCTGACGAGTCTGAGAAGAAGGTGCTGTCGGCTGCTGAACAGAATCTGTGCCGGACGACTACTGGAAAAACTTCTTCTTCTTCTTGAACCTCTTGAACTTGGGTTTGGAAGGAGAGGAAGCACTAGAAATCTCTGACTGGACCGAGGGAATACCTGGCACTGGCGGTCGGTAAGTCTGTTGCGACTGAACTACCGGCTGCACTGACCCTGCTTGAGGATATCCACCTGGTCTCGTCATCTCCAGCTCAAGTGCCACAGCTGTCTGGCACGCACTGTCCAAATCCGCGACACGACTGGCAATGAGAGGCATCTTCAATTCAGGCCTCAAACCTCGCAAAAATTGCTGAGTCTTCAAAGCTTCACTGGCCAGCACATGGGGCGCATACTGACCCAATTCCATAAACTTATTCCGGTACTGAAGCACAGTCATACTGCCCTGAGTCAGCTCCATAAATTGATACATCTTGTCCATCTGAAGACAGGCGGGAGTATAGGCACGCTCGAAAGCAGCAACAAACTCTGCCCAAGTGATCTGCCGAAGAGGTCTAGAACGAAAGGCAATCTGCCACTCGGCTTTCCACCACGTGATGGATGTACCCTGGAGTTGAAAAGCAGCAAGCATAACTTTTTCATCTTCAGCACACTCCATCGAGACAAACACATGCTCGATCGCATCCAACCATTGCCTTGCCACCTCTGGATCAGCTTGACCATCGAACGCAGGCGGATTGAACATAAGAAATTCTTTCAATGCCTTGCCTCGACTGCCAGGCGCTTCAACAGGAGGAGCAACAATCGGCGCTGGAGGAGGAACAACTGGAACAGCAGGAACTGCAGGAGGAGGTGCAGAACCACTGTCTTCCCTGGGCGCATCTCGAGGAACACGAGGAGCTCGAGGGGGTCTTCCTCGACGGGGAGGCATAATTACACTGCCAAAACACAAATCAATCGCAATTAATCAATCATACGGAAAACATCCTATGCCAGCAATAGACGACGCAATGGACTAGCTCTGGACAAAGCGCAAATTTCAATTCCTTATACAATTCCTCAACTAACGCTCTGATACCAACTGTAACGACCCAGAGTTCAGGATACCGATATACCGATAACATCGATACACCGATACCAAGAACTGGGGAAGCCACCCAAGAGGCTGATGAGGCCCCTGAAGGGTTAGAAGAAAAGTGCTGAGGGATATGCATAACGAATTGGAATTTGGAACGCGCAGTTTACAATTAAGTAAAGAAATTAACACAGGTGCGGAAGCAATTCAAAATAAACGGAGTGATATATATATACACTAGTCCAGAGAAGCAAGAGTACTAGTCCACAAGGTACAACTACGCGGGGCATACCCCGGCAAAAGTACAAGCAAGCCACAAAAGGTGCCTCGACTAAAGCTGGCAGCTAACACGGTCTCCGAACCGACTCACAAGGCACCGGGAGACGACGGGCGCGGCTCACCTGAAAGGAGAAAGGGTGAGTCACAGCCAGACTTAGTAGGGGTCACGCGGATCCCTACCTCGCACTAAAAAAGCAAACAAGCATAAATAAAGCAAGTAGAGCATGCATTTAAATAAGCTAACAGACAATGGCATGAATAACTACTCAAGTAAAGCTGTAAACTCTAACTAAGCAAGTGTATCAGCTAAAACATGCCACAGCTAACTAAATGCAAGCGATCAAAGCTGAAGCTACCAAATAGAATAAGTCTTAACTAATCCAAACAACAAGGAAGGACAACCACTGGAGCAGAAACCAGAAGCGTCCACTGACGACTTACACTGTGTCTCAAGCACTCGCAGTCGACGAAGCGACAAGCTAAGCGCGTAAACAGTACCAAACCAAGTGACCAGTCGGAGTGGCACCCATCGGTGTCAGTCCACAGTCTCCGACCACGTGTGCACACACTGACTCTAGCCTGAGCCAGGTCCTCTAGCTAGTTTTCCCCCTTGGTAGGACGCTACCATTGGCTGGGAGCCCACGGAACTAGCTTACAAACCGTGCATGGGAAATATACCCCTCCGCCATCCTCAAGCGGGTCGGCACTCAACAGACCTTAGGGCAACAACAGTGGCTCCATTGCTTGGAAAGAAAGGCTACTCTAATGGTAATAAAACACGCCACTATACATTAAAACAATACGAATATGGCATGAGTATATAACGCATAACGAAAGGGCTGGGAACATATTAAAACCATCAGGGAAGCGGCGGTCGAAGACCCACGCGCTATTTGAAAGTGACGGTCAGGGACTGGCGCGTTACATCAAAAATGACGCGCTGGTCTCCAGCCGTTACTTCCACCTGAGTTCCAGCTCAAAGGCCTTAAAGGGGAGAGTGACGGTGGGGGTCCTATGCGTTGCTTCGAAGCGACGCGTGGGAGCTCCGCCGTTACTTCCACCTGAGGCTCAAACCAACAAACAGCGTTTAAAAAAAATAGCAGGCGAAGCGACGCTCCGGTCTAAGCGCGTCGGAAGTGAACGACGGTCGGCCAATAGACCGCCGGACTCACCGCCTCACCTGGCTAACTGAAAACAATGAGCGAGTAACGGATGGGATTCCCACCGTTACTCTCCAAATGACGCACCCCCAATGGGCCGTTATTTGGAAGCGACGCATCCACTATGGACCGTCAGGCAAGTGACGGTTCCTGGCAAGACCGTCACTTCACCTGGGTTACGGGCGGGTACGGTTTGTAAACCGAAGCCCTCCCGGACGACAGAAATCGCCGGTTATCATCGAAAAACCTGATATCCTGCCAAACCATACAGTTTATACAACAGTTTAACAACTAAATCTAGCACATGCAAGGCCTAAAACGCATTAAACTCAAAGATTTAAGCTAAAACCCCAATTATGGAAACATGGACATCATGCATGCTACGGGGTGCTAATCAACAAACGAGCTAAGGGAAAACGATCCTAGCGAGATCGAGATTCCATCCCCCTACCTTTTGCAAGCCGAATCCAAGGGAAAGGCCGCATGCAAGGAGGAAGAGCCACGAAGCCTTCACGCTCCACCTCACTCCCACGTTCACCGAACCACACCGAAGTGGACACCTACGCGCTCCTCTCGACGCGAGGAATCCAACGGCGCCAACCACGCCTCAATCCGACCTCGTCTCGCCCGTGTTCCCTAAAGAGGAGAGAGGGGCGATCGCACGGAGGAGAGAGAGAGAGAGGGTGAGAATGAGAGATCGACAGGGAGAAAGAGGGTGAGAGAGAGATTAAAAGAAAAAGAAATTAAAATATATATATTATAATCATTATATATATTAAAATCTCATTAATTCTAATAACCCTCAAATAACTCCAAACAACTCCGGAAAAAATACCAGATAAATTCCTAAAAACCCAGGAAAATAGCCAGAAATTCCAGAACAAATAATAAAATAAAAACCATCAAGGATCCATTAAGGCACGGGCCTTACACGTCTACTCCTCTCTGTCACGGGTCTGCTCCGCCCTATGCTCCTCCCTCTCTCGGGTGCACTCCCTCCGCTCCACCTCGAGGTGGATCCTCAGCTCGGTCATGTCTATGGGCAGCTCCTCTCGCCGCCCCAACGCCTCATCAAGCTCTGCGACCCGCTGATCGCAGATGGCAAGCTCGGTGCCGGCTAGGGCAGCCCAAGTAAGCACGTCCTGCAGCTCTGCCACCTGTGTCATTCAGTCAATTATCAGTTTCATATTCAATTAATAAACATTTGAAATAAATTTTGTTGACTTACCCGTGCTACGAGGTCGTGCTCCGCTACCTCGGCCCGAGCCACCGCTCCCGCGTGTCACTCGTCTAGTGCAGTGACCTCTGCACTCGGCCCTCTCGAGCTGGAGGCCCCTCTTGCACCTCCTGCCGCTGTCCCCTGTTGGGCACGCTGCATTCATTAAAATTGTCAGTGGCTAAACATCAATAATTCATGAATCATTTGTATATAGGTAGTTGCACTCACCAAGGTCTCCAAATCTGCCCGTGTGGCTACGAGCTGGGCCTCCAAGCTGTGAAGATGGACTTGCATGCCCATCACCGCTACATCTCGCGCATCCTGTATTCATCACATATTAGTTGCATAATAAAACATATATCATTTACAAAAAGAAAAAAAATGCATTCATACATACCCCTGTGACCCTCATCTGGGATCGACCGGCGTAAACCTCCCAGTAGCGCCGTAAGTACTCAGAGTTGTCTGCCGCCTGAGAAGTGACCCGCATCCAGCCACGCTGCCAATCAGCGTACTGGTCTGGGAACCGGATCCGCCAGTCGGTCACCTTCATGCGTCCGCGGGTCTTCCGCCCAATCCCGCAAGGCTCTCCAACCTCGACCCACTCCTGGTGTAGGTCGAGGGTCCTCATCACCAGCCTGAGCCGTAGCGGTTCGATCTCGTTCAGGCAATGAACCCAAAGCTCACGCCCAAAGCGAGGTCGGCCCGCTACGACCCAAGGCTGACCCTCCTCGGTCATACCCAGGTAGGGTCTCCAAACCACCTGCATTCACATCATATCATTCATATCATCATATCATATCATCATATTTCATAAAGTAGGAAATGAAAAGGAATTGCATCATATTTAACATACGTACCAGTGAGGCGGGGTAGTCATGGAACTCCCGCCGAAGAACGCGTAGCTCGTGTACGTGTGGTGCTCCAGTCAGGAGAGGCAGCCAATGCCGTGCTAGTGGGAAGGCCCCCTCGTCTCCAGGTCAGGGATCGGCACGGCCCATCGACATGTATAAGTGGCTCCATACTTGCATCCATAAATTGCATCAATAAACATTCATATGCATAATCATATTCACAAGCATTTAAATAGACAAAAGAACATGCACACCTGACGAAAAGGTGAGAAGTCACTGACAGTCGTCTCTCGACCTATCCCCATGGACAGATCAGCCATCAAGTGCGCCAGTAGGGCGGCTCCCCACGCGTACCTCCCAACTCCCTCCAGGTCCTCGAGGATGCCTAAGAATCTGTAGTTGATGACATCCCCCTTCGTGCTCAGCAACAGCCTCCCGAGCATCAGAAACAAAAACCTCCTCAAATCTCTATCTACTCATCCCCTCTGAGCCGGGTCCTGGCAGTAGGCAGCCCGGGCTCTCCCAATCAACCTCTGTGAAAACTCCTCCATGGACTCTCTCGGTCTCTGTCTGGAGTCCCCTAATCCTATATCTAGGGTCAGATCTGTACGAAAGATGGTCCTACACTCCCTGGGGGTGTCTGTAATCGTCTCCAACCCTAACAGTCTCCGGCTAACTCCCCGTAGTCTCGAAGGGTCACTCCACTAACTGCCTCCCCGTCTACCCTCAGCCCAGTGATCCGGGCGATATCCTCCAAACTAGGCACCATGTGCCCCCATGGCATCAGAAATGCCCGACTGGTCCTATCCCATCTCTCTCTCAGAACCTGAATCAAAGGTAGGTCGGGGCGAATGGGCTCAATGCTAAGAAAGGGGCCGAACCCCATTGCCTCTACCCTAGCCCTCTGAAAATCTGGTAACCCATAATATGCTGCCTGGACTTGGACCCATGAGATCCGAGTCCGCATCAATCCCTGCCAAACAAAAAGAACATAAATATATACATATTTGCCAAAAGAAAGTTCAGTTGCTAACTAAATTTCTTCACTATCTGAATTGACGACCACCCTGTGGCCGTCATTTGTTGAATTGACGCCCCGGTGGGGGGCGCTATTTCTGAGGGTATTTCTATCTCGTAATTTTGTTCATGAGAAAAATAAAAATAAAACAATTGACGACTACCCTCTGGCCGTTATTTGATGAATTGACGCCCCGGTGGGGGGCGTTATTTCTGGGGATGTTTCTGTCCTAACAATTTCGATCAAAATCAAAATAATAAAAAAATGAGTATATCAAAAATAAAGAAAAATGGCAGTTTGATGTGATGAACGGAAATGATAAATAAATATGGGTTTTTCAAATAACGACATGGAATAGGGTGTTATTTCGTTATTATCTATTTTCAGAAAAAAAGGAAAAAGAAAAATGAATTGACGACTTGCCTTAGGTCGCCATTTGAATCGGCGATGCCTCAAGGGGCGTCATTTTTCTGGTTTCCTGGTTCATCGTTCCCCTTTCACCGAGGGCTTTGGAAGTTGAAAAAAAATGGAAATAAAAAAATGAAAGGCTAGGGTAGAGGACCTACCTTGCTTGGCTCCGGTGTCATTAGTCCTCCACGCAATGGCCGGTGAGGACGGGGAGCGGCTGCTTCTTCCTCCTCGTCGTCTTCATCGTCATCATCATCTTCATCATCCTCTTCTTCCTCTTCACCATCTTCTTCATCTCCACCCTCGTCTTCTCTGTTGTCCTCTCCTTCTTCTTCTCCTCTTTCTTCTTCGATAACTTCTTCTTCTTGCTCTGTTGACACCTGGAAAATGAACAAGGGTGGAAACACAATTGAAAAGAGGGTCTGACCAACAGTGAAAGATCAATGATGAAGCCCGTCCACCATTCACCCGGCTAAAGCCTTTGTCGGCCAAAGCTGATGCCCGGTGCCGATGTCATTCAGACGGCAGCACCGATGAAGCCGCAGTCACTCGACTGATAAGACCTCCCTGATGAGAAGTCGGAGCAGATGGAGATTACGAAGGCTTTTGGCAAAGACAGGACAAATGAAGAATCCTCTACATAGATTACACACCCGGCCGAAGTCTGTCAGACTGAAGCTGATGTCCGGTCTTGTCACCGTTCGGATGACGATGCCGATGAAACATACCCGGTTTTGTCGTCATTCAGACGACAATACTGATTAAAACCCCAGTTTGTTCACTGATGGAACCTCGAGATGATCTCAACAAAGCTGTGTCACTACTAAAGTGGCCTCTTTCGGTTCTGATAAAAGTCAATACAAAATGACTAAGGGAAGCCAAGGCAATTATGTGGCCTAAAAAAAAGGCACTAAATGGGCCGGCTGATTGGGCTTCTGACCATGGCGCCGGGAGCTTCCACGAAGGGCCGCTGGACGCGCCGGGAGCTGTGGCTAAGAAGACGGTCGCGCCGACTGCTCTCCACCGAGAACACACGAGAATGAGACCTATATAAACCCCCCCCCCCCTTTGAAAGAAAAGGGGATCGAGCGGAGGATCGGAAGCGAGACCATCAATCAAAAAGAAAAAAAAGAAGAAGCCAGAGGGAGAGAGAGAGCCTCCTCCGCTGAAAAAGAAAGAGAGAAGAGACCGATTCCCCAGGGAAGAAGCTCCAGGTGGGCATCCGGGGAGGGAGAGGAGTCAATGCTCCGCCCTCCCCCATGGTTTTTTTTTTTTTTCTTATTCATGTAATCCTGCCGAGTTTATCTCGATTTTGATTTTGGATGTAACCGGGATATCCTGATGTCTATTCATCTCCTTCTCCCTCATTCCCTCCGTGCGATTGATGTGAGTTCTGGGGTGATCTGATGATATGAAATGCTCTAACGGCCCGTTTGGGCGTTGGGTGATTGAAACATCTGCCAGCTATCTCTCCGTATGTTGCTATGTCTTTCCTTTACATGTTTTCGTTGTTTTAGCTCGACTGAAGCGCGCCTGATTCTCTAATGGGCCTTCGGATTCAATCGTCTTCAGCAGAATAAGTGTGGCTCTAGTTATACCGATGCCCATGGCCGTTCGGTGTCGCTTGCGGGGAGCCTCCCAGGCTTGCCCCAGGGCCAGAGACAGATTATCTCTTGGCTTCTGGGGCAGTCTGCTATCGATATTGGCAATGCTTTCAATGGCCGCTGCTAGTGATTTTCTATAGTTCTAGATGTTATGGTTTTTGCCTATTGGCACTGTCAAAATCATCCCTGGGTCCAGAGACAGCCATCTCTTGGCTCTCAGGATGATGAAAGACGACATCAAGCTGTCCCCGGACTCTACACGGCAGTGGTGACACGGGTTCTCTGTACCCTGATTTTTCCCTCCCAGTTTCCTCTCTGATCTTGGACTTTCTTTGAAACCTAAGCCAAATCCAGTTGAAACCCGAGGAATTGATTCATTTTGACCTCACTGGACCTATTTACCTCGGCCTGAATCGTCAAGAAACCCCTGAATCCCTAACAGATCTAAGAACAGGGTACCGTAAAGCCCTGTTCTGATCCCGGCGTCCTCATAGCTCTCGGCCCCGCGTACAGTAAATCAGGTGAATAGCTCTCGGCGCCATCCTTCAGGCGCCGAGAACTGTTCTAACATGGCCGCGCCGGGAGCCCTGCACTCTGACCGTGGCGCCGGGAGTCCTACTCCCTGGCCTCCTCTTCGCTGCGCCGAGGGTCCCCTCTCCCTTGGCCATCCCGCCGGGAACCTCCCACTCTGGGCAGTTCCTCTTCACACCGGGAACTCCTGGCCTTTGCTTCAACGCGTCGGAAACCTGCCTCTTTGTTCATGCGCCGGGAGCCTAACCCACTGGCATTCTTCTGGTGCCTTGAGCCATAATGTGCACCTCAGGGACGACAATTAATGGGGATAACCCTCCCCTTTTCTACGAGATTTTCCGGACTCGATCGGCTTTTATAACCTTCCGAGGCAATGGAGCTCCGCCACTGCGTAAGCTTCGTTGACCTCTAGAGGGATATCGGAACAGTGCTGCAGGCATGTGCATGATCAAGGGTCCAATACCCCTCTATTTGGCTTTCACCCCAGCGCTCCGTGGGTGATCGTCTATCATTCCCTGGCAAATGCTGAGTCCGGGGGAGATGCTGTCAAAATTCTCCCAGGACCACGAAGCCTACATTAAACTGCCCCTGGGATTCTGCATGACACTGGTGACAGGGTTTCCCTATGCCTAGGCCTTCCCAAAGTCCTCCCAGATCCTGATGTTCCTATGAAGCCCAAGCCTAATCTAATTCAATTTTGATGCCCTGACCAATTTTTAACCCCAAAGAAACCCCTGCCCTTGGCCTGAATCAATTAAAAACCTAAAACAGAGTATCGTAAGCTCTGTTCTGTTCCCGGCGCCAAAATACCTCTCGGATCAACCTACAGTAAACGCGATGAATAGTTCTCGGCGCCATCCTTCGGGCGCCGAGACCTAATTTTGGCTTCCTGGCCGTCGCGCCGGGAGCCCTGCACTCTGGCCGTCGCGCCGGGAGCCCCGCATGCTGGCCGCGCCGGGAGGTTTCCTCTCCTTCGGCTGAGCGTGCCGGGAGCCACCCCCCTTTGCAGCCGCGTCGCGCCGGGAGCCTTCCTCAGCCCCGTCGCGCCGAGACCCTCTTCTAGCATCTCTTCCTCGCGCCGGGAAGCCTGCGCCGAAGGCCCTCTCCCCTTTGGCTCCTCTTCGTCGCGCCGGGAACCCAAGCCCTCTCGTCATGGCGCCGGGAACCCCCAGCCTTCTTGTTTTGATGCCGGAAGCCCTGGCCCTCCCATTTTCGGGTCGTGCCGAGAGTCTGTGTCCATTCAGAGCGTGCCGAGAGCCCGATCTACCACCCAATGAATTCCAACATCCGAAGTGAACCCACGCAAGGGATATCTGTGGATCACCCGATATGTCCCGGGGATAAAATTGAAGGGGAGTCATAACCCCTATGTTCCACCTAACCGCGACGGATTTACAAATAACCCTTTTGCTCGGGGGGTCTTGCCACTGCATGAATCCCGCTAGCCCTTTCAAAGGGAAAATCACACATTGCCCCCCCCTAGCCCGTATGTACACGGGTTGGGAGGTTCGGCTTCCCTAGCTCTCGACACTCATCCCGATACTCCGCGGGTGATAGCCTCTTTCCCCCTGGGCATAACCCAGATTAAGAGGAAAGGCCGTCGAAATACTAATCGAAGCTTTAAACCTATATCATGGCCATGGCTTTGCCTTCCCGTGATGAATATCTTCTATCTCCTTGTTTCCACCAAGTATAACTGTTTGGACCGCCAACCACATGATCTACTCGGTTTCTGTGATTGATGTTATTATCTTACCTGTCTCTCTGGCCCTGGTATGAAGTTTAAAGTCAAGCGTGTGAATATCCGTTTGCCTCCCAAGGCCTCCTACTTTAGCGTTTAATCAAGGGTTGTCCTTCCTTGGAAGGACGTAATTAACGTCATAACGTTCATGGTATGACGGGCTTCTGGTCCAGACACGATCACTCATAATCGACTGACCAAGTCAGATCGAGCGCACAATGAAATCGTCACACATGTGACTGGCACGCCAATAAATCAATGAATAAACAATAAAAAAAAAAAATAAACATAAGATTACGCGTCCACAAGTCTGGCACGCCCGGTGGGACATTAGCCTCATTTCATCTTTACGCTAAAGTAGTAGGCCCGGCGGGCCCCCCTGAAACCTCTGATTCTGTGTACTTTCCTTATTCTCAGGAATCTACAATGACAGCCGGAATCATGTCCGTTTGCTTCGGCCAACAGCCGATCGACATGCACGTGCGAGAAGGCTACCTGGCAGTACCCCTCGCGTTCGGATCAATGCCGCCCGCCGTCGGGATGCCCAACTGTCTGGGCCTTATCTTCACAGACCTTCTGCAGGTCGATAACAACGAGCAAGGCGCCGCTGCAAGTGCCCTGATAAGGGCTACTGATGAGAAGACTAGCTTACCGGGGAAGACGGCCTCGACAGCCGTCGCCTGCTATGTGCACCATGTTCAAAGGTGGGACGTGGTCTCCACTGCTGCCCAGAAGGGAAAAACAACCAACCGGAGGAGCCGGTATGCCGCTGCTAACCGTCGTCTTTCAAATTCTGGGAAGACAATGATGATGGGCGATGTTAGGGTGAACCTCGACGGTCGCCCCCGAGAGGTCCGGCCGGACAGGATTGTCCCGACCATCCAAATTGACAACAAGTTCCAAGTTCTGGCCACCAGGAAGGCCAATTGGGAAGCTGATGGAAGGAAGTCGCTGGCGCCCAAGCCGGCAAGATACAAACAGGTCTGGCGACCGAAGAAGATGCGGAGCTGGACTCAAGCTCAAGATGAGGAGAAGGTTACCCATGATGCTGTCACCCACTTCAAGGCGGGAAGCCAAAGAGGAGAGGGAAAAGAGACAGGAAATGCTATTGCTGCTCACCCCAGAGTCTGGGGAAGCGGATATGAAAGAAATATTGCAGAAAGAAAACTGACTGCCGTTCGCCCCATGATGAGGAGTAGGAGACCTGAGAAGAAAGAAGACCTTGCTGCCACCCGCCCCAGGGCCGGGGGCAGAAGATGGTAGAGAAAAAACCATGATGTTGCTACCAACTGCTGCCGGAATAGCGATGCGGGAATGCGTGAACCAGCCATGGTTGCCATCCCAAGAAGATCGAGGGCTTGTGCCAGACAGGCCGACATCTTCAGATATTCCAAGGCCGAGCATTTGAATGCTCAGATAACAAGACTGGCCTATCAACAAAGAAGCCAGGAAAGACTGGTGTTCCAACCTGAGCCGCAAAGGCACAACTCTGAAGAGACAAAGCAAGTAGTCCGAGACTACTTCTACTGCCTGGGGAGCTCTGCCCTAGGTCAACGAAGACTATTCCGTGCCTTGGGCACCAAGGATGATGAAGAAGAAGAAACCTTCCAAAAAATGATGATCGGAGCCTCCTCCTCCGATTCAAATGACTATGGAGAAGGCCTCAGGGCCAGATATAATGAAGAAGACCTGCACGGGGAAAAGGACAAAGAAAGAATATCGGTCTTTGACCGGCTCAGATATCCTAGTCAAATAAAAAGAAAGGCCTACAAGCGAAAGGGAAAGATGCAAATCTTCGCCTGCAACATGGCTGGACTGGCCAGGGGGCAAGATACACTACCAACTCAGTCAGATGAATTGCTCAGACTGGCAACTAGACCGGGTCCCGTCACAAGAAGAGGCCAGGCCGCAAAGGATAAAATGAAAATTGAGGATGAAGCTCACAGGATTACCACTATGACAGTTAATGTGGTAACAGCGGAAGATGGAGATAACCCCTTCGTTGATGATGCTGAAGGGACTTCTGAAGATATACAAATCCCATCGACTATGGATCCCATGATCCAGATGATGTTCAGAAGATATCAGCAGGAGATCAGCGCTCTCCGAAGACAGCTCAATGAGAGACAAGAAGCTACATCAGTCTCGAAGCAAGCTGAACCTACAGGGCAGACATCCAGCTCCACAGAAACAACTATCCTGGCTGATAAGGGCAAGACACCGAGCCAACCTGTTCCACAGCAAACAGCAGCTCAGCCCTCTGTGTCCCAGACACAGCCTACCGCGCCCATCTTACGCGCCACTGTGATGACAACTCCTCACAGCCAGCAACAAGCTCACTTCTTCCCAGAAGAGATAGATCCAGCTGTGGCCCACAAGCAGATGATTGAAAGAATTGTGGAAATGAAGCTGTCAGAAAAGACCGGTGGCGACGCGGGTGCCTATGATGTGTACAGAGTACCCTATCCTCCCCAGTATGCTGCCAAGAAACTACCCCCAGGCGTCAGTAAGCCGCCGAAGTTTGAGAAATTTAATGGCCAAGGCTCCCCTAGGGAGCATATAGCCTACTACACTACAATCATGGGCGACCTAGCAGTCGATGAAGCTTATCTGCTCAAGTTCTTTGGCTCATCCCTCACTGGGTTGGCCTTTGAATGGTACTCAAGCTTGCCAGCTGGGTCAGTGGTTGATTGGCCTGATATGCAAAGAAAATTTCGCGACAGATTTCATGTCACGGAAAGGGAAATCACGATAGCAGAATTGTATGCTACCAGGCAGAAACAAGATGAAACTGCATTGGATTACATCAAAAGATGGAGGAACCTAGCCATGAGATGCCGAAGGCCTCCTCATCAGGAAGATGCGGTGCAGATATGCAAGCAGAGCCTCAGGAGGGAGGTGCTAGAAAAAATGATCGGTGCAGATGTCAGAACATTTGACCGACTGAACAATATAGTGGCAGAGGTCGAGACGTTCTTGTCCAAACGTCCGACCGCCAATGTTCTCACTATGCCGAAGGGAAAATCCAATGAACGACGGCCATCACACTCTGAGGCCAACACCGTCGATTTCAGAACCTTCGAGCAACAGAAGGGGAAGAAAGGGGCAGATGAAGTTCCCCCGCTGGCAGATACAGCAGAAAGGAAGGATAAAGTCTCTCTGAGAGACAAGATGAGAAAAGCATATTCCTTTCCAAAGGATAAGACGGCCGCACTGTTCAACTGGGCATACAAGTTCAATAAGGTAACATTGCCTGAACCCAAAAGACCAGCAGATGCAGCAAAGAAAGACGATCCGCTGTTCTGTCCATTCCACCGTGCGCTGGGGCACGCAATTGAAGATTGTTATGTCTTCAAAGATATCATGGAAGGAATGGTCAAGAAAGGTGAGCTGCAGTTGGGAGATTACCAGGTAAAGCCGCCTCATCCACATGAGCCTCCACCCTGGAGAGTGGCTGCCAATATGATCTCAGTCTACCAACAGCTGCCCAAAGAGGCCGTTGAAGAATGCACCAAGAATACCTATGAAGCTTGCTTCCTCACCCCGCAGAAAGATCAGGAAGGATGGCAGATAATACCCATAAAAAGCAAAAAGAAGAAGACTCCTGTAGCCAGTACCAGCGGAGCAGTTATCCGGGGTACTACACCAAGGCCTGAGCCGCCTCCGATAAAATCAATATGGCATACAACTGAGACTGGACCAGTCATCCGGATCCCTACTCACAACCGGAGGAGACAAACTCCCCTCCCTACACATAAAGAAGTAAGCCCTGCAGCCAGGCGTCTGCAGCAATACATTAATGAGCTCGATGAGTACGAGCAGAAGAAGCCCAAGCATCTGCTAATGAAGGACTGTATACTCTGGGAGCAGCTCGAAGAATCAAAAATCAAAGAGCAGCCAGAGACAGAACGAGGAAAAGTAGAGAATGAGCCCTTCTGGGGGCAGGAGCCAGCAAAGTCAAATTCCCAAAAGAAGAAGAAACGGCCCAAATCCAAGAAAGGAAAGAAGGTCACGACAGTACAATGTAACACTCTGTCAGTACTCTTCTCCTTGCCCGGGGAGGATGATGAGCCGGAAGCATCCAACGCTCCGCTAGAGGCTAACCATGCCGAAGCCTCTACCTCGGCCCATGCAACACGTTCTGGGAGAAAATGGGGGCGCCCACCACCAGCCAACCATAACATCATGTTCAGAGGGGAGCAACCCTATCAAATCCCGGAGCCGGAGATTCGAGGTATCCAGGTTCCTCCCCCTGCCAGTCTGTACCAGGACAAAAAGAAGGCAGATGAAGCCCCTTCATTCCTGGAGTTCCTGTCCAGCTTAGAAAATGAGCAGCCGGCTCATACTGCTCCAGACAAAAGCAATAAATGCCAGCAGACAGCGGTTGGAAAGCAGAAACAGCATGAAGAAGATGAAGAATGTAACCCTTTAGCAAAGCAGGGGCAGTCGCTACAGAAGAAGCCTCCCGGGAGACCGATGAAGAAGATAAAATTGGGACTGGGCAGTCAAGGCCACAGGCACCACATGAACCTCCAAGACCCCGATGGGCAGAGGAGATGAGACTGTCTAATGTCCGGGTAGGCAGTCGAGTCATGAAAATGCTGAAGAAGCTCCCTACCAGATTCTCCATCTGGGAAATTCTCTCTCTGAGTGAAGAAGCTCGCCAAGCGATTGTGGATGCCCTGCAGTCCCCGGCACAATGTGAAGCACTCTTGACAGAGGTGAATACTGGGCCATCAGTCACGTTCACCGAGGATGATATGCTAATCCCAAATTCCGGCCATAACAGACCGCTATATATGAGGGGTTCCCTGAACTGTCAGCCGATAAGCAGAATACTGATAGATCCAGGGGCCGCTGTGAATATTCTCCCATACCGCATCTATCAGAAACATTACTTTGATCTGCAGCTCACCAAGGTCAGAGACATGAAAATTGCAGGATTCAACCAGAAATGTGAAACACCTCTCGGGGTGGCTGATTTCAATCTCACACTGGGCGACCTCACTACAGTGGTACGATTCTATGTAATCGACTCCAACACCACATATAAGGCCCTGCTGGGAAGACCGTGGCTGCACGAATATCAGATAGTGCCATCCACGCTACACCAATGCATAAAATATTGCCATGAAGGAAAAGAGGAAAGGGTGTTTGCAGACCTACATCCCTTCGAAGTGTTCGAGTGCCACATGCTCGATGCGTCCTATTACACCGAGGTGTCACAAAGGGATAAAGGAAAAGAAACTGTGGTCAGCCAAGAAAAGTCGGCGACGAAAGCCAGAAATTGGTCCCCGCCGCCGCCAAAGGGCTACATTAAAAAGCATGGGGTGTCTTACATCTCCTATGCTGGTGATTTTGCTCGGATCACTCCTCCCGGCATACACCCAGATGATACCGAAGAAAAGATGAAAGAAAAATACACACAGGTGGAAGTTCCTC
Organism: Amorphophallus konjac; assembly: GCA_022559845.1. Classification (NCBI taxonomy): domain Eukaryota; kingdom Viridiplantae; phylum Streptophyta; class Magnoliopsida; order Alismatales; family Araceae; genus Amorphophallus; species Amorphophallus konjac. Next base: position 400,934,744 of record CM040126.1, read on the forward strand.
AGGGTCTAGTCAAGCCCATAGCCAGCACAGAATACCAGACAGTGCTGCCCCTAAAGACCATGGAAATCCCTCGCTTTGGCGAACCCCCAATTATATTCTACACCGGGGAGGCAGTCGAAGAAGATGATCAAGACTGCATGGCCCCTGAAGAAGCTGCAAACCTGATGGTACCCATTACGGGCCTGGATTATACTATCCAACGGGTTTCACAAATGTTCTCCAAGATGCAAATGCCATCGATGCAGCCTGCTGCTCAGAAGAAAGCATTCAAGGAGCTATGGGATCCGCCTCGAGATAGCAAGGAACTGAGGAAGATCACACAGCACCCGGGACTGGGTTATACCCTGCAAGAATACTATGAAGCCGAGGTGGATGTCATCTCTGCCTTCTACCAGAATGAAGATCCCCCTGAAGTGGGATATGATCAATACCCCTTTGAAGATGAAGAAATTATGTATCAATCCATAACAGACAATGAAGCCCAAGACAACCAGCCGGAGGCAAGGATGTCTGATGAGACTAAGAAGGGTTGGTGCTGGGAGAATCCATCTTGCAAAGAGGATCTGTTCCAGGCCGAAGCACAATTTGATACAGGAACCCCGGATGAAGATCAAGTAGCCAGAGAGCTGCAAGAGTGCCTGGAGTTTGGGCGCATTCTAGAAGAATTCCGAGCTCTACATAATGATGACCTCTCAGGGGAGCCCACATCAGAAGAGCCTCTAAGCATGAAAGACTCCACTTCGAAGTTTTCCGCTGAGCCAGTCGTGTCCGCGGGGCAGACTGAGCAGAATCCGGCCGTATTGGCCTTATACGATGCACCAGCATCTGCTGATGACCAATCTGATGAAACAGAAAATCATGAAAATGAAGGAGATTATATCCCAGGAGGCTTTATTGATTTGCAAGAAGCCCCACCCGAAGTTGAAGACGGAGGCCAAGCCACTGTTGATGAGCTGATAGAAGTGAATCTGGGGTCAGTAGATGAGCCAAGGCCTACGTTCCTCAGTGCATTGCTGGAGCCAGCTGCCAAAGAACAGTATATTCAGTTTCTGAAAGAATTTCGAGACTGCTTCGCGTGGACATATGATGAGATGCCGGGACTGAGTTCTGATGTGGCACAGCATCGATTGGCGATAAACCCAGAGGCAAGCCCTGTGAAGCAGCCTGCCAGGAGAATGCGTCCCGAACTGATAAATCAGATCAACAAAGAAGTCGACAAGCTGATCGATGTGGGCTTTGTTGAAGAAAACCAATATACTACATGGCTGGCCAATATAGTGCCTGTGAAGAAGAAAAATGGGCAGATCAGAATATGTGTAGATTTCAGAGACCTGAATAAGGCTTGCCCGAAAGATGATTTCCCAGTGCCAATCACTGAAGTAATGATCGATGCAACCACTGGCCATGAAGCTCTGTCATTCATGGATGGGTCATCCGGATACAACCAGATCTGGATTGCTGAAGAAGACAGAGTGCATACTGCATTCCGCACCCCGAAGGGGATATTTCACTACAAAAGGATGCCGTTCGGCCTCAAGAATGCCGGCGCTACTTATCAAAGAGCTATGACAAAGATCTTTGATGATTTACTCTTCAAGAAAGTGGAGTGCTACATCGATGACCTGGTGGTGAAAACCGGCAGAAGAGAAGATCATCTGCAAGATCTGAGGATAGTGTTCCAGAGGCTGCGAAGATATGAACTCAAGATGAATCCTATGAAATGTGCCTTCGGCGTGTCCAGTGGAAAATTCCTTGGGTTCATCGTCCGTCATAGGGGCATTGAGATCGACCCATCCAAGATTAAAGCTATCCAGGAGCTCCCTCCACCAAGGAATCTCCACGAGCTGAGATCTCTACAAGGGCGTTTGGCCTACATCCGACGATTCATATCAAATCTGTCGGGGAGATGCCACCCTTTTCACAAGCTCATGATGAAAGATGTACCGTTCCTCTGGGACGATGGCTGTCAGGAAGCTTTTGAGAAGCTGAAAGAATATCTCAAGACCCCTCCAGTGCTGGGGGCACCTATTAAGGGCAAGCCTCTGATACTATACATTGCAGCCACACACTGTTCCCTGGGGGCAATGCTAGCACAGATAAATGAAGAAGGCAAAGAGCAGGCTCTATACTACCTAAGTCGGAGGCTGATTAGAACTGAAGAAAGCTACACCTATATAGAAAAGACATGCTTGGCACTAGTCTTTGCCGTTAAAAAGCTCCGGCACTACATGCTGTCACATGAAATCAGATTGATATCTGCAGCAGATCCGCTCAAATACATATTGACTCAGCCAGTACTGAAAGGCCGATTGGGCAAATGGGCAGTAATTCTGATGGAATTCGATATCACATATATACCCCAGAGGGCAATAAAAGGACAGGCCGTGGCTGATTTCTTCGCAGAGCACCCGGTGCCAGAGATTGATATGTTGGGGACTGAGTTACCCGATGATGAAACATTAGAAGCCTGCCAGGCTCAGTCAACTATGTGGCAGCTATTCTTTGATGGAGCATCTAGAACAGAGACAGACTCCAATGGAAAGACCAGAATACGGGCCGGGGCCGGTATTGTGCTAAGATCGCCAGAGGGGGAGGTTGTACATACTTCCTGTTCTATAAACAAGCCCTGCACTAATAATGAAGCCGAGTATGAAGCTCTGATAATCGGGTTGCGCATCAGCCTCAACATGGGTATCCAGATGCTTCAGGTATTCGGGGATTCAATGTTGATAATAAAGCAAATCCAAGGTGAGTTCGAAGTGCGAAAGCCAGAGTTGAACCCCTACCACCAAAAGGCTGTGCGCCTCATGGCGAAATTCTATCATATTGAGCTCAAGCATGTGGGCCGTGCACATAATGCCCAGGCTGATGCATTGGCAAAGCTAGCCAGCTCAATAGCAGTCCCACCGGATGAGACACTGAACATTGTTGTTATAAACCGGCGGCAAGTCCCCAGCATGCTAGAAGACTGCCCCGAAGAAAATGAAGTCGCCACGATTAGTACAGAACAGGCATCTGATTGGAGACAGCATTTGCTACAATGGTTTTTACACCAACAGCTGCCGCAGAAAAGAGAAGAAAAGATGAAACTTTTAAGGATCAAAGATTCTTATGAATTCAGAAATGGAACTCTATTCCGAGTAATGGCAGATGCACGCAAGAAGATTCTGCTCCGCTGCCTGTCCACTGAGGAAGCTTGGCAAGCGATGAAAGAAATACATGCTGGGACAGCAGGTGCTCACCAAGCTGGCCCTAAGATGAAGATAGAAATCAAGAAGCTGGGCTACTATTGGCCCACCATGTTTGAAGATTGCTGCAAGTTTGCAAAGTCATGTCAGAGATGTCAGGAGCATGCTGTTGTGCCTAGAAGGCCACCTGCCGTTCTGCACCCTACAATCCCTAGCTGGCCGTTTGCACAATGGGGAACTGATGTAGTCGGCCCACTACCGACCTCCTCAGCCGGACATAAGTACATACTGGCAATAACAGATTACTTCTCCCGATGGGCGGAGGCTATAGCATTACGAGAAGTGACTGGTGAGCTGGTTGCCAGATTCATCAAACAGAACATTATCTTCCGGTTTGGGATCCCCAGCCGGATAATATCCGATAATGGAAGTCATTTCAGAAATCAAAAGATCTATCGGCTCGCCGAGAAGTATAAGATCTAGTGGAGGACTTCCACTCCTTACAATCCACAGGCAAATGGATTGGCAGAAGCCTTCAACAAAACGTTATGCGCCTTGTTGGCCAAAGTCGTCAGTTCTAATAAGAAGGACTGGGAAGAAAAGATGTATGAAGCTCTATGGGCATATCGCACTGTCTTCAAGACACCTACAGGGTGCTCGCCATATTCATTGGTATACGGCTCAGAGGCAGTAGTTCCACTGGAGCTGGAAGTCCCGTCACTCAGGGTGGCAATCCAATATGACCTGGCCCGTGGCGAACAAACCAATGCAGAAAGAAGATTACAAGAACTGGCTGAATTGGAAGGGAAGCGCCTCCAAGCTCAGGAGAATATCCAGATGTACCAGGCCCGCATGACCACTGCGTTCAACAAACTCGTAAAAGGACGAGAATTTAAGAAAGGTGACCTCGTCATGGTCAAGAAAAGAGAAGTCATGGCGTCCAACCCAAAAGGAAAGTTAAATCCTAATTGGGAAGGCCCTTATGTGATATCTAGGGTCTACGAAGGAGGGGCCTACATGGTTGTTAACCATCGAGGGGAGATTCAATTCTCACCACTCAACGGTAAACACCTAAAGCTGTATCATGCTGCCCAGCCAATGTTCCCCGAGTAATCAGGCTAAGAGCTACCCTATTTCCTTGGTCTAGCGGCACTCTGCCCTAACCAAGTCACCCACTTCCTTGGTCTAGCGGCACTCTGTCCTAACCAAGCTACCCTTTTCCTTGGTCTAGCGGCACTCTGCCCTAACCAAGCTACCCTTTCCCTTGGTCTAGCGGCACTCTGCCCTAACCAAGCTACCCTGCTCCCTTGGTCTAGCGGCACTCCGCCCTAACCGAGCTACCCTTTTTCGTGGTCTAGCGGCACTCTGCCCTAACCAAGCTACCCTTTCCCTTGGTCTAGCGGCACTCTGCCCTAACCAAGCTACCCTGCTCCCTTGGTCTAGCGGCACTCCGCCCTAACCGAGCTACCCTTTTTCGTGGTCTAGCGGCACTCTGCCCTAACCAAGCTACCCTTTCCCTTGGTCTAGCGGCACTCTGCCCTAACCAAGCTACCCTGCTCCCTTGGTCTAGCGGCACTCCGCCCTAACCGAGCTACCCTTTTTCTTGGTCTAGCGGCACTCCGCCCTAACCGAGCTACCCTTTTTCGTGGTCTAGCGGCACTCTGCCCTAACCAAGCTACCCTTTCCCTTGGTCTAGCGGTACTCTGCCCTAACCAAGCTACCCTGCTCCCTTGGTCTAGCGGCACTCCGCCCTAACCGAGCTACCCTTTTTCGTGGTCTAGCGGCACTCTGCCCTAACCAAGCTACCCTTTCCCTTGGTCTAGCGGCACTCTGCCCTAACCAAGCTACCCTGCTCCCTTGGTCTAGCGGCACTCCGCCCTAACCGAGCTACCCTTTTTCTTGGTCTAGCGGCACTCCGCCCTAACCGAGCTACCCTTTTTCGTGGTCTAGCGGCACTCTGCCCTAACCAAGCTACCCTGCTCCCTTGGTCTAGCGGCACTCCGCCCTAACCGAGCTACCCTTTTTCGTGGTCTAGCGGCACTCCGCCCTAACCAAGCTACCCTTCTTCCTTGGTCTAGCAGCACTCCACCCTGGCCGAGCCATCCCTTATCATGATCTAATGACAGTCCGACTTGTTACCCTCCCAAAAGAGGGGAAGAGAGAATAAAAGAATGAAAATAAATAAAAAATGGGGTTAAAAAAAAAAATAGAGATACCCTGCCGGTCTTGTTCAGGTTTTCCGAGCAAGGGCAAAAATGGCTAAGACCCAGCTGTGGTGAAAACCCGAAAGGGCACTGCAGGCAAAATCGGGTACCCCGCCACGTGAAAACCCGGAAGGGCGCGTGGGCAAAAGCAAGAGGGGGCTGGCTCCGGTGAAAACCCGAAAGGGCGCTTGGGCCAGTAATATGGGGACCCTAAAGAAACCTCACCTCCCGTCATGAACTTCTCGTCGATCGGCCGAGACGTTCTCGTCCAATCAACGATCAAACCCGCCCAGTTCATACCCTACGTCTGTCCTGATAAAACCCTCATACCTTGCCAAAATCCCACGATGGTGAAACCTGCTGTTGATTGATTGGCACATTGCCCAATCAGCGATAAAACCTATCCAGTTTAGACCCTACGTCTATCGTGATGAAATCCATGATATCCTTGCATTGGTATAAACCCAATACCGATGATGAAACCCATCTTTAGTCGACAGGGCACCCTGCCCGATCGGTGAAGAAATTTGTTCGGTCTAGACCTTACATCTGTTCCAACTAGAGCTACGAGTCTCGCTATGTCCCACCGTGATGAAATCTGCTGCTGATTAATGGGCACACTCGCCCAAGCAGCAATGAAACCTGTCCGGCTTAGACCTTACGTCTATCCCGATGAAACCCATGAAACCTTTGCATCGATATAAACCCAATACCGATGATGAAACCTCCTGTTGGTCGATTGGCACCCTGCCCGATCAACGACAAAACCAGCCCAGGGTAGACCTTACGTCTGTTCTGATGAAGATTCATAAGATCCTTGCATTGGTATAAACCCAATACCGATGATGAAACCCGTTGCTGATTGATTGGCGCACTGCCCGATCTGTGATGAAACCTACCCAGTCTAGACTTTTCGTCTACTCTGATGAAACCTATAAAAAAATCCTTGCATTGGTATAAACCCAATACCGATGATGAAACCCGTTGCTGATTGATTGGCGCACTGCCCGATCTGTGATGAAACCTACCCAGTCTAGACTTTTCGTCTACTCTGATGAAACCTATAAAAAAAATCCTTGCATTGGTATAAACCCAATACCGACGATGAAACCCACCTTTGATCAATGGGCACCCTGCCCGATCAACAAAGAAACCCGTCCTATCAAATCTGCATATCCCTTTACGTCCCGCCGTGATGAAACCTACCATTGGTCGATCGGCACCCTGTCCGATCAATGATAAAACCAGCCTAGTGTGGACCTTACGTCTACCCTGATGAAACCTATAAAATCCTTGCGTCGGTATATACTCAATACCGATGATAAGAGCATGCATTAATAAAGCAGCACATCGCCTGATCCGTGCTGAAGTCCCGATTCAGGGAACATATGTGTAAAAAAAAAAAAATGGGGTTAAAAATAGAGATACCCCGCCAGACTTGTTCGGACATCCCGGATAAGGGCAAAAATGGCCAAAAACCCAGCTGTGGTGAAAACCCGAAAGAGCACCGCAGGCAAAATCGGGTACCCCGCCACGTGAAAACCCGAAAGGGCGCGTGGGCAAAAGCAAGAGGGGGCTGGCTCCGGTGAAAACCCGAAAGGGCACTTGGGTCAGTAATGTGGTAATTTAAAAGTTCCATGCCAACCGGCACGCTACCTTTACCTCCCCTTCACTAATGAAGCCTTCCGTCGGTCATCTGGCTCTATTCCCCACCGATGATAAAGCTTTCCCGGGATGGACCTTACGTCTACCCTGATGAAACCTGCATACCCACTTTCAAACGTCCCACCGACAATGAAACCCATCACCATCCTGATGAAGCCTGTCCACCTCAGACCTCACGTCTGCCCTGATGAAGCCTACGCATTTCTTGGCAAGCCCCACATGCGATAAAACCTGTTGGGATGGACCTTACGTCTACCCTGATGAAACCTACATGCCCTCTTCAAATGTCCCACCTGCCATAACTTCTACCCAGTCTAGACTTTCCGTCTATTCTGATGAAATCCCTTATGTCACATCCCTGCAAATTGTCTCCCTCATAGCACATGTCGCCAAGAGGGACGTGTGATGATACCAACACAATCCGGTTTAAGCACCTCTTCGGATGCCCGTCACGCAGTGGAGCGAGTTCCCCATCCTTTCTCTGAAGGGGTGGACGCTCTCCTGCTATGTACGAGCCATTCACATGAGGGTTTGCTAAAACCTACTGCCCCACTTCCCGAAGTGATGAAACCACATGATAAGATAAGATGGATACACATGAAGCCAAAAGATCTCTTTTCATTTCATTACGAAGTGAGTACATGAGGGGCCCCGAGGGGACGCTGTGTCACAAACAAAAGATGGGAAGAGAAGAAAGAAAAGAAAAGAAAGTGAAGATAATTCATGGCCGCCGAAAGATATCTTCAAAGGCCAGAAGACCAACATAGGGGGCGGCTCCTAACTCATGAAGGCGCGCTTCCTCCTCCTGAAGCCTCATGGACAGGTCCTGGAAAGACATCACCCGACCCTCCAGTGAAGCCACCTCCTCGGTGGACTGTGGCCGAACAGAAGATAATTGCTGCAGCTCGGCCCGAAGTTCAGTGAGCTCCACCTCCAAAACGGCTACCCGTTTCTGGATAGCCTCCTCCCGCTGAATAATACTCTGTAGCTCGGCCTGGCGCTCATCAAGTGTCAGCGTTAGCTTTTCCACCTCGGATTTGCATTCCGACCTCTGCAACTTCAACGCCGTCAGCCTGTCAACCATGATTCGTGCTAGGAAGTCTCTCCGATGCACGAATTTCAATAAAAGCAAGACCCGCTGAGCCCATATGTCCAAAGGGCAGCCCATGGCTTGCAGCCCAGCAGTGAGGCGATTGGCGATTTCCTTCAGCTGTAGATATGTCAAGCCAGGCTGAGACTCTACCAGCTGGCGTAACATGTCCAGATGCTGCCAGACAAAGCTGTCAGGAGAAGTAAAGCCGAAAGAAGCAGATGCGACGACTTCGAAAGTCACCTCTCCGTCAATATCTGCCCATAGTCCAATGCCCGCTTGGGAGGACGAAGAAGGCAAATCTGCCGAAAGAGCTAGCCGCTGTCCCTCTGTACCCCCCTGCTGGACTAAAGATTCCTCCTCTGCTGCTGCCTCGGGAGCTACACCTTGAACATCCGCGGGAGGAGAATCAATGAGTAGTGGGGTTATCTCTGCAATGGAAGCTGCACCTTCAGCTGCTCTTTCCGGTGAGGGAGACGGAGGTGCCTTAGACTGTGCAGGCAGGAATTCGGACTCTGTAGCCACTATGGCAGGAATTGTTAACTCGGGCGCAATTGACATCACTGCGGCCGGTATGAAAGCGGAGCTCCTGGCCGGATCTGTTTCGGCTCTAAGATCTGAAACCCTGGCAGGGATGACACTTTCTTCTGCAGCTCCCAAGTCTAATGATGCCAAGTCTGTCGAGGACTGTATCCGCACTGGCACTGGGCGAATGATCTCAGGAGCCCCCGTGCAAGTTGAAGGCAGAAATGGAACAATAGCCCAATCTACAAGGGAAATGTCCATGAAGGATGTGGAGGTGGCCGAGGTAGCAGCGACAATACTCTGAGACCAAAGCAAAGCGACCTTCAGTACTAAATAAAAGAAACAAATGAAGCAGCATACATGAAGAACAACCCACCTTTGAAGCAGGGTCCGCACCCTCGAAAGGGGGTGAAAGAGAAGAAAGCTCCGTGGCCGAAATGGCGAGTGGTGGAGTTATGTCAATCTCAGTATCGAGCTCGGCAAACTCCTCCTGAAATTCTTCCTCAGAGGATAACACCAATAGTTTGGCGGGTCGAAGAGACGGAACACCTTTTGCAAGTGCAGGAGGGGCTTCTGACTTGGAAATATCCTCCCCTTCGCTGCCGTTGAAATCTACTTCCTCCTCATGGGAGGCGGCCTGGGAACTGCCCGAAGATATTTCCACACTAGCTATATGCTGGGCCGGTACCTCTAAAGTATGGCGGGATGTAGATCGAGTGATTATGCGTCTGGCCGGAATAGTACTCTGCTTTGGCCGAATCTTGTGACCCTCCTGTGGTCGAGGCAGCTCTTCTGTCATTATCATGGCCTCGGCTTGCTCCCCGACTGCCACTGCTACAAGAAAAGAAAATTTCTGAGAGGAATAGCAAAGAAAATAACGGAAGTATGAGACAAATGAGAAAAGCACATTTACCCTCCTCCTCGCCAGTCGGGGTGGGAGAAGGCAGTCTTGTGTCCGTCTCCACAGGCGCTTCAACCTGCTCCTGGGCTGTATCAGATAAAAAAAAAGAAGCTCAGCCTCAAAGAACTCCCTAGGAGATTGGTCAAGATGACAAAGGAAGTTCCAGCTACAAGCTATCACCGTCACCTTCGGCAGATGCCTGTATGGTCTCCCTCTGAAATGCGAATGCGTCAAATGAAGGGATATCCGGAAGAGGGGTTCCAGCTTCCTTCGCAGTCGAAGCCGATTTCCGGGTCCGAGCAACCTTGGCCTTCTTGGCCTTGGCGACTGCAACCTTCACCACAGAAGGCTTCCTCTTCTTACCAGGAGGCAGGGGAGTGGTCGTAGGTGCTGCTTCAGGAATTTCAAAGTGGGCAGGTTTCTCAGCTTGAGCAATTATCTTCCTGTAAAGCCCCTGCCGCTTTATGTCCGGTCTATCTGTGCGAGACACGAGAAAGACAGTCATAGTCAACATATGCAAAACATGACAATAAGAAGAAAGAAGCCATGATCAAACAAACAAGAAGCACACCTGCTGGGCCGTCATAAAATGTGGAAAGCAGCCAATACATATAAGCTACCTCCTTTGATCGGGAGGCGGCCTCCTTCACGAGCCAGCATACATCGCCAATAGTTTGACACTTCTCCGTCAGGGCGGCCAAGTCCTTATGGCCATGGAAATCAAGACAATGAAATAGGCCGAGGTAATCTATGCACCAGGCGTCAACATAATGGAAAGAAACAAAAAGCTGCTTATTCAGAATGACAGCTATCGGGCTCTCCACTGTCAGCCCGTGGACATTTAACAGTATAAAAAGCCAGGAGGTGTGCTGATAATATGACTGAGTACGGTCCTCCCTCCGCACAAAGGTCCTATAAGGATGAAACCTGTCTGCCGGACCCCTCCAAGAAGTAGCCTTCGAGAGTGGTTCCTCCGAGGGAAATGGATACTGCACCTCCAAATGAGTATCCCCTATCTGACCCAGCTGTCTCAAGTCTCTGGTGAAAGTATCCACATCAATTTCAGAAAAGACAGGAGTGGGTAGTTCCGCACCCGCCTCCTTCAAAGACCGGCGGGCAGCGATATAAGCTTCTGCCTCCCTCTGGTGCTGGGAATAAAGCCTCCTCAGATGAAGCTCGTCAATATCAAATACAGGCCCTAACTGCCACTTCAAAAAGGAGCGCTCGGCCACATCCCAAAAAGCACCTCTGCCATCTTTATAAAAATTGGTGCGTATGTTCCACCACTTAATATAGTCTGATGAGACCCGAGGGAGACGATTGGAGACAGTCGGGACCCTGAAAGTTGTGTCTTCCCGACGATGAAAGAAATCCCACCATACCCGACCGTCGCCGGCAATACTAGACCCATGCTTGGCCCGGTTCTCCAGAGGAAATTGAGCAGCCGATGGAGGGATATGCTGGTCGTAACCAAAATTTCTGCCAAAGCGGAAAGGATAATAGGGCTCCAAAATGAGCAGGCCCCCCTTTCTGAAAACTAATACACTAGGCCGTATGGCCATGGCCCACCTCACCAATTCTGGTTCTAAAAGAGGCCGGGTGGCGGCGACTCCCGAAACAGGATGGACATAAGCCTCCACCTCCTCCATTTTGCACTCCCTCTGAGGGTCCACCAAGGGAGCTGAACCTGCTGCCAAGCTCCAAAAGTGAATGCTGCCGGGTGCGTCTACAGGCACTCTTATTAATCTACCCCTCATCTTGAACAACTGTTCCGAGAAAGGACCTGGTTCGGCGCTGGCAAACTCAATCATACGAGGGAGTAGTGTGTCTGACTGCAAAGTCCTCGGGGCCAGCTCAGGGAAAATGCTGCAAACCCAGGCATTAAAGAAATGAAAGGGACCCACGGTCCTCGAAGAGCGGGGAGTCCGATGTCTATGCAAGTCCCCCAAGGATTTGTAAATTAAACACAGAGCCACTGGGCACAAAGACAATCGCATCCCCCAAGCCATCTGGCATGCCGGATATATAGCCTCTGGTCTAATAATCGTCTCGTCCCCTTGAGGGAGAGCGAAAGTGCATAGCCAGAAAGTCAAATAGGCTGCACAATGGGTGATGGGATCAACCCCTGCTGGGTTCGGGCCATCCGCGTCTGTCCGGCGCAATGAAGCTGGCAGTGCTGACTTGTAACGGGGGGCCCTGACCTGTTTACCGGAAGTCAGCCCTACGGAAGGAAAGTCTGCGTACCTCAAGGGACCCCCGAAGAAATATTGTATCCACTGCCCCACACGGACTCTCAGTCGGCTGCTCTTTTCCCTGGCTTGATAGCCTTTGGAGGACCCCCTACTGTAGGCCAAACAGATGGACCGGTAAGCTTTCATCAGATATCGATATGCATAGCCGAAGGAATAGCGGCCCTCTCCATTAGAGGCGTCCTTGATGGAATCGTCCAGGCAGACCTCCTCATATGGCTCTCCGTCCATGGGTAGGCCAGAAAGCTGCGATAAACTCCAGAGGTCGAGGGATGTCTCGCCTTCCGCCGTATAGAATGTATTGAACTGCGGGCAGAACACTTCAAGCATGCCGCAACATAATCCCCGAGAGACGGGATAGCGGAACCTGGAGGCAAACACACTGTGGTATACCCCAGCTCTAACCAGTAGAGGGGCATATTCCTTCAAAACATATTCTGTGAATTCCACTGCTCCAACCCTAAAAAGATGGGCATCTGTCAATTTGGCATCTCCGAACCAGCCGGCAGCCAGCTGATATTTAAACTGAACGGCCAGGCAGTTAAGAACAAATGGCTCGTCTCTATAACCCCACTTCGCAGGCGCCAAAAAGAGCCCGAACGAAGTCTTCTCTCGGTGGACACGGCCAGTTGTATGGTCCCACCTTGCAGGGGTGAATTCTGGGGCCCGGGTCAGCATCTTCTTCTCGGGTTCTAAATCAGAAATGCCCAGCACAGCATTCCAGTCCCTCTGTTCACCTGGGAGATATATGGCTCGGGCTCGATAGACAGAGCCCTTCATGCTGTCTCTATCGGCAAGTATTGCCGCTTCCACGGAACGGGCAATAATAACATCCCGCATTCCGCGTATGGTGAAAGTCCGAACAAACGGCAGCAAATGACGATCCTTCGGCAAGTCCGGGCGATAGTCAGCAGCTCTCCTGAATTCAGTACCTTCCAGGGAAGAATAAACTTCAGCGGTCGATACAGTGTCAGTTTCAGAATCGGAAGATTCGTCGACACTAGCAATCTGGTCGTAGCCAAAGCTCAGGCTGTATACATTCAACCAGTTGACTTTGGCCCGAGATATGTCCGGCTGAGCCGATGAACTTGTTCCAACGGCTCCGGAAGATGCAGCAGCAGAACTGGAAGCCATGTCAGCACCTGCAGTCAGAAAAAGACAAGAAAAGAAGCATCAGAAAGATGAACGGGCATGAAACAATAAGACAAACAAATTCTCAAAATTTCGGCAGCATCTCCTCTTGTCCGAGGTATGCCAAAAAAAAGAATAGGGAGTCACCCACCAAGAGGGAGTGATCCCGAGCATAAAATGGGACTCAATCCCATATATATAGCGGACCTACCCCAAAAAAATCGGCAAAAAGGGGGGGGAAATGACGCTCTCGGGGGGGAAAGCTCGCAGCTCACCGCCACCGCCGAGATGAAGAGAGAGAAGAGGAGGTAAGAAATGAGGGTAAAAGGCCCTCTCGCCGGGTTAAAAGGAAGAGGAGGAGGGGCTTCTCGGCGCGAAGAAATGCGCGCCGGGACCACCCACCTTCACCAAAGAAAAAGGCGCGCCGAGAGCGGCCTCCGCCGAGAGCCCCCTTCGCCAAAGAAAAAGCGCGCCGAGAGCGGCACGCGCCGAGAAGCAGTCACCGAAAAGCCCTCGCCCCGGAAAGCCTGGCGAGCGTGAGCGCGCCGAGAAGCCACCGCCGAGACGGCCGCGCCGACAACGGTCACGCCGAGAGCGCCATGCCGAGAAGTCCAAGGCAAGGCCCAAAATCTCCAAACGGCGACAATGAAGTCAGGAAATGCAGAGATGAAAACATGAAAATGAAAGATGAATATGCAGAAGGTTACTACAGCAACGTGATCAAGCTGAAGGACAATGTCAAGGATGAAACTGAGTAATATACCCTCGAATCATGAAGGTCACCCGCAGGCCCCGTGCCGCTTATTCTGCGCTTACGCCGCCCGCAGGTGGGGGGCATTTGTTGACACCTGGAAAATGAACAAGGGTGGAAACACAATTGAAAAGAGGGTCTGACCAACAGTGAAAGATCAATGATGAAGCCCGTCCACCATTCACCCGGCTAAAGCCTTTGTCGGCCAAAGCTGATGCCCGGTGCCGATGTCATTCAGACGGCAGCACCGATGAAGCCGCAGTCACTCGACTGATAAGACCTCCCTGATGAGAAGTCGGAGCAGATGGAGATTACGAAGGCTTTTGGCAAAGACAGGACAAATGAAGAATCCTCTACATAGATTACACACCCGGCCGAAGTCTGTCAGACTGAAGCTGATGTCCGGTCTTGTCACCGTTCGGATGACGATGCCGATGAAACATACCCGGTTTTGTCGTCATTCAGACGACAATACTGATTAAAACCCCAGTTTGTTCACTGATGGAACCTCGAGATGATCTCAACAAAGCTGTGTCACTACTAAAGTGGCCTCTTTCGGTTCTGATAAAAGTCAATACAAAATGACTAAGGGAAGCCAAGGCAATTATGTGGCCTAAAAAAAAGGCACAAAATGGGCCGGCTGATTGGGCTTCTGACCATGGCGCCGGGAGCTTCCACGAAGGGCCGCTGGACGCGCCGGGAGCTGTGGCTAAGAAGACGGTCGCGCCGACTGCTCTCCACCGAGAACACACGAGAATGAGACCTATATAAACCCCCCCCCCCCCCCCCTTTGAAAGAAAAGGGGATCGAGCGGAGGATCGGAAGCGAGACCATCAATCAAAAAGAAAAAAAAGAAGAAGCCAGAGGGAGAGAGAGAGCCTCCTCCGCTGAAAAAGAAAGAGAGAAGAGACCGATTCCCCAGGGAAGAAGCTCCAGGTGGGCATCCGGGGAGGGAGAGGAGTCAATGCTCCGCCCTCCCCCATGGTTTTATTTTTTTTTTCTTATTCATGTAATCCTGCCGAGTTTATCTCGATTTTGATTTTGGATGTAACCGGGATATCCTGATGTCTATTCATCTCCTTCTCCCTCATTCCCTCCGTGCGATTGATGTGAGTTCTGGGGTGATCTGATGATATGAAATGCTCTAACGGCCCGTTTGGGCGTTGGGTGATTGAAACATCTGCCAGCTATCTCTCCGTATGTTGCTATGTCTTTCCTTTACATGTTTTCGTTGTTTTAGCTCGACTGAAGCGCGCCTGATTCTCTAATGGGTCTTCGGATTCAATCGTCTTCAGCAGAATAAGTGTGGCTCTAGTTATACCGATGCCCATGGCCGTTCGGTGTCGCTTGCGGGGAGCCTCCCAGGCTTGCCCCAGGGCCAGAGACAGATTATCTCTTGGCTTCTGGGGCAGTCTGCTATCGATATTGGCAATGCTTTCAATGGCCGCTGCTAGTGATTTTCTATAGTTCTAGATGTTATGGTTTTTGCCTATTGGCACTGTCAAAATCATCCCTGGGTCCAGAGACAGCCATCTCTTGGCTCTCAGGATGATGAAAGACGACATCAAGCTGTCCCCGGACTCTACACGGCAGTGGTGACACGGGTTCTCTGTACCCTGATTTTTCCCTCCCAGTTTCCTCTCTGATCTTGGACTTTCTTTGAAACCTAAGCCAAATCCAGTTGAAACCCGAGGAATTGATTCATTTTGACCTCACTGGACCTATTTACCTCGGCCTGAATCGTCAAGAAACCCCTGAATCCCTAACAGATCTAAGAACAGGGTACCGTAAAGCCCTGTTCTGATCCCGGCGTCCTCATAGCTCTCGGCCCCGCGTACAGTAAATCAGGTGAATAGCTCTCGGCGCCATCCTTCAGGCGCCGAGAACTGTTCTAACATGGCCGCGCCGGGAGCCCTGCACTCTGACCGTGGCGCCGGGAGTCCTACTCCCTGGCCTCCTCTTCGCTGCGCCGAGGGTCCCCTCTCCCTTGGCCATCCCGCCGGGAACCTCCCACTCTGGGCAGTTCCTCTTCACACCGGGAACTCCTGGCCTTTGCTTCAACGCGTCGGAAACCTGCCTCTTTGTTCATGCGCCGGGAGCCTAACCCACCGGCATTCTTCTGGTGCCTTGAGCCATAATGTGCACCTCAGGGACGACAATTAATGGGGATAACCCTCCCCTTTTCTACGAGATTTTCCGGACTCGATCGGCTTTTATAACCTTCCGAGGCAATGGAGCTCCGCCACTGCGTAAGCTTCGTTGACCTCTAGAGGGATATCGGAACAGTGCTGCAGGCATGTGCATGATCAAGGGTCCAATACCCCTCTATTTGGCTTTCACCCCAGCGCTCCGTGGGTGATCGTCTATCATTCCCTGGCAAATGCTGAGTCCGGGGGAGATGCTGTCAAAATTCTCCCAGGACCACGAAGCCTACATTAAACTGCCCCTGGGATTCTGCATGACACTGGTGACAGGGTTTCCCTATGCCTAGGCCTTCCCAAAGTCCTCCCAGATCCTGATGTTCCTATGAAGCCCAAGCCTAATCTAATTCAATTTTGATGCCCTGACCAATTTTTAACCCCAAAGAAACCCCTGCCCTTGGCCTGAATCAATTAAAAACCTAAAACAGAGTATCGTAAGCTCTGTTCTGTTCCCGGCGCCAAAATACCTCTCGGATCAACCTACAGTAAACGCGATGAATAGTTCTCGGTGCCATCCTTCGGGCGCCGAGACCTAATTTTGGCTTCCTGGCCGTCGCGCCGGGAGCCCTGCACTCTGGCCGTCGCGCCGGGAGCCCCGCATGCTGGCCGCGCCGGGAGGTTTCCTCTCCTTCGGCTGAGCGTGCCGGGAGCCACCCCCCTTTGCAGCCGCGTCGCGCCGGGAGCCTTCCTCAGCCCCGTCGCGCCGAGACCCTCTTCTAGCATCTCTTCCTCGCGCCGGGAAGCCTGCGCCGAAGGCCCTCTCCCCTTTGGCTCCTCTTCGTCGCGCCGGGAACCCAAGCCCTCTCGTCATGGCGCCGGGAACCCCCAGCCTTCTTGTTTTGATGCCGGAAGCCCTGGCCCTCCCATTTTCGGGTCGTGCCGAGAGTCTGTGTCCATTCAGAGCGTGCCGAGAGCCCGATCTACCACCCAATGAATTCCAACATCCGAAGTGAACCCACGCAAGGGATATCTGTGGATCACTCGATATGTCCCGGGGATAAAATTGAAGGGGAGTCATAACCCCTATGTTCCACCTAACCGCGACGGATTTACAAATAACCCTTTTGCTCGGGGGGTCTTGCCACTGCATGAATCCCGCTAGCCCTTTCAAAGGGAAAATCACACATTGCCCCCCCCTAGCCCGTATGTACACGGGTTGGGAGGTTCGGCTTCCCTAGCTCTCGACACTCATCCCGATACTCCGCGGGTGATAGCCTCTTTCCCCCTGGGCATAACCCAGATTAAGAGGAAAGGCCGTCGAAATACTAATCGAAGCTTTAAACCTATATCATGGCCATGGCTTTGCCTTCCCGTGATGAATATCTTCTATCTCCTTGTTTCCACCAAGTATAACTGTTTGGACCGCCAACCACATGATCTACTCGGTTTCTGTGATTGATGTTATTATCTTACCTGTCTCTCTGGCCCTGGTATGAAGTTTAAAGTCAAGCGTGTGAATATCCGTTTGCCTCCCAAGGCCTCCTACTTTAGCGTTTAATCAAGGGTTGTCCTTCCTTGGAAGGACGTAATTAACGTCATAACGTTCATGGTATGACGGGCTTCTGGTCCAGACACGATCACTCATAATCGACTGACCAAGTCAGATCGAGCGCACAATGAAATCGTCACACATGTGACTGGCACGCCAATAAATCAATGAATAAACAATAAAAAAAAAATAAATAAACATAAGATTACGCGTCCACATGCTCCGCCACCAGAGCATCTTCGGCCGCCGTGGGAGGAACTTCCTCACCGGCGGGTTGTCCTTCTCCGTCTAGGTCGACGACGTTGGGGGCCATGACCCGCTGTCGTTTGTCGGGGCCCGCCATGAGAATGAGATTAGGGGTTGAGAGGGAGATGGAAGATGGGAAGAGAAGTCACGATTTGGGAGTGAGTAGCAGAGAATGGAGGAAGAAGAAGATGAATAACGGAGGAAGGAGAAGAAAATGGAAAGGGAGGCAGTTACATTCGAAAAGAATTGACGCCGTGAGGAGTGTCGTCATGTTTATAATTGACGGCTTTGTACAAGGCGCTATTTAAGGATCTGACGACATCGCGCGAAGTCGTCATTTAACATTGCATGAGAAATTGTGATTGTTGTCAGGGTAATGATGAGATGAATTTAATTGATGGGATGCGTGTAATTATTATTTATGATTGACGACAACGCGCGGAGGCGTCATTTGATTAAGGCACGACTTCTATCAAGGCCTCATTTCATGAAATCAAAGGAATATCTAAAAAGAATTTAATGGAATCAACGCCCATTTATTGGAGCGTCATTTAATCAACGCCTGCGTAAGAAGGCGCCAATCATGGGGGTTTTATTTGATTTATTTGTTTTAAGGAAATTGCTTAAAGAAATTGACGACGAGGTTGAGGGCGTTATTTGAGGAATTAGCGGCTTGACTGTCATCGCGGCTCAGAACAGAAAGATAGAAATCAACCAAATTAGGAAGAATTAATCATTCTAAGTGCTTTCTTTGGCTCAATTAAGGAATAATCCTTTATTTCATTAAAAGAAAAGCAACCATTACATTGGTAATGAGCCACTTTGGGTCTCAATCCCCTAAGAGCTATTACATAGATCTTCCATTGCTCTTTGTCTTCTTCAATTCTCTCCATAGGTTGATGAAGCTTGTTGATCCTCCATAAAGTTTGGATGGTCTTGATCTCCTCCTCATCTTCATTAGAGCCAAGGTCCCTCCTCTTGATAGGTGGGAGGTAAGATGCTTCTTCAAAGTGATGCCGTGGAAGGCCAATTTGTGGTAGGGACCGGTGAGCATTGTAGAGGACGAGCTCGGTGGCGCCCACTAGTCGAAGCTCCACTCCGGATGAGAGACGTGTGCAGATGTCTTGAGTCTTAAGGAACCCCGGAGCACATGTGAAGAGGTTTTTAGGCATAATCTTTAGGTGCTCTCTCCATTCCGCTCTCTTCTTCACTTTAGGTACCCGGTTCACCACTCCTAGTGAGCCCGTCATGTAGTGAAGTGGACTTCTAGCAAAAATCCTAGATGCTTGTTGAGCTTCCTCACATGGGTCAAATTTCAAATGGAGATCTACCCAACTAGAAAATAAACGCATATATCCATATAGAGGCCTCCCCATAGCCGTCGAGATAAGCCCACTATAGAGATAGGCTAGCACCGCCAGTCCTAATCTCTCTCCTTCCCAAATACTAGCAATAGCACTCAATTGTGTTTCTTCAATAAAATCCTCCAGTGAAGGGAAGAGTAGTGCTCCCGCCAAGCATATTACAAAGGCTTTCATTACCTTCTCTAGTTCATCTTCCTTGGCTTGATCCATCCTCTTGTAGACCCATGTCGCAAGCTTCATGAGGTTGATTCCCTTTGTAGCCTTGATTTGATTCACCATGTTGGAGCTTCGAATCAAGCTTGATAAAACTTCATGTGCACTCATATCCCTTGTCATGTGTGCCATCTTCTCTTCATCTCCTTGCTTCATCCTCTTTAAGCCTAGGAGCATTTCCGTCTCTTCTAGAAGAATAGTGGCTTCAAAGGTGGAGAATAGGAAGGTGTGTGTGGTAGGATGCCATATCTCTATGAGGGCTCCCATAGCAGCCCAATCTAAGTGTACATTATCATAGTTTTTGGCATGGGTTACTAAGCCTAGAAGGTGCCACCTAGAGAGGTAAGTCCTCATGTCTAGGGAGAGTTTAGAAAGAAGGAGGGGTAGCCACTTGTTCTTGGTGTATCTTCTTGCCCCTGGAATGTTTAGGTAATCCATAGGAAAGATAAAGAAGAAAAGAGAAGGAGGAAAAAAGATCATTGTTGACACCCGTTTTTTGCCGATAAGTTGAGTCGTTCCTCTTACCCCCATTTGTTGATGTCTCGAGTTGTCCGTCACTCATTGGGGCAGTTCTCAGGCATATTTTGGGCCAGTTTTATAGGTAGCCTCCCTCCTTGGATAGGTCCAAGTTGATTCCGAGCTTAATGGGCCTTGATTGTGGTTGATTGGGCTTTTTCCATGAGTTTCAACACCCATGTGCATGTACGGTTCATCCCTGGCCGCTCAATCCATGTGCGGTTAACTATGGACCGTCCGTCTATTTTGGAATATCTTGGTTAATTTTCTGAATTTCCACCGACAAGCATTTATGCGGCCCTCTCCTAGCCGTTCAACTTGATGGACGGACAGACGGTAACCGCTCATCTCTCAGAGTCCTGCGCTTAATGGTTTTCTTAGATAATTATCCAATTAATCTATTTATCACCGACAAGGCTAGAATAGTTTGTCCTTGGCCGCTTTACCTTTGAACGGTCTAATCTGAGCCGTTCATCTATGAGAGTCCAACGGCGAAGGTTTCGGTCAGATCGATGGATAATTTAGATTATTTACTATTTATTTTGAATTTCCATCGATAGGGTTGGACGGCCTGGACATGGCCGCCCATCCCGTTGAGCGGTCTATCGTAAGACCGTTCAACCCTTCGATTCCTGAATTTCAACAGATTTTCTCTCTCTATCCGTGGTTTTATCTCGAACTTCTCCCGTCATTTTCTCCGTGGATAATCAACTATTTTGAGTGCCGTTTCAACTGGATAAAAGATAATTCAATTATCTACGATTTTCCTTTGATTATCTCGACCTGAAAATACTTCTAAACCCCAATTTCGAGCTAGGACTTTAGGTGCTCTATAAATAGACCCTAAAAACCGGGTTTGAAAAGGGGAGATTTTTTTGGTCGACGGCGAAGCCCTGCCGCATTCTTGAGCGACCTAGCACCAAGGAGGGAGGATTTTCACGTCCATACAAGCCTCCGGTTCAGGGAGTAGTCCAGTTTTTTTAGTCTTTTGGTGTTTGATTGGTTTCGTCCTCTTTGTCATTGCATGCACTATTCTTCTCACTTTCTCCCCACGTTCCTCTTCATTTTCATTGCCATGCACACACCCACCCACATTTTTGACACCCTAGGGGTTTAAAATCGCCCAGGTATCTCCCTTTCCACTTATTCATGTCCATTTCTTATTATTTTGACATCTACTACACTCTTCAGTTCTAATCTAGGTTTTCTCTGTGTGTTTTCACGTTATTTTTTGTAGGTCAGCAATCCCTAGCACGAGGCCCATCCCCTCTGGCTGGCTGGAGAGGGTGGAGGTTGGACCCTTTGCGACTTCTGGCTTGGTGATCTTGCGCGGTTTCCTACTAGCCGTTCAAGGAGACGTGCGGCGCAGACTGGACCGTCCGTCTTCTTCCTGCGGTCGTGGTAAAGTCGTTCAACGTCCAGGAGCGCTTCATCCCGCATCTTCTGCAACGTCCTTAGGTGGTCTATCGTGAGACCGTTCGTCCTATAGGCGGTTCTTCAGGAGCCGTCCATCTTCCCAGCGCTACAGGTCAGGCGAGTGTCTCTCCCCCTTTCCAAGGCACGGCGTGTCCATCACGTCCGGTGCTTTGGTGGCGATCATAGGTTTTTGCACCTCCCTTTTCTTCTGCCTTCATTCGTTTCCCATGTCGGAGGTGGTAGGATAGACATTGGGAAGACATTAGAAGGAACGGACGGGAGGGAGAAATATATCTACACCCTTCCTTTGTGGCGATCACGGTGGGACACCCAGTGCCCATCGTGTTAGTGATTTGCTGACCCCTTGTTTCGTTGTGTTAGTCTTCTTCTTGAGGTGATTGCAGGCTGGGTTGCGTTTTCTGCCTTCTGGAACGTGAATGGTTCTCCCAGAGCCGTTCATCCCCTGTGCGGCTTCACGTCCACCGTTCCTCCCCGTGAATAGTGCCAGTTCTCCTGCAAGCATCCTATCATAGACGGGCTCCTATAGACCGTCCAAACTTTTGAACGGTCTGTCCTCGGCCGTCCATCTTTCTGGCACAGGTACGCTTCTGGTTGGTCTAGTTGTAGGTACACGGTTGCTGGAGATCCGTTCCAGTGCTTACTTGGCTGTCCACAGACCGCGCTTCCTGGTACGGTGCTCACCTCTGTCGTCCTTCATTTCAAGTATTCTGTGATTTTCTTTTTATAGTTATTCTGCCGTTACTCCCTATTGCTCCCTGGCTTATACGGTCCTGTACAGACTGTCTATCCCTTTCAGCGGTCTCATATAGACCGTCCTTGTGGCGCTACAGTGCACCCGTAATTCACTTTGATTGCCATGTTCCATGATATTCATGATCTTTGGTGCTGGTTATTGATCTCCCCCTGCTCCCATATCATTATTGCATGATTGTTTTCATTGCTTATATATTTGATTGGTCATTGGTTGATAGTTGCTAGGCTAGATTTTTGCATGCACTCCAGTGCACATAGGACTCATGCATTTCATTCACATCTAGTTGCATTCCTACCGAGTTAGGGTTTCCTCTCGTCTCCATATTCCTTGGAGCCGACTAGGGGACCTTGCTGAGGACCTCCGTAAGCCCCCGTGAGCCGTGGATTCCCACACGGACGCCGGACAGGTTGTGCCATACCACCCCCTAATCTAGGGTCGGCATTCGTGCCAGAGAGAGACTCCTTTAGAGTCTACCATTTCTCCACTCTCACCCTGCTTAGATGCCTTGTGGTTGAGTGAATTGACATTTTAATTAATCCACTAAGGTCCTAAAAAGAGAACTTATAAAAATCTTCGCGCATCATTTGGAATTTGTTTGGGTAATTGGCTGATTCTTTTCTCATCTCTCTTCTCCATTGTATGTTGCACAGTGTCATTATTTGCATCTTTTTGTTAGATTAGGCTCATTAGGTCTAGTTCATCCTCGTGTGTCTCCAGTTTGCTGCATTTGTCCTAGGTTCATTCCCCTCCTTGTATTCACTTGAAATTCACTGTATAGAGTCTCCATTCTCCCCATGGAGTATTTTTCCCATGTACCTTATGCCTATACCCCTCCATCTTCTTACCCCCGTGTGGATTCCTCTTCCCATGCGGGCCCATCTCCTTATTCCTCTATTGGACCTTATTCTGTTAACGGGCCTTCTTATCCCGCCCATGCTGCTGTTAGCCCAGTCAATTCTCATTCCCACATTCACAATTCCTCCAGGCCCATGCATTCCTCCATTCCTAGAATGGGCTTTTCTTCTTCTCAGGCCGGATCCCCTTATCCAGCACATCATCATTATCCTGGTCTAAATTCATCATCTCTTGCTCAGGCTGGCTCGTATCCTTCTCGGATTCTTCCTACCGAGGAGATGATCGTTCAGGCCCAACTCTAGCTTGATGAATTGCAACGACGGATCAATCCTCAGACTTCTTTGGATATCCCATTTACCTTTCAAGGTCTTCAACTCCCGCCACGTTCACAGATTCCAGCTTATCGTCGCTATGGTGGAGTCGGTGACCCCTACATGCATTTGAAGGATTTCCTCTATGATTCGGCCCAGTTCCAGCATGATCAACGTTTGATGGCATATTTGTTTGGCCTATCTTTAGAGGGCTCGACCAAGGATTGGTTCTTCACATTGTCGCGAGAACAGATGATGAATTTTCAAGCCGTCCAAGCAAAATTTATTCAGCAGTACCAGGACGAGGTTGGGCCCAGATATTCTATGATTGATCTGGCCCAAGAAAAGATGAAGCCCGACGAGGAATTCTCCACGTTTGTCGACCGCTGGCGTCTCCTAGTCGCACAAGTCCCGGGGCATATTCCAGAGGGTGAGCAGATCAAGATGGTTATTTCTAATGCAACGCCCGATCTCAGATGTATCTTAGCCTTGAATGATATTACATCCTGGTAACAGCTTTCCAATCGAGCCCGCTTCGTTAGCCAACAACTCCTAGTTTCCTTTGACCATGACTCCCCTCTACTTTCATCTTCCACATGCCCCTTCTCTTCCCCATCCGTCATGGGTCAACCCTCCACTACATATCACTCCACGAGTCGGCCTTCTGCTCCCCCACACCCCTATACCTCCATGTGCTCCACCATATACCAACCCTCTACGATTCAACCCTCCGCTATTTCATCACCCCACACCCCTCCACTTCCGGTCAAGGAAACACTACACTCAGAACATGTGGATGTCATACACTATATTCCCACTCCCTCCACACCTCCACATCATTTCAGCCCTCCGCCTTCGCCTACGCAACCTCCGCTCCTGTCCTCATTACCTTTTCATACCCCTCGGCATTCACCTTGCTCGAAGCAGGCTTCTCATCCCCCGTTGCCGGAATCTCTTACAGATGTTTTTAGGGCCTTGATGGCCACCCATGCGTTGCAGCTCCCTCCGGTTATGCCTTGCCGACCCGCGGTCGGGAATTTGCTCCAGTTCTGTGAGTTTCATCGTCAACAGGGGCATGTGGTCAAGAATTGCTCTGAGTTCTGGGAACTTGTTTACAACTTGGAAGACAAGAAGATGATCGATTGGGCTATCATGCGCAGATCTCAGCAGCAAGCAGTAGCAGCAGCAAGCCATGCCGCCTAGGCAACCATCTCCACGTCAAGACCAGGGGCATCCTGGTGTTTCTTCAGTTGATAAGGTACCTGCTCCGTTACCCGCTTCTTCCTCCATCCCATCTCCTCCACCACTTTTACCTACCCTAGCCTCCGCTCGGGCAACTTCTCCTTCGCCCTCCGTTCCCACCGCCACACCTATTCCCAATGCCTCTCGACGTGTTGTAAAGATACGCCGAAGAGTGCCACCACCTGTCGTTTCCCCCACTACGCCACTACCTTCCCCTCCTCCTTCTTCCCCACCCCTACCTTCACCTCCTTCCTCTTCACCTTCACCATATCCATCAACCACATAACCCCTTTGTCACCACTTTCTCCACCCCCATCTTTACTGCCTCCATGGGCCACATCTCCATCATCACCTTCTCCATTGTCCCCATTACCCTCAACACCATCTTCATCACCTCCCCTCGTAATAATCCCTGTTCCGTCACCTTCACAACCATCCCCGCGACCGATACCACTTCTTTCACCATCATCCTCTGAGCCCGAGCAGGCCGACCCTGAACCCATACCTCCACCTTTGCCTTTACCTCCACCTATGCCCATCATCATCAGTATCCCCCCATCACTTGCACTAACGCCACCCGCGCCCTTCAAACCTCCTCCTTCTAACCTCCCTTTACCACTTCCCACTTCGCGGAGCAGGTACATGCTACCTTTGGTGCCCCTCGGGTCTAGTCCCCAGGGAGATAAAGAGCCAAGCCAGGTTTCAATCGTGCATTTCAAGATCGAAGATGTTATTTCCCACATGTCGATCCGAGTCCTAGCCCTTGGCTGTTTTGGGGACAATGAGCCTACATTTGCTATGAAGACGGTTGTTGAGAAGAGTTCCTTAGCACCGGTTCCAATTCCTTCTAAAGTAAGGCCGGTGGCAATCTCTTTGCTCGCAGGAGAATTCACGATAGATGTTGTTATCACCCCTCGCTTGATTGCTATTCAGTTCACTGGCCCAGAAGAGTTTTCCGCCCGGATGGTGCTAACCCACACGGCTGCCAAAGGTTTAATAAATTCAGCATTCAAGGGGCAGTTGGCCATGTCTTCTACATTTTCCAAGGACATTCTGCACGTCTTATGTAATCTTCCCCGATTTATTGGTGAATCAGCCACGTCAACGCCGCACATCACCTTCCTTTAGTTCCGTCTCGCGCTTCTAGCAAGGGAGTTGTGCTTCATGCCCGATTACCGAGTGGAGTTGCCGAATCTTATGCTTCTAGTGCTGAATGACAAAACTCCACTGCTTCTTGATGCTCATCCCAAGGAGTTAACTATTCTGGAATGTCCTTTTGAGGTTGGCACCGTACAGCTAGGGACAACCATCTTGATGAAGCCGCATATTCATGACCGGGTCAGGCCGTCTGCCAGATGGGCCCGTTATTTGAGAAAGTATTACAGATCAAGAAGCCCGAAGGTCCGAGTCCGCTCCAGGCAGAATTGTTACAAGCAGATTTCGGCTAAGAAGAGGCGGCAGCATAAGTTCAAGGGCCGTCGGTTGTGCACTCGGGGGTCCACTTCCTCCTCTCCTTCTTCTATCCATTCATCTTTTCTTTTGCACGATTCTTATCCGTGGGTGGTGTACCTTCCACCACCTGACCATATTTTCACCATCTTCTCCTATCCTTACCATTCTAGGCATCATCCTATGTCGCCCTCTTCCCCTGATCTAGGGGCATCTTCTATTTTTTCTCCCCGGGTATGCCCCGATTTCACTTCTCGTCTCTTTCCCTCGACCCTGTTGGTGATTCCTTATGCTCATTCCCCGACCTTATCGGGTGATTTTTCTGATCCTTCCCCGACTTTATCGGGAGGTTTCCATTTCTTTTCCCCGTCATTGGCGGGTGATTCTCATTCTCCTTCTACGACCCTATCGGGTGATTCTAATTCCCTTCCTCCGACCACGTCGGATGATCTTTCTCTTTCTACCTTATCTTCATAGCTATCCTTTCGTCTTCTTTCTGTTCTTTCTGTCTCACCATTTCAGGGTTCTTACCCTTTTCTTGCTATTTTCGAGGCTTTAGCCCGCCTTGATCTCAGTTAATCCCCGGTTATTCTGTACTTGGTTCCTTGTTATCATGGCCTCTGTGCCTTAACGAGGGAGTTCTAGCCCCCGTCTCTCTTCCTTTTTATCCCTTCTTCGTCCAATATAATTTCTACCACTCCTCTATGTCGAGGAATCCAATCCTTTGTTCTCCTTTCATCCTTTATCCTGGCAAGCAAGGAATGCAAAGTTACTCGCGCTCCTCAAAGATCGATGATCGAAATCGCTTCAGGATGCTAGTGTCCACTCCATGGATCTGCAAAGGTATCTTTATTTTGTGCGAGAAAGTGCTTTCATTTCCATTATTTCTATTGTTTCTGCACATGATTCCTTAACATGATTGAGTGAGTTTAGGAGTCTTTGTTTAATTAGATCTTAACTTTGTGTCAAATAAAAAAGTTAGCTTCTGTAGCATCTTAGGCTGGTGATAGCTCCGCGCTGGGAGTCTAGTTTCTTTCCTTGATTGTTGAGGGTGACCTATGAGTATGGATTTTTCACACACTACACGGCGAGCCATAGCCGATCTCTCTGAGGCACACCGTTGCTGCTTTGGCCATACTTTAGGTATGCACAAAGGTCTTTTCTTTTCTCTGCTCGGCCAAGTGCAGGGGCAAGAGATTGATGGATAAGATGACCAACCTAAGCACTCCCTAATACGAGAGAGGTCTCAAATAGGGGCAGTCTTGACCCTCTAAAATGAGCTTTCATGCTTTATCTGGCCAATAAGGGCTGTCAAATGACAATCATATATGAAAATCAAAAGAAAATTATGAATCAAAGGCATGACAAGAGTGGCAGTACAGTTCCCCGCGGGACGTCGTGAGTCCGGTCACATGCGTGCCTGATAAATATGGGTCTAAAAATCAAAGACACAAAGTCCCAGCGCAACAGGCTATCTCTTTGAGGGGTAGTGCCTTGGAAGGAATTTGAGCCTGGATATCTCCCATCCTGCATGAAGCTTGTCTCCAATTTTTCTTCTGCTTCTCTCTCTTAGGATGGGTTGTATCCCGAGTATGGCCTTAGTAGGGGCACCGTTCTTAAGAAGCGGTTGGTTGTGGTAAGCCACCCTCATATGCACGCACTGCTTAAGGGAAGCCTTTAATGAGAGGGAAGGGACGGCGATCTCCGGCCAGTAGTTCGAGCCTGTCTTTGGGTGCTGTGGATTGCTATTGTCAAAAATCTAAAAAATGAGATAGTGTCAAAAATCCAAAAAAATGAGATATTGTCAAAACTCTAAAAAAATAAGATATTGTCAAAAAATCCATAAAAATGAAATATTATTCAAAATCTAAAAATCTAAAAAAACCATAAAATTACAAAAATCTAAAAAAATGTGTCTTTTTCATGCATTTGCATTTGTTTTAAGGACAGATACGTAATCCGTTTGCTAAGTGTGCAGGTTGCAGGTACTCAGGCATTCATTACTATATCTTTTTGTTCTGTCTCCTATCCACATCTTTGATATGTTCTCTTCTTCAATCCATTCTCGATCTGTTCTGAAGCTCATATCCTCCCAGCTTTTGTTTGCAATAATCATATCTTTATGAGAGGGCTTTGCCTCACGATTATGAACCTGGCGGTTCTGCTTCATTCTGATCTTGGGTTTTGATTGAAGTGCGTATTTGTTCATATATATTGTCCCGCCATGTCCTTCTCTCATGTCTATGTCCCACCATGTTGTTCCATGCTTATTGTTTTGTTCCTCACTGCATGTTGTTAGTTATCTTGCATATGTTGATATTCGTCCCTCTATGTTCCAGGTGTTGTCCCAACCGTGTGATCCGTCATGTTCTTATCCCAACCATGTGTTGTCCCGCCGATTGTTATCTTGTCACACCATGTTCATGCATACGCCTTTGCCTATGTGCTTGTTCATCTTGTTGTTGTGTTGTTTCCATTCGTCATGTTATGACATGTTGTTTGTCATTATGTTAATCGCTATGCTTATCTTGTTTATCTTATTCATGAAAATCCATAAAAATTTGAAAAAAGAAAATCCAAAAACTTGCCGTTTCACCTGCTCAGGTAAGTCAGGTATGGCTTTCTATCCTTATCACCCTTATTGCATTATTATATGGTACTGTAATATATTATCTCGAGAACCAATTGGTTATCTACGTGTTCCAGGATCTGATGTTCCCCTTTAACAAAAACTATGATGATCCACGTTCACGTGTTTAATCTTCGGATAGGCCGTTAGGTTGGGATGTCATGGGGAGGATGGTTCTATCCTGCACGCCGTGATTACGGATGGTATCTTGACTCTGATTTTCCAGCTTATCAATATTATTCTTGAGTATTTTGTATTTTAATCTTACTTTGTATTTGTTTTAACGATTTCTTTTATTTTAGCACAGCATGCATCATACGCATCCTTTTGAGCTTTCATGACCCTTGGTTTGCTTGAAGAATGTCCCATCAGTGATGGTTAGCTGTGCGTTCAGTGTTTGAGTAAGAGGAACTAATTCCACTATGAGTTGGAAGGTTCTCTTTGGTCGATTCGCTTAGTTTGGTTGATTAAGAGGTCACCGTCTGGAGCTTTAGCCTGTTTCCTTTACTTTTGCTACCTGTTTTTAGCCCCCTCATTGGACCGCGGGATTGTGTCCCCCATGAGGTTGGTCTCGTCGATTTATTTCATTTAGTTTAGTTCCTCCAGACTGGTGTCGCTTTTGGTTTAATCATTCTATGCGTTTGGTTCCGAGTTTTCCCGAAAATTCCTGTCGCTTGTTGGTAAAAACGGGTGTCATTTTACCTTAATGCCCGCTTTTCCGATCCACTCCGCTGCATTTCCGCTTCATCTCCATATTCCATGTCACTTCCGCTTTACCTCCGCTCGCTCCCCTACAAAGAGGACATTAAGGAGGGACATCTGTTGACACCCGTTTTTTGCCGATAAGTTGAGTCGTTCCTCTTACCCCCATTTGTTGATGTCTCGAGTTGTCCGTCACTCATTGGGGCAATTTTCAGGCATATTTTGGGCCAGTTTTATAGGTAGCCTCCCTCCTTGGATAGGTCCAAGTTGATTCCGGGCTTAATGGGCCTTGATTGTGGTTGATTGGGCTTTTTCCATGAGTTTCAATACCCATGTGCATGTACGGGTCATCCCTGGCCGCTCAATCCATGTGCGGTTGACTGTGGACCATCCGTCTATTTTGGAATATCTTGGTTAATTTTTTGAATTTCCACTGACAAGCATTTATGTGGCCCTCTCCTAGCCGTTCAACTTGATGGACTGACAGACGGTAACCGCTCATCTCTCAGAGTCCTGCGCTTAATGGTTTTCTCAGATAATTATCTAATTAATCTATTTATCACCAACAAGGCTAGAACGATTTGTCCTTGGCCGCTTTACCTTTGAACGGTCTAATCTGAGCCGTTCATCTATGAGAGTCCAACGGCGAAGGTTTCGGTCAGTTCGATGGATAATTTGGATTATTTATGATTTATTTTGAATTTCCACCGACAGGGTTGGACGGCCCGGACATGGCCGCCCATCCCGTTGAGCGGTCTATCGTAGGACCGTTCATCCCTTCGCTTCCTGAATTTTAACAGATTTTCTCTCTCTATCCGTGGTTTTATCTCGAACTTCTCCCGTCATTTTCTCCGCGGATAATCAATCATTTTGAGTGCCGTTTCGACTGGATAAAAGATAATTCAATTATCTACGATTTTCCTTTGATTATCTCGACCTGAAAATACTTCTAAACCTCAATTTTGAGCTATGACTTTAGGTGCTCTATAAATAGACCCTAAAGACCGGATTTGAAAAGGGGGGATTTTTTTGGTCGACGGCGAAGCCCTGCCGCATTCTTGAGCGACCTAGCACTAAGGAGGGAGGATTTCCACGTCCATACAAGCCTCCGATTCAGGGAGTAGTCCAATTTTTTTAGTCTTTTGGTGTTTGATTGGTTTCGTCCTCTTTGTCATTGCATGCACTATTCTTCTCACTTTCTCCCCACGTTCCTCTTCATTTTCATTGCCATGCACACACCCACCCACGTTTTTGACACCCTAGGGGTTTAAAATCCCCCAGGTATCTCCCTTTCCACTTATTCATGTCCATTTCTTATTATTTTTACATCTACTACACTCTTCAGTTCTAATCTAGGTTTTCTCTGTGTGTTTTCACGTTGTTTTTTGCAGGTCAGCAATCCCTAGCACGAGGCCCATCCCCTCTGGTCAGCTGGAGAGGGTGGAGGTTGGATCCTTTGCGACTTCTGGCTTGGTGATCTTGCGCGGTTTCCTACTAGCCGTTCAAGGAGACGTGCGGCGCAGACTTGACCGTCTGTCTTCTTCCTGCGGTCGTGGTAAAGCCGTTCAACGTCCAGGAGCGCTCCATCCCACATCTTCTGCAGCGTCCTTAGGCGATCTATCGTGCGACCGTGCGTCCTATAGGCGGTTCTTCAGGAGCCGTCCATCTTCCCAACGCTGCAGGTCAGGCTAGTGTCTCTCCCCCTTTCCAAGGCACGGCGTGTTCATCACGTCCGGTGCTTTGGTGGCGATCACAGGTTTTTGCATCTCCCTTTTCTTCTGCCTTCATTCGTTTCCCATGTCGGAGGTGGTAGGATAGACATTGGGAAGACATTAGAAGGAACGGACGGGAGGGAGAAATATATCTACAATCATGATCAGAATTTAGGAAGAGGAAGGGGATAGAATAGAAGTTCAATTCAAATCTTGATACTTACTTGATTCATGGCAATTCTTCCATTGATGTGGCCTGCAATTCCAGAAATCCTGGGAAATCCAACTTTGGATTTTTTTCAAAGGTCACTACATCATCCTATCCATCTTCTTCTCTCTGTTGAGAACAAATACCTATTCTCTGTTATTGCGCTGCAGTTCGCATTGCGGTCTCGGCTGTCAGTTTCGGTTGGATGTATTAGTAGCAGAGAACGCACCCCTTTTATAATTGATGAAGCCCTGACAAGAGGTCGAACAGTGTAAGTTGAGCTTAAGTGGGATTAGGGCTCTCGAGCTTTGTTTCCGAACAGGGAACGGGGCGTCGTAATTTGCAGTTAATTAATGACGAAGACATTATCGTCATTTTATCGAATCGCGACATAGTAGATGTCGTCATTTACGTAACGCCTTCTCATGCAGGCGTCATTTGCTGTCTGATTCCGAATTGAATGGTGAAAGTAATTGGCGACACGGTGGCTGTCGTCATTTCTATTTCCAGCGCCCTTGTGCAGAGTCGTCATTTCCTGAGATTTATATTTTGAATTATTTTATGGCGTCATGGATGTTTGATGGATTTACACTTTATATCTTGATGAAATTGATCATATAATGAATTTGTTGATCATATCATGAACTTTATTGAGCTACTGATCTTTGAGCACAGAGAAGAACATGTTATGTAGGTCTCAAGATGCTTGGATCTACCCTTGGTAACATCATTCCATCCTTTGTATACTCCTTGTATGCATTGCTACTATAGGATATCTACTATATTATAGCATATCAAGTACCTTATGGTTCTGATGAACCTGAAATTTGAGTTCCCCTTCATCAAAAACAGTGATAATTCCAGGGGAGTCTTGATCACATGGATAGGCCGCTGGGTCATCTAAGGTTTGGGATGATAGTTCCACTTTCTGAGTTGATGCGTGGATAAACGGGCTTCGACATAGTGTCAGCTTAGAGATCTGGATTCCTGATCAAGTCTGGATGGTTTAGGAATATTATCCTTGATTATTTATTATTTTTAGTTATTTTAAGTTTTTCTTTTAGCCCAGCATGCATCATGTAGAACTTTGAGCTCTAATGATGAAAATCCTCATATTAAGCCAGTAATGAGGGGCGCTTGCTCTTGATTCGAGTTAACATGAGATATTCCATTTACAATCGAGTACTATGTTCTCCTTGAAGCCGCTTAGACTGGTTCCCTGAAAGCATTCATTCATTAGATTCTTACCTTGCTTCACTTTGTTTTCTACAAACTCACTTTGGTTGTAGCACATCCACATTGGCCGGTAACCGCTCTCCAATGGTGTCTTTCCTTTCGTGCCCGCGTGCACATTTCGTTCATTAGTTTAGTTCTTTCATCCAGTTAATTGATGCTTTCTCGTGATCATCTGAGGTTGTTTCATTCAGAATCATGGAAAGATTTCCAACGCTTAGTGTCGGAGACGTGTCACATCACACCTTGACATCTACTTTTCAGTCCGTTCTCACTTCATTTTGCTCGTTGCACTTTCGCCTCATTTCGTCTCACTCCCTTGCAAAGCAGACGCCAAGGCGGGACAGCTGTAGACACGCTAAAATCGATGCTATGATGAGTAAATCTCATGTCACCATGTGATACCCCAAAGTGGACTTCAATATTGGCTTAATATGAAGTTTTTCTAATTTTTCTATCGTATTTGTAATTCACGACCGTCAACAGGGCGTCATTTAATTGACGGCTCTATGAGTGTCGTTATTTCAACAATTCGTGATCGCACGCGCAATCGTCATTTCCGGATTTTACAAATTCCATTTAAAATAAAATTCAAAGAATTGACGTCAGCTTCTAAGGTGTTGATTAATTAACGCCATTCCATGAAGGCGTCATTTCCTATTTTTTTAAACATGAAAAGTCCTTTATTTCTATAAATTAACCAGGAATTAACGGCTATGTGCGCGGTCGTCATTTAAATTAGCGACTACCCTAATGTCGTCATTTTAGCTTCCGTGTCTGTTTCTGCTGCTTCTTCCTTGCCAAGGCAATCTTTCTATCATTTGATCTCGATCCTTTCCTTGGAAATCAATCCACATTCTGGAAGTTTATATCTAGTTTTGATCCCATTAGAACTAGATTTTAAGCTCTATAAATACTTCTCTTTGAAGGCCACCCGCGAGAGACTTCTGTTAGAAGAGAGAGAGCTCTAGCAGAAGAGAAGAAAGATTCCAGTATTCTTGTTGAAAGAGGCTTTTGATTTCTGCTAACAACTCTTCTGCAGGGTCTTAATTTTCACATCAGAAGTCCTCCTACGGCTGTCTTCTTCCTCCCACGGTGGTCTTCCTCCGGCGTTCCTCCTACGGACGAGCACTCCCTGTCTTCTCCCTTTACTGCTGTAGCAACAGTAGAAGGGCGCCTTCTCTCTTTTAGTTTTCTTATCATTCATCTCATGCCCATCCTCTCTAGCAATTCTTACTAGAATCAAGCTTCATATAGTTTCTCTGCATATTGCATATTACTTGTTTGCACTTATAGCATATATCTCCCATCCCTTTTACTCCTCCGAGGGGTTTAAACAAAACACACTAGGTGTGTTAATGTTTATGTTGCATAATCCTCTTTATTGTGAGCGTTGATACTACACTTTGGGCTAATCCATATATTTACTTGTCTTTGCTTATTTCACAAGGGTAATCAATATAAGAACCCCCTTCATCAGCCGGCCGGTAGAAGGAGGAAGGAAGGACTCACACTCTCACCTGCTTCATCATAAGGTACATGCGATCATCCCTTAATTTTTGAGGTAACCCCTCCGGCGATCACCCTCCTAAGAGCATCACATGCTCCTTTTATTCTCTTTTCTTTAATTTCCCACATATCATGCTTAGTTTATCCATCGTTTTCTAAATTTCTCTCTTAAGAAATTTAAATTTTCTTTCTTTTTAAATGTCTATGTGACACGTTCACAGCGTCGTGTCCGTCGACGTTGGTGTCTCGACCTCACCCCTTGGAGCCATCGGGGCGAGCACTTCCACCGAATCCCTGGGGACCTGTACGAGCCAGATCCGAAGTCAGCGAAGACGCTAAGAACAGACCTGTGAATTAACAAGTGTGGTACGAGCTTACGCTTACATCTACCACGACTAGGCTCAATGAGCTCAGCAAGAACGAAGGCATCAGAATCGGAGGGAACTCCATCGGCTCTGCGGAAGGGCCCCCGGTTGAGAGCACCTCGTTTGAGGAGTAGTCGTAGTCCACTTCCTCGCCGGATGCGGCTGATGCGCTCGGCACCCCTCGTTCAAAAATATCATGTCACACAATTTCAAAATTTATAAAACTGCACTCACTCACTTAAATGACTTTAAAAATACGAGTAAAGTGGTAAGAACGAGTCGATCCGAAGAAATATTTTCATTTAGCTTAGTTGGAAAATTCTTATATTTGAAATCGAATCATTCATTTGGAGTGCATTTGTACAAAAATAGTAAATTATCATTCATGAGAAATAAATCTAACTAAAGAAATTGAGAGGGGTTGAGAAGAGAAATTTGGAAGAGATAGCTTTACACCATGAATTTATATTTTTTGTGGAAATGAAAATTACAACTCTCAATAGTCATATCTTGAGCCAAAATGACAGGTATCAGATCTTCATCATCATCATTCGCGTATTGAGGGGGTAGGTGTAATATTGAAGGAGGGCCCTAGTAAGTATACTGAGAGTACATAATTTGAGATTCAAAGCAGTGGTCTAATAAATCACCCCTAATATCGATATTGCTCTGGATGTTTGGGTGAGATGAGGTGGGGTGAAGTTGATTGCACATGGGCTGCTCGTGGGCATCTTGGGGTGACAGTTTAGATAAATGAGTTTGAGTTGTATGATCCATCCAAGGTAAATTTGGGTGATTGCTCTAGCCAAGATTATGATAATCTGAAAAGGTATTACACTGGAGCTGAGAGAATCCTAGGGCATTTTAGACTTGAGCTTGGATGACTGGTGGGAGATGGGCTATAGTAGGACATACACTCACATGGTGAGTGAGACTGGCACAGAACTCACAGGCTTCCTTGAAAGTTTGGATTAAATTTTCAGCATGTTCGAAAGATCTTCCAGATTATTTAAGAGATGAGATTGTGGTGCGATTTATCGAATGTTCACTCAAAATTTCAAGCAGATCATATGCCTCATCTTCATTCTTGTTCATGAATGTCCCTCCGCAACATGTATCCACCATTTGTCTATCATAATCGGATAACCCCTTATAAAATGTAAACATAATTTGTCATTTGGGTAACCCAGGATGTGGACATTGATGTAACAAATCTTTCAGCCTTTCCCAAGATTCAAAAATTTGTTCGCATGAAAACTGAGTAAATCTCAAAATCACCCTTCTCATAATGTTAGTTCGGACTATGGGATAAAATTGGTTTAGAAATTCTAACTGCATATCCGCCCAAGTTCTAACAATTTTTCCAAAACTTCTTAACCAACATTTTACTTTATCCTTCAAAGAGAATGGAAATAAGATAAACTTAAGGGCATCATCACAAAAATTTTGGATTTTGACTAGCGAGCAAATTTCTTGAAAATCATCTAGATGCTCATAAGGATTTTCATTGGGTTTCCCATAAAAAGATGGGAGCATCTGGATGATACTGGGACTAATCTCATAATGATCCACCAGAATGTCAGGTAGTTCAATATAAGTGGGGGGTTTATAAGTAGAAGGAATAAAGTGTTCCTTCATGGACTTGGGTTTTCCCTTCAGATAGATGGCCATTAAAAATAGATTGGATCTCAGAAAGATTATTTTTAATTTTTTTAATTTTATTAATCAATTTTTTTAATTTTTTCAATTTTTTCAATTTTATTTTATCTTTATTGATCTCCCCTTTTTTGTTTTATTTTTATTTTTACTATTTTTATTTATTTATTTTTTGTTTATTTTTATGCAGACACAAATAAGTTGTCAAAAAAATGACCTAACAACCTAGATATAATTTAGACCTACAAATGGGATTTAACAAAATGACTAAAGTACAACTTAAGTTCACCCTCAATATTTTCACCGGCCAGGTAAGGGGTGTGACAGTGGGAGGCTCCCCCTACTTTCGTAGGGACCTAATTATTTCAAACAACTAGTCCGCTTAGGACGTTTGTCGTCCGATCGTCTTACCTTAGGCACCGATTTTCACAAGAGGGTAAACTCAAATCGTATTAAAATCACAGTGTGATCCTAAGACCAATGTGTACAGACTTTTATTTAAGGCTTAGGTTATGCAAAGATGCAAGGGAAATGTGATTTGTGGGATAAGGAATGGTAATGAAATCCCCACCTTATGTTATTTAAGGGTATTGCCTTTAAATTATTTTGAAATTAAATACACACCACAATTTCAAACAAGGGTTTCTTATGCAATATGCATGCCGGAATAGGATAAGTAGAACATACCTTGCCCCTTGCAATCTCCAAAATGTAATGACAAAAATTAAAAAAGGAAAAATTCTATGCTAAATGATGCATGACCTAGAACATGGATGGTGTGGTTTCTACTCTTGAATGAAGATTTTTATTTTTTTTATACAAGTGGGTTTTTTTTCTTTTAGTTAATGAAACTATTTAGCCAATATATTTTTTTTGAGATTTTTCTAAATATAAAAGCTAACAAAATATAGTAAATAAATTAAATCACAAGAGGGAAGATTGAGATACTTACTTGGATCGCGATCCCTCGTTCTTTATTTTTTTTATTTTTACTGATTTATTTTTCAAATGATGCAAATACAAAGAATAATAACTAAACTATATGAAACAATAGAAACAAGAAATATGAAAGTATGATGTCATGATTTTTTATATATTTCCTATTTTCTGATTTTTTTTATTTCAAGGAGATGATGTTTTATTTTTCCTTTGAATTTTTAAATGATGCAAATAAATGAAGAATCAACTAAAATGCACAATATGCATCTATAATGAAAACATGATAGTGTGAGACCAAAATGACTCTATGATTTTTTATTTTCTATATTTTTTCAGAGATTTTTTATAGATTATTTTTTTTGAATTTTTTCAATAACAGATGAATGCAAGAAGGTATAAATAATAAAAAAATAAAGATATGTAAATTTATTACAAAATGAAACCTAAAATGATGTTTTTATGTGTTCTGATTTTTTTCTGATTTTTAGAGATTTTTCAGGAATTTTTTTCAGATTTATTTAAAGATTTTTCAGAAATTGGAAAATAGAACGTGTACCTACGTTACAGCCCTTTAGTGACGCTTGACTGCTACAATTCTAGACTTTCAGCGACGCTTCATTTTCTGAGAATTTCAGGTCTGATTTTCCTCTTTCTTTGATTTTCTTATTTTTTTCTTTTTCCTGTAAAATAAAAATAGAAAAATTAATATACAAATATACACACCAAACACAAGAATATCCAACTATAAAAATAATTTCTTCCTCGATAACGGCGCTAAAAATTGATGCGCTCGGCACCCGTCGTTTAAAAATACCATGTCACACAATTTCAAAATTTATAAAAACGCACTCACTCACTTAAATGGCTTTGAAAACACGAGTAAAGTGGTAAGAATGGGTCGATCCGAAGAAATATTTTCATTTAGCTTAGTTGGAAAATTCTTATATTTGAAATCGAATCATTTATTCGGACTGCATTTGTACAAAAATAAGAAATTATCATTCATGGAAAATAAATCTAATTAAAGAAATTGAGAGGGGTTGAGAAGAGAAATTTGTAAGAGATAACTTGACACCATGAATTTTTATTTTTTGTGGAAATGAAAATTACAACTACAAAGATCAAGGGTATAACATGAAATTGAAAGAATAAGTGAAGAAATAAGCCGAGGAATTGGAAGAGTGACGCCGCCACGTCGTGCCAAGTCTTTGATCGTCGCCCCGCTTAGATGTAACGTCGCCGTGAGAGGACCGAAGAAGCAACTCTGCATTAGGATGTTTTAGATGAAAGTAGAAGGGAGAAATAGATAGAAGGGAAGAGAAATATAGGAAAACTTATATTGAAAATAGGGTGAGCTAAGGAGAGAAATAACTTTAAAAATAGAGAGAATTAGAAGAAGTGACAGAAGATAAAGTTGAAGATCGGAGGGTTAGTAAGAAGTTTCATGAAGAGTGCAGAGACAGAAAATGAGAGAAAGAAGGTGAAAAATATGAAAAATCAGGATCTATAGACGTAGATGAATAGTGACTGAGCAGAAAATAGAACTGTGGGAAATTAATTATAACGTTAAAATAAAGAAGAATTGGAGGAAGTGATAGAAGAAGAAAATATAGATCTATAAGAGAGGAATAACGTGCATGAAGAACTCAGAAAGAAAAGAGGATTGGAAGGGTATGAAAACGGCGGAACAAAAGAAGATATCAACTCGGATGAACAGTAATGTGCCAGGATAATAAGTAGAAAAACGTACAATAACTTGAAAACGG
The DNA here is from genome assembly GCA_022559845.1 of Amorphophallus konjac. Classification (NCBI taxonomy): domain Eukaryota; kingdom Viridiplantae; phylum Streptophyta; class Magnoliopsida; order Alismatales; family Araceae; genus Amorphophallus; species Amorphophallus konjac. The sequence continues at coordinate 400,973,244 of CM040126.1, forward strand.
AGAGGAATTAGAGGAAGTGGTGGAAGAAGGAAATGTAGAGCACTTAAGGATGAACAACTTTACAGAAGATATGAAATTGAAATGAAGATCAAAAAAGTATGTAAAGAGCTAAAAACGGGCTAGACTCTCAAGAACTTATAATAATCACAACATTACAACCCCAAAACTCCTAAAACATAACCTACGTGACTCATTCTCTCCCCAAGAGAGCCTCTCCCATATCACAATAGGATCCCTTTTTATAGGTCCAACCAACCCATGTTACTTCACGTGAACACATTGACACTTCATTACAGTTATTATTGAAAATCAAGCCCACATATAAAAGGTCGAAAACAGTTTGGCCGCCTCCCATTTTTCTCTTTCTCTCTCTCTATTTCTTCTCCCACCGTCGACAGCCACATTCTCTCTCTCTTTTCTCCTCTTCTTTTCGCATGCGTGTGAAGACCGGCTACTGCTGACCCATCCGCCTTGGCCGCATGCAGCCGCGTGGAGAGCCCACCGCGTTGAAGACTCGTCACCAGTGTGCGGTAGCCGCCCGTCGTTGCGTCAAGGTCGGTTGGCCGCCTGCCGAACCGCCTTGGCCCTTGCGTGAAGAAGGCCCGTCCATCGTCGACCGTGCTCGCCATGCTCGTGAACCGCCCGCGTGAAGCCCTTGCCGTTGAAGAAGTCACCTGTAGCTCACTTGGCCTCGTGGCCATCGCCTTGGCCAATTCTTCCCTGGCCTCATTCACCCACGTGAAGCCTTGTCGACCGTGTAACACATGAAGCTTCTGCACTTGCTATACATATGCTATACATATATTTGAAAGCTTTTACGTGAAACACATACGTGAAACCCAAAAACATTATATACATATGTTATATATATATGCTATACATATATATATATATGCTATATATTTTAATATATATATATGCTATATATAAATATATATATGCTATATATAAATATATATATCATATATATCTATAGATATATATATATATATATATATGCTATATATCTATATATATATGTCATATATCATATATATGTCATATATATCAAATATATATATCATATATATATCATATACATATATCTAATATATATATAAATAATTATTTTACTTTTCTTCTTTTTTTTCTCTTTTTTTCTTTTATTTTTTTGGACTAAGATTGGGTTTGGTTGACATGGGCTTTTGGATGCGCGAATGGGCTTCGGCCCATTTGTCTTCTTATTATCTTTCTTTCTTTGTGCCTGTAAAATAGAATCAAAATTTAATTAAATCAGTCAATTACATATTTTGATCTAAAATTAAAATTAAGTGTGATAAATGCATAGTGATGCATATTAAAGTTCATAAAAATGTGTTATAACATTAATTAACATGTAAAATTACACACTTATCACACCCCCCAACTTACTCGTTGGTAGTCCCTTAGCAATACAAATAATTTTGATGTTTAGGACCAACAAGAGTTTGTAAAGTCTATACTTTCATATCCATCTTTTCTTTTACATAATTAAGTAAATATTAGGAATCCGGAAGCTTTAACGCACACTAGCTTTAGATTTGAAAATTAAGATACATGATCAAGAATTCAACTCAAAATTCAATAGCACTAGTGCATGTGTAAATACTAAATCTACAGTTTGGACAATTGCATTCCTCATTTACTATTCTAAGCAAGTGCCTTTCAACCCTGCACTTCTTCATCAGAGCATTAAGAATACTATTTGTCTGCCTTATTGCTTTGTCCCGTAGGGATCTTTTTACTTTTTCTACACACATGATGATACACTACCCTTCACTGTTTAACACAAACCTCGACTCTTGTCTTAGGAGAAACAGACTCGGTTTCGCAGATCAAGGTTCCCTTTTCCTTTTGGCGTGAACCTCAGCACGTCTTACGTGAAGTAGACCCGATTACTCAGATTCGTGGTATTTTTCATGGCGTTTTTTTCTCAAATTTTTATTTTTTTTCAATTGTGCTTTTGCACTACTTTTGATAGACAGTTTGGCAGAAAGCTTATAAAAGATCTCTTCATTACGAAGTGCAGAATATCAGGCAACATACCTAAAATAGCAGAAGGCTTGTCCGATCAGATTTCATTAGCGTACAAGTGATTTTCATTTTCTAAAGTGCACATGAACTTTAAAGAGATTCATAGATCAGTTTTTCATGGTTAGATTAAATAAATTTTCCATCATCCTTATCCCAGCCTTTTCTATTCCAGAATTACTTTCAATGGAAGCATGAATCATAAAACTCAAAATATGCTTTATTTTTTTATGATTTTTTTCATTATTATTTTTTTATGAAATAAAATGAGGTTGTATATGAATGCAACATGTGCAATGGCATGATTTTCGCAATGCAACATGTGCAACATGATTTCCGTCCCCCCAACTTAAATGACATTATCCTCAATGGCATGAACAATATAGAATAATGAACAATATAGACATGAAATATGTGAAGGAATGGTACAACCTGACGGAAGTGAACGTCGACGGGCATCCTTACTCACTAAAGGTGGTACTGGGCTTTAAAAATCAGGGCAACAATGCAAGCAATTATCCCTCTCGGCATATGTGTAAGTATTCTTCGCTCTCCCCCCAACTTATCCTTTATTCACACCTACAAAATAAAATCACAATAAAAACTTAGGCTGCCTCCCAAGAAGTCATTTATTATGTCACGGAAATCACTAAAATGTTGGGTTACCTCCTAAGAAGCGCTAAGTTTTACGTCTTCAGCCAGACACAATGTCGCTCACTAACCAACGGGTGGCATTCAGAATGAGCTACCAAGTGATCTTGTCTTCCTTCAAATTTCAGCCCTTGTACCATTGGAAGACAAGAGTAAGCATGTACGAACTGGGGCTAGAAATAGGCAGGACTCGTACATTATTGATTTTAATTTTAACCATGTGTGTGAGCCAGTTTTCATCTTTGGGGATCATGAAAGGATCAATGGCCAATAACTTGTCAAGATCGAGGTGGAACCGTTGCACAACATCTACCCATTGGTCCTCTTGTCCTGGATCTTCCCTCCTAACTAACCCTTTACTGACAACTTCCTCCACTGAAACTTGGTCAGGCACTGGTGGCTTATGAATAAGATTGTCAGTATTAGCCACATTCCTCTCATTAATAGTCTCATGAGCTTGAAGGGCACTAATCAACTTGTCTTCCTGAGGGGAAATCAAATCAAAGGTGAATGTGGTGGGCATATCCCCCTCGGGTCCTCGAAGGTCATATTGGAGAGGCTGTACTATCAGAGGAATTATATTGGAAGGAAGCGGAAGCCTAGAATCTAATTGATCCAATGATTTAGAAATGATGGGATAGGGCTCAAGGGTCAGATCAAATTTAAAATTTTCTAATAAGGACATGTCATCACACTCATCACTTGAATGAATATTATCAATCAAATTTTTCAATAATAAGGTGTGAAGATAAAATGTAAATGTTTCCAGCCCGGCCCTTTCATCATACGTCAGATCAAATGTGAATTTCTCTAAGACGGACCCATCATCACACTCATCACTCAACTGAAGATTATCAATCAAATTTTCTTGAAATGGGGTTGGTAGATGAAATGTGAACTTTTCCAACATGGCCCCATCTTGTTCTTACAGGGGAGGATATTCAGAATTTGTTGTCATTAAATCATCAAGATTATTGATTACAAAGCAATCCTCCTCGTCATGTATATCCTCAATTGAGTTGTGTGGGCCACTATTCTTCACAGTGATATTCTTAATTCAAAACATTCATAGAATGGGGTGATGATATCAATATGATCATTTTTATCCTTCAATCCTTCCCCTACTTCCTTCCCTTCTTCCATCATGGTATTGCGAATGCACTCCCCCTCACTCTCAATAGTGATATTTTGAGCCAAAATGACAGGCATCAGAGCATCATCATCATCATTCACGTATTGAGGGGGTTGGTGTAATATTGAAGGAGGGCCCTGCTAAGTAGACTGAGAGCACACAATTTGAGGTTCAAAGCAGTGGTCCAATAAATCACCCCTAATATCGATATTGCTCTGGATGTTTGGGTGAGATGAGTTGGGCTGAAGTTGATTGCACATGGGCTGCTCGTAGGCATCTTGGGGTGACAGTTTAGACAAATGAGTTTGAGTTGTATGATCCATCCAAGGTAAATTTGGGTGATTGCTCCAGCCAAGATTATGATAATCTGAAAAGGTATTACACTGGAGCTGAGAGAACCCTAGGGCATTTTAGACGTGAGCTTGGATGACTGGTGGGAGACAGGCTATAGTAGGACATGCACTCACATGGTGAGTGAGACTGGCACAGAACTCACAGGCTTCCTTGAAAGTTTGGATTGAATTTCAGCCTGTTCGAAAGATCTTACAGATTGTTTAAGAGATGAGATTGAGACGCGATTTATCGAATGTTCACTCAAAATTTCAAACAGATCATACGTCTCATCTTCATCCTTGTTCATGAATATCCCTCCGCAACATGTATCCACCATTTGTCTATCATAATCGGATAACCCCTTATAAAATATAAACATAATTTACCATTTGGGTAACCCATGATGTGGACATTGATGTAACAAATCTTTCAGCCTTTCCCAAGATTCAAAAATTTATTCGCATGAAAATTGAGTAAATCCCAAAATCACCCTTCTCATAATGTTGATTCGGACTATGGGATAAAATTATTTTAGAAATTCTAACTGCATATCCGCCCAAGTTCTACCAATTTTCCCAAAACTTCTTAACCAACATTTTACTTTATCTTTCAAAGAGATTGAAAATAAGATAAACTTAAGGGCATCATCACAAAAATTTTAGATTTTGACTAGCGAGCAAATTTCTTGAAAATCATCTAGATACTCATAAGGATTTTTATTGGGTTTCTCATATAAAGATGGGAGCATCTGGATAATACTGGGACTAATCTCATAATGATCCACCAGAATGTCAAGTAGTTCAATACAAGTGGGGGGTTTATAAGTAGAAGGAATAAAGTGTTTCTTCATGGACTTGGGTTTCCCCTTAAGATAGATGGCCATTAAAAATAGATTGGATCTAAGAAAGATTTTTTTTTAATTTTTTTTAATTTTTTAATCAATTTTTTTAATTTTTTTAATTTTTTTAATTTTATTTTATTTTTATTGATCTCCCCTTTTTATTTTATTTTTATTTTTACAATTTTTTATTTATTTATTTTTTTTTATTTTTATGTAGACACGAACAAGTTGTCAAAAAAATTACCTAACAACCTAGATATAATTTAGACCTACAAATGAGATTTAACAAAATGACTAAAGTACAACTTAAGTTCACCCTCAATATTTCTACCGGCTAGGTAAGGGGTGGGATAGTGGGAGGCTCCCACTACTTTCGTAGGGACCTAATTATTTCAAACCACTAGCCCGCTTAAGACATTTGTCATCCGATCGTCTTGTCTTAGGTACCGATTTTTACAAGAGGGTAAACTCAAATCATACTAAAATCACAGTGTGATCCTAGGACCAATGTCTACTGACTTTTATTTAAGGCTTAGGTTATGTAAAGATGCAAGGGAAATGTGGTTTGTGGGATAAGGAATGGTGATGAAATCCTCACCTTATGTTATTTAAGGGTATTGCCTTTAAATTATTTTGAAATGAAATACACACCACAATTTCAAACAAGGGGTTCTTATGCAATATGCATGCCCGAATAGGATAAGTAGAACGTACCTTGCCCCTTGCAATCTCCAAAATGTAATGACAAAAATTAAATAAGGAAAAATTCAATACTAAATGATACATGACCTAGAACATGGATGGTGTAGTTTCTACTCTTGAATGAAGACTTTTATTTTTTTGATGCAAGTGTGTTTTTTTCTTTTAGTTAATGAAACTATTTAGCTATCACATTTTTTTGAGATTTTTCTAAATATAAAAGATAACAAAATATAGTAAATAAATTAAATCACAAGAGGGAAGATTGAGATACTTACTTGGATCGAGATCCCTCGTTCTTTATTTTTTTATTTTTTTTATTTTTACTGATTTATTTTTCAAATGATGCAAATACAAAGAACAATAACTAAACTATATGCAACAATAGAAACAATAAATATGAAAGTATGAAGTCATGATTTTTTTATATTTTCTATTTTCTACTTTTTTTATTTCAAAGAGATGATTTTTTATTTTTCTTTTGAATTTTCAAATGATGCAAATAAATGAAGAATCAACTAAAATGCATGAACAATATGCATCTATAATGAAAACATGATAGTGTGAGACCAAAATGTTTCTGTGATTTTTTGTTTTCTATATTTTTTTCAGAGATTTTTTTTAGAGATTATTTTTTTTGAATTTTTTCAATAACAGATGAATACAAGAAGGTATAAATAATAAAAAAATAAAGACATGTAAATTTATTTCAAAATGAAGTCTAAAATGATGTTTTTATGTGTTCTGATTTTTAGAGATTTTTCAAGAAGTTTTTCAGATTTATATGAAGATTTTTCAGAAATTGAAAAAACAGATCTTGTACCTACGTTTCAGCCCTTTAGTGACGCTTGACTGCTACAGTTCTAGACTTTCAGCGATGCTTCATTTTTTGAAAATTTTAGGTCTGATTTTACTCTTTTTTTGATTTTCTTATTTTTTTTTCTTTTTCCTGTAAAATAAAAATAGAAAAATTAATATACAAATATACACATCAAACACAAAAATATCCAACTATAAAAATAATTTCCTCCCCGGCAACACCGCCAAAAATTGATGCGCTCGGCACCCATCGTTTAAAAATACCGTGCCACACAATTTTAAAATTTATAAAACCGTACTCACTCACTTAAATGACTTTGAAAATACGAGTAAAATGGTAAGAACGGGTCGATCCGAAGAAATATTTTCATTTAGCTTAGTTGGAAAATTCTTGTATTTGAAATCGAATCATTTATTTGGAGTGCATTTGTACAAAAATAAGAAATTATCATTCATGGGAAATAAATCTAACTAAAGAAATTGAGAGGGGTTGAGAAGAGAAATTTGGAAGAGATAGCTTGACACCATGAATTTTTATTTTTTGTGGAAATGAAAATTACAACTACAAAGATCAAGGGTATAACATGAAATTAAAAGAATAAGGGAAGAATTAAGCTGAGGAATTGGAAGAGTGACGCCGCCACGCCGTGTCGAGCCTTTGATCATCACCTCGCTTAGGTGTAACGCCGCCGTGAGAGGACCGAAGAAGTAACTCCACGTTAGAATGTTTTAGATGAAAGTAGAAGGGAGAAATAGATAGAAGGGAAGAGAAACATAGGAAAAATTATACTGAAAATAGGGCGAGCTAAGGAGAGAAATAACTTTAAAAGCAGAGAGAATTAGAAGAAGTGACAGAAGAGAAAGTTGAAGATCGGAGGGTTAGTAAGACGTTTCATGAAGAGCGCAGAGACAGAAAATGAGAGAAAGAAGGTGAAAAATATGAAAAACCAGGATCTATAGGCGCTGATGAACAATGATTAAGCAGAAAATAGAATTGTGGAAAATTAATTATAACGTTAAAACAAAGAAGAATTGGAGAAAGCGATGGACATAGAAAATATAGATCTACACGAGAGGAAGAACTTTCATGAAGAACTTAGAAAGAAAAGAGGATTGGAAGGGCATGAAAATGGGGGAACAAAAGAAGGTATCAACTCGGATGAACAGTACTGTATCAGGACAGCAAGTAGAAAAATGTGCAATAACTTGAAAATGTAGAGGAAGAGGTAGGAGAAGGTAATGTAGAGCACTTAAGGATGAACAAGTTTGCAGAAGACATGAAATTGAAACGAAGATCAGAAATGTATGTAAAGAGCTAAAAACGGGCTAAACTCTCAAGAACTTACAATAATCACAACATTACAACCCCGAAACTCCTAAAACAAAACCTACGTGACTCATTCTCTCCCCAAGAGAGCCTCTCCCATATCACAATAGGATCCCTTTTTATAGGCCCAACCAACCTATGTTACTTCATGTGAACACCTTGACACTTCATTACAGTTTTTGTTGAAAATCAAGCCCACGCATATTTTTCTATTTGAAAGAGCTGTAAAGGTTGAAAACAGTTTGGCCGCCTCCCACTTTTCTCTCTTTCTCTCTCTCTATTTCTTCTCCCACTGTCGGCAGTCGCATTCTCTCTCTCATTTCTCCTCTTCTTGCCACATGCGTGTGAAGACCGACTACTGCTGACCCATCCGCCTTGGCCGCATGCAGCCGCGTGGGAGCACACCGTGTTGAAGACTCGTCACCAGTGTGCGGAAGTCGCCCGCCGTTGCGTGAAGGTTGGTTGGTGTGGACGTCAAAAAAATGATGATGATGATCATACGGCACTCATGTCTACGCACCCAAGAGCAAGTCGGAGACGGAAAGGCCGAATAAACTCCATACCTCCTCCAAGCAGGACGAATATATACCCGGTGCTCCACCACCCAACAAAGAAGCCCTTCAGGCAGAAGAGATGGTCCCGGCTCTCCAGTCGGCATTACCGAAGGCCGAATCAAAAGAAACTCAGGAATCCAAACACATGTTCGACACGCGCCGGAGATCACTCAAAGTTCTAAATCGGGATTCAGAGGTCCTGAACTAAATACCCCGGAGGCGGTGCATTACAACTAAAGCAACACGGGAGGACAAGCATCCGTCTGAATAGCCGTGAAGTCGAGACGTAGTCTAAACCGGCGTGGCCTACACTTAAACCGGCGCGCCCTTCCTTGGGCCTTAAACCGGCGCGCCCCTCCATCAAGCCTTAAACCGGTGCACCCCCCTTGTGTGCTGCTAATCCGACGCACACAACTCCGTGCCGTTTCAACCAAAGGGCCATCCCATCTGCCAGCCGATACCCTATTTTCGCATCAGTCTGGTGCCGAGAGGGCATTCATTACTCGAAGCTCTGTCTCCACATCCGTTCGACAGTGCAGCGGCGAAGGCATGCATCGATGGTGGAAGCAGCAGAAGATCTCCCAGCAAACCTGCGAACTTCCCATCCTCGGACCAATGCCAGCATACTGCGCAAATCAATGGACAACACCGCGGCATGTCAATCCCGTTCGTCTGACAAACAAGAGCAAGTGGTGGGAGTTTCTTCCGTTCGAGCAAAGAAAGGGCAACCCGTTCTGTATATACTCTGCCTATTCCACAGAGCATCTCTCTCGAACCCCCCGGCTGGCCATTGAAGAGAAAAGATGAAGAGAAGAGAACCTCCATTCCCCTGCGCCCGTGAGGTGAAGAAGAAGAGAGTGAGCGTGAGAGAAGAGAGGTGAGCTTGGAGGGGGAGGAGCTTGTGCTCCGTTCCCCCTCCCCAATCGATGTATTCCTTCCTTTCCCTCTGATGTATTCCCCCTTTTTTGCTTTAGGGTAGATTCCCCGTTGTCTTTCCCTTTGTGAATGAATAAAAAGAAAAGCTTTTTTTGCAACATATGGTGTTCTTCTGCTTCCCTCTCTTTCTCTCTGCCTTCTCCTCATCCAGGGCCCTTCGAAACTTGCTTCTCCATAGCATGGCCTTCGAAGGAGTCCGTCAGGGGATGAACATTCATGGCCTCTCGTGACTCACATTCGTCCCGCTATGAAATCATCACCCGTGAGTTGCTGGAACTCTTGAAGGCTAGTCCTCGAGCCTCCACACTCACTTATGGGTTAACGGAGGCCTCACTCCGAGTTTTAAGGTTCACCCCAGAGCAATCCGTTTGGTGTTCCTCTATGTTTCTCTGGCAAACCTCAGTCCGGGGGAGATGCTGCCCAATTTTCACCAGGAACAAGAACATACAAGAACGAACAAATAAGCTATTCTCTAAGGATAAGAGCAGCACGTGCTTGAAGCCTCTGAATCTAACTAAACCTCCCAATTCCTGCACCAACCCTTCTGAATAAAACACTTGAACCTTCACCCTATTGATCTATGGTATCAATTGAACACTTAGGCCCTGTTTGACAAAGGAGTGGTCGGCCGTTAGCCGACATGGACTAACCGGTGGACCCCACCTCCCCTCTCCCTCCCCCTCACAGAACCCCCCTAACTGACCCCGGGTACCGTAATCGACCCTTCGGGGTCGATTACTGCACCCCGGTGCTCGGTTATCAAATCCCGCCTTAAATTTTCTCTCCACAAGCTTAATCCATCAATAAGATGAATAAATCAATCATCAAAGTAACCCACGGGTGAAAGAAAGAAGAAACAGAATGAAATAAAACCCACATAACCTAATCGGACGCGGGCTAATCCGGCACGGTACCCCCCCCCCCCCCCCGCGCCGATTTAACTCTACACTCAAAACCATTTCCAAATTCCTAGAATGAATAGTGCCCCTAATCTGGTGCGCCTCCTCTTCTTGAGCCTATTCCGGCGCGCCCCCCTTGCTTCCCCTAATATGACGCGCCCTCCTCTTGTGCCATTATCCGGCGCCCCCCCTGTGCCTCCCTTATCCGGCATTCCCCCTTGGGCCCCTTACCCGACGCGCCCTCCTGTCCCATTCTATTCCGGCGTGCCCTTCTTCCCCTTGGTTTCTCCCTTAAATCGGCGCGCCTACAAAAAAGAATGATTAACCAAATAAAAGAAAAGACTTGAAGCTAATGGATAAAACAAATGAAAGGAATATGAAGCCAATAATTAATATCGCCCCTTCTATAATCAAAATTTTCTTTCGGGGGCGGAGGGCGCTGCCCCCTTGACCCCCGCGACCTGACCGCGCAGGTCGATCCGCGTGCGAGGGCGCACGATGGCGAGTTCGGGCTCCACACTTAACAATTCACTCCCCCGAACTGCGTATGAAGAGAAAAGTGATGATGCCCCACTAGATCGGACTTAGATCTCAGGAGCCTTCACCCGGATGTGACCATGATCCAAACTTATCTTGGGCCGATAGATCATTAATCTGACCCGCTTCTACCGGGATCCAATCCCGCACTTGCATTGAACTTGTCGTACTCGCTGCAGACATTCGTACGGTTTTGTCGTCATCTTCGATGCCTCAAATGCGGACTCTCGTCCGAACAATGAATGGTCCGTTAGTGACCGACATATATACCGGGATCCAATCCCGCACCCACATGAAACTTGTCGTACCTACGGTAGACATCTGTATGTCTTTGTCGTTGTCTTCGATGCTTCAAATATAGACTCTCGTCCGAATAACGAATGGTCCGTTAGTGACCGACATATATATCGGGATCTAATCCCGCACTTGCATTAAACTTTCCGTACTCACGGCAGACATTTGCATGGTTTGTCACCGTCTCTTACGCTACAAATGTGGACTTCCGTCCGAACAAGAAATGGTCCGCCAGTGACTGACATGCACGCACACCTTGGGACCTTCGTTTCTCCGGACTGTGTGTGAAAAGAAAATCAATGATGCCCCATGGCATCGGACGTGGACCTCGGGGACCCTGATATGGCCATAGTCCGCAACCATCTCGGGCCAATAGATCATTAATCTGACCCACTTCTACCGGGATTCAATCCCTCATCCGCATTAAACTTGACGTGTCTGCGGTAGACATTTACACGGTTTTACCGTCATCTTCGATGCTACAAATGCGGACTTTCGTCCGAATAAGAAATGGTCCGCAAGTGACTGACATGCATGCATCCATGAATGTTTACGCCCCAACGTGGGGTCTGTTCAAACGTAATCCGAGATTTTGCCCTCGTTTTCATTACTATGAACTTTAGGCCATCAGGCCCCTTTTCCTGGTGATTAATCAAGGGTGTTCCCCTCTCCGAGGGGATGTAAATGACGCCGTGACCTTTATGGCGCGACGGGTTTTGGTCCCGACATGAACTATACAATTGTCTGATTAGTCAGATCGAGCGCACAATAAATCGTCACTTTGTGACTGGCACGTCCACGCACTTAATAAACGAATAAACCCATGAAATAAATCGAATTAAAGAACAAACAAATGAGCGTGTCAAAAAGTGCATCCACAGTTGGCCGCTTGCCGAACCGCCTTGGCCCTTGTGTGAAGAAGGCCCGTCCATCGTCGACCATGCTCGCCATGCTCGTGAACCACCCACGTGAAGCCCTTGCCGTTGAAGAAATCGCCTGCAGCTCACTTGGCCTCGTGGCCATCGCCTTGGCCAATTCTTTCCTGGCCTCATTCACCCACGTGAAGCCTTGTCGACCGTGCAACACATGAAGCTTCTACACTTGCTATACATATGCTATACATATATTTGAAAGCTTTTACGTGAAACCCATACGTGAAACCCAAAAACACTATATACATATGTTATATATATATGCTATACATATATATATATATATGCTATATATTTAAATATATATATATGCTATATATAAATATATATATCATATATATCTATAGATCTATATATATGCTATATATCTATATATCTATATCATAACTATATCAAATATATATCATATATAAATATAAACAATTATTTTACTTTTCTTCTTTTTTTTTCTCTTTTTTTTCTTTTGTTTTATTCAGACTAAGATTGGGTTTGGTTGGCATGGGCTTTTGGATGTGTGAATGGGCTTCGGCCCATTTGCCTTCTTATTATCTTTCTTTCTTTGTGCCTGCAAAATAGAATCAAAATTTAATTAAATCAGTCAATTACATATTTTGATCTAAAATTAAAATTAAGTGTGATAAATACATAATGATGCATATTAAAACTCATAAAAGTGTATTATAACATTAATTAACATGTAAAATTATACACTTATCAGCGGCCTCGGCCGCGGCAATCACCGCCTTGGCCGGGGAGATGGAGTCCCTCTTGTCCTTCGTAGCCCGGGGCGTCAAAATTGGACTGGGCGTTCGGGACCTCCTCGACCTCGTGCCTCGCCTTGAATACGTCTTCGAGGTTGGTGAAGATGATGGAGTAACCTCCGACCCTACTGCCATTGTCCCAGCTTCTGTAAAACAGAAGGAAAAAGAGCTACATCACCATATCGCCCTAGGGAGACGGGAATCGAGCTAAGATGATGCAAGGTTCACCTTGCTCTACCTCCCTTTCGGGAGAGCGCATAGCACTGGTTTCCATGCCCGGTGCAGACTCGGGAATATCGACTGCGCCTATCCCGGGGATAGCAATAGGGGAAGCCACTTCTGCACCCCCTAGAATAGTGAGAATCGACAAATTAGAGGGTCACATCTTTGGTAGAAGGCATAGATATGAAGATCTACGAGAGTAAAGAGGTCATACCCTTGGTCAAACTCGGCGCTACCATGGAAGCGGTGAACTCTTCAAAAGAGGGCACCCTGGGGAGTGAAGGGGCAGCGGCTGTGGCAGCCCCAGCGTCGGTGCGTTGTTTCTTGGTTTTCTTCTTCTCTCTCGCCTTCACCTCGGCGAGCGCCTTCTTCACCGGCGACCTTGCCCGGGTGCGCTTCTTGCCCCGGGGCAATGGTGTGGTAGTTGGAGTTGGCTCTGACCTGACGAAGTGTGGTGGCTTCACCAGATGCGAGAGGAACTACCAGTAGCTATTCATCGTGTAGCCAGAGGGGAACTCTGCATAAGAATTGGCATTAGTCGATGAAAAAGCAAAAAAAAAAAAAGGGAGGGGGCAGAAGATGCCGCCCTTAAGAGAACAGGGGTGAAGGAGCGTCATACTCGGAGGACCAGTGTATAGGCAGGATAGGGGCCGGTATGTCGAAGATGGCTCCTTGTCCCTCCGGGCTGCTTCCCTCACTAGCCAACACACATCCCCGACCTTGACACAACGGTCGGCGAGCTCGGCAAAGTCCGAGTGTTTCCGGGAGGTTAGGCAGTAGTACAGATTAAGGTGGTCCATTCCCCACCCGTTAGCATAGTGGAAAGACACGTTGAGGCTCTTGTCCAAAATCACGGTCGGGGGATCTTCGATCGTCAGGCCGTGCACCCATAGTAGGACGAATAACCACGTGGTCTGCTGGTACCGTTCCGACTTCCTATCTTCTTTTATTACAAAGGCCCGGTAAGGGCAAATGGAATCTATCTCGGTGCGGGCCCCTTGAGATGGAGTGATCTTCTCCTCAATCAGGAAGGGGTAGTTGAACAAATCCAGCCGATCTGCCCCAATCCAGCAAGAAGCATGCAGAGACCACTGAAAGTCATCCACGGTGATCTTCGGCAGGTCGGTGGAGGGTGCCGGTTTGAGCTGCCGAGCCTCCTTCCACGTAGTCATATAATCTGCCACCTCTTTTGACTTATTGGACTTGAGTAGGAGCAGGTGCCCCAGGTCTATGTCTAGGATGGCTGGCTTCTACTTGTTCAGGAATCTTCTCTCAGTACCGTCCCAGTAGTCAATTTTGCACAACTGGTAGAACCCAGTCCGAGCGTTCCACCATTTGATATAATCGGCCGTGACCCGTGGAAGTCGGCCCGGCGCCGACACCCGAAATGATGAAGCATCAGATCGGTGAAAGAAATCCCACCAGGAGCGGGCGTTGTCGGCGGCCAGACCTCCCTGTAGCATCCTCACTAATGAGGGGAACTGGACGCTGTACGTCGGTATGTGCTGATCGTATCCGAAATTGCACCCGAACCGGAAGGGGTAGTATGGCTCCAGCAGCAAGGTGTTCCCTTTTCTGAAGACAAGGACACTAGGACGAATAGATAGTGCCCAGTCTCAGGGCTTGGGCTCCAACATGGGACGGCTCACCATCCGTTGGCTGATAGGATGCTTGAACTACTCCACTAGATCATCCCAGCACTCCCTCGTACTGCTGGTCAGCGGGCTGGAGTGAGCCGCCAGTGTCCAGAAGTGGATGCTGCCCGGGGAGTCGCGAGGGATGTTGGTGAGTCTGCCTCTCAGGAGGAACAATTGTGTTGTCACCACGTTGGACTCTACACTCGCGAACTCCAGCCTCCGTGGGAACAGCGTCCAGGCCTGGAGGATCCGTGGTGCGTACTCCGGGAATAAAGAACACACCCATGCGTTAAAGAAGTGCATGGGTCCGACTGTCCGCACCTGCCACAGAATCTGGCTTCTGCTGACTTCCCCCAAAGTCTTGTATATCAGACACAGTGCGGAGGGGCAGAGCGACAGCTTGCTGCCCTACGCCATCTGGCATGCAGGGTATATAGCCTCTGGCCAGATGACTGTCTTGTCCCCGTACGGCATGGCAAAGGAGCATAGCCAATAGGCCAGGACTGCCGCACAGTGTGTCGTCGCATCAACGCCTGCTGGGTTGGGACTGTCCTTATGGCGCTGGAAGACTGCGGCTCCCAAGTCCAATTTGCTCCGGCTCGATTTCTTTGAAGACGTCACGGCCCCAATGGAGGGGAAGTCATCATACTTCTTCCCCCCTCGGAAGAAATAATGCAGCCACATCCCTATGCGAACTCTTCTCTTGTCACCACGCAGCGGCTTCTTCGTCCCGTAATACGATAGCCAAAGCTCCCTGTACGCTTTCATCAAGTACCCGTAAGAATACCCGAGGGTGTACATGCCTTCCCTATCTGTCTCATCCTTGATCATATCCGAGAGGCACACTTCCTCGTACGGCTCCCCATCAATAGGCAACCCGGTCAACTGGTGAAGACTCCAAAGATCAATGGAAGTCTCCCCCTTCGCAGTGTAGAAGGTGTTGAACTCTGGGATGAAGACCTCTATCATCCCGCAGCACAGTCCCTTGGAGATGGCATACTTGAATCTGGAGGCATACACGCTGTGGTATATCCCGGCCTTGATCAGCAATGGGACATAATGGTACATCACGTAATCTGTGAACTCCACTGCCCCTTCTCTGAAGCTATGTGCATCTTAGACTTTGAAGTCGGCGAACTAGCCCACAGCCATCACATGCTTGAAACGGACCGCCAAGCAGCCCAGGACGTATGGCTCATCCCTGTACCCCCATTTCAGCGAGGCCAGGAATAATCCAAATTGGAGCTGCTCCTTGTGCACTCTCCTAGCCGCGTTGTCCCAGAGCACTGGCGTGAACTCCGGGGCCCTCACTAGTTTCCCCTCAGATGGTGTGACCTCCTCCAAGCCTAGCACATGCTTCTACTCCCTACGCTCGCCCAGTAGGTACATCGGTATGTGCCTTGAGACACTGGTAGCAAGGTTGTCTCTGGCTCGTAAGACGGCGTGCTCCACGTCCTGGATGGCGATGATGTCCCGCTTGCCCCGAGAGCTGCAGTGCTTTAGGAAGTGCAACAGGTGCTTGTCCTTGGGGTGGTCCCGTCGATATCCCCCATCCAGAATGAATGTGTAGCCACCGTCAGCAAGGGCAAGCCGCCCGGAATCCATGGTGTCCGTGTCAGATCCTGAAGACTCTGCAAGTTCGGCTATCTTGTCATATTTCTAGTCGAGGCCCTCCACATTTAACCAATTCATGGCCGGAGGAGCAACGGGAGCGACAGACTTAGTGTCGGCAGCAGCTGAAGGAGAAGAACCGCTTGGAGAAGCCATTTCCTACAAGAACACCAACGAACAAATGGTCAGAATAGAAGACCACAATTCGAATGGAGGGCTAGAAGAAGAAAGGGCTATTGCTGAAATTAAACGAATAAAGCATAAAGAAATTTCTAACGAATTTTTGACAAAGTCTCCCCTAGGCTGGAGGCAGAAGGAGAGAAGCGGGTGCATGTCCACAAGGAGTGACAACCCCAAAAAGTCATGGTGCACACGGAAATGGCAACATCGAATTGATCCTCACCCTTTCGGGAAATCCATTGGCCCTTAGGCCTTAGCCCACGGCCATCTTCCCCTTGCCGGGTTGATCCGGTGGGTCACCCAACGCCACTGATACGGTGGCACCCCCAATGCTTGTGATCCGGTGATTGTCCCCCCGCAAACACCCCATCCGGTGGCCCTCCCTGGGCGCTTGATCCGGTGGCACCTGCTCGCGCCACGAACTGATGGCACACCCCTTAGCCCCCGCAATCCGATGGCATCCCTCTACGACCGATGATCCGGTGGCCCCCTTGGTACCACTGACTACCTCGATACGGTGGCGTACCCAGCCCCCAGTGATACGGTGGCTACCCCTCGGCCTTCGACACGGTGGCGCCCCTAACCGCCTGATCCGATGGCCCTCTGGGCGCTTGGTCCGGTGGCATACCTACCCCAGTGATACGGTGGCTCCCCCAGGAGGTGGTCCGACATCGCTCCAGGCCTTGATCCGGTGGCATCGGCGGCCGTCTCCTGCAACCCCCGCTCAAGGGGAAGACAAGAAGAAGGAGGAAGAGATGAAGGAGAAGAGAAGAAGGATAGAGGAAGAAAAGAAGAAGAAGAGAGGGGAAAGGGGGAGATGCCAGGGTTTAGGGCTTTGCCCCACCGCGCGGAATGGTATAGAGAGAAGAGAGGAAGGGGAAAGGAGAATAAGAAAAGAGACAGAGATGAAGAGGGAAGGTGGGAAAGACGGCCGGGGTGTGGCCTCCTCACCCTCAGAGCAGCGGCAACAACGACACCGACAGCGGCGGCAACGACGACCGGCGAAGAGGGGCAGACGGAGGAGAAAGGAAGAGAGAGGGGCGTTCGGGCTTCGAAAAAGGGGGAGTGGAATTCGAAAGGAAGGTGGGCAAAATGGAGGCCCTCCTTTTTGTAGGCCTTGGCCACCCATCGATTGGGCTGCCAAGCTATTAAGCCGGTGGCAGTCGACCCAACAGTAAACAAAAAAGAGAAAAGAATAAAAGAAAAGAGAGAAAAGGATTAAAAAAGGGGAAAAGAGAACATTATATATATATATATATATATATATATGTATATACTTATATGTATATATGTATGTATATGCGTAAATGAATGATTACGGGTCCACCAGTCCCGCACGTCAAGACTCGGTGAGGGCGAATAAGAGCAGATGCACCCACGTGCACCCCTTGTCTCATCTTTCGCCCGCGCTACCCGTGGGTGATGGGCATTTATGGACGTGTAAAAAAATTTCGTGTCCGTAAAGCTCCCCAAACAAGTTCAGAGCAGACACAACTTCAGGTGATGTCAGAGCTCGCCTAGGCCTCCTAGTGAGCAGGAGAACGTCAAGAGACAGTTTATGGGTCGCCCCCGAAGAAGCTTCACATCCGAAGATACCCTATGCCTACTTTGGCGCATTAAACCATGGGGAGTCAGGCATCCCTGACTCAACATGTAGCCGTGATATCACCTCGTGACTATGGCAGCGAAGAGCACACCTGGGGGGCTCGAGTGCTTTGGGCCCCCTCCCCTTGAAGGAGATCAACAACTGCGGGCGACAGTACACGCATCAACCCACGCTTAGATGGGTGAATTGAACCCTTAACTAGAAAGGGGAACGTCCCTGAAGGTCCCAAAGGACAAGAGGTCCAAATGAATCGGTGGCATTTAACCCACCTTAACAGGTGATCCGGTGGCCCCCAAGGATCTTGATCCGATGGCTAGCCACTTGAACCGATGGCCCCTTAGCGGGCTCGATCCGGGGGCACCCCAACCTTCATGGTCCGGTGGCATTTAAGCCACTTCATCCGATGGCGGAGTCAGCGGTTGATCTGGTGGCACCCCCTAGATAGCGACCCGGTGCCGTCCTCAGTCACTGATCTAGTGGCCCCCCTTTGTTGTCAAACCGGTAGCACCCAGCTGCCCTGATCCGATGGGGCCCCGCCATCAGGTGATCCGGTGGCACCCAACTTCACTGATCCGGTGGTGCCCCTACGCCTCGCGATCTGGTGGCTGCCTCGCCAACACCCTTCACCCGGTGACTCCGAGACAGCGTGAATGAGGAGACTTCTTCAACGAAAATGACAGAGCCACCTTTTTTTAGGTCCGACGGACATTACCAAGGACCAGGGGTCCCTACTCTCCAGCCTCTGGCACGCAGCGGTGCGACCTCCGAGCTTTGCCCCTTTTGTGTTAGCTCCACGACCCATGACGCTGCCAACCTTCTGCTCCCCCCAAACGGGGAAGTGAGGATATGACAGTGGGTGTGAGAGAGAGGACCAGGAGAAGTTTCTCCCATTGACCCTCTCACTGCCAACGTGGCACGACCCTGCATATATAGAGAGGAGACTCTCCAAAGGAAGGACACACAGAGAGGAGTGTGGGCATTCCTGCAACGCTCTTGCTGGCCCGAGCTCTACGTGAGAAGAAGAAAAGGAGAAGGTAAGAGGAGGAGGAGAGATCCCAAGAGAAAAGAAAGAAGAGTTAGAGAGAGTACAAAGAGGAGATGACGGGGACATCCCTTGCCCCTCCACATTTTCTGAAGCTCGGATTGATCGTCGGTGTACGCCATTATGTTCCTCATGTGTTTGTGAGTCGAGTCATGTAATTTTCTTATTTTTATTTGAGTCTTAAACATGTAATTTTCCCTTTATTGAGTCATGTACCTAGGTTAGAAAGTCATTTTCCTAAGTCTTGAAGTCATTATGTTGGTTTGATAGGTTAATGGGTCCAATTTATTGGGCTAGGCCCAGGGGCGCCCCTCCCTTGGACTGTTTGGTCATTAGTTAGTTTGTCAGGGTCAGTTTGGCCTTAGGAAAAGTGTGGGGTCTATAAATAGCCCCACCCTCTCTCATTTGTAACAATTATGCTTGAATATTGAATCCAGAAAATTTCAACACCTTCTAGTTCCCTCTCAATATCTCCCTCTCTCTCTCTCTTACTATCACTCTCTCTAAGTGGGTTGTGCCCCCTCTCTCTCTCCTCCCCACCCCAATTTTGAAATTCATTCTCTCTCCTCCCTATTCACCCCTCATTAAGGCCCCTTCCCCTTCCACATGCACTCATTCAATTCCCCCTCCAACCCCTAGGTGGAAACCCCTTCTCCTAGGCACCTTTCCACTCTCCCAAGCAACCCTCCCTCTCCCCAAGACTGAAAGAGCCCTTCCCTAGGCCAAATTTCGAATTTCCCTCTCCCTTGGGCTGTGCTCTTTCATCCCCCCACCTCCCTAACCACCCAAGGTCGCACCCCCCCTTCCCCATCCACCAAATAACCCCTTGTTCATGCCCTTCCCCACACCCTCTCCTCCACCTATTCTGTCCCTGTTGCAGGTTTCAGAAAAGCAGTGATTTGCAGTAGCAGCCACGACTTCCCCTGAAGGCTCCCGGTGGCATATCTTATATTGCTGGAATCGTCTCCAAGTCTTCTTTCCAACGGTGGTACTCCTGCCTGCATCCGAGTTCGGAGCTGTCCGTAGGAACGTCATCTTCAACGACTACACAATCTGTCCCAGACTGAAGGCCAGAGCGATCTTGGAAGCCATTCAGCGGCCAACCTTGGAGGAATTCTATCACGCTTCCTTCTACAAAATTATTTTTCGTCTAGTCCTCCATCAGTAGCAGAAGGAACGATGCCAATCTCCCGCCCGAGCTATTTGTTCTGAATTTCTTCGTCGGAGTGTGCAGTCTGCCCCTTGCAAGTCCAGGTTCGACCTATCTTCACTTCTATGGCCACCATTCTCCTCTCCGACCTCGGATTGTGGCCCCGTCAATTTCTTCTCGAAGCTAATCCGACCACGATTGCGTCACCACCAGTTTTGTTCGATTTGGAGTTCAGGAGCGACCGCAGTGCCTTCTGCAATCCACTGTATCAGTTCTGCATCAGTCAGAGGCAGAGTGTTGCTGTCCTGCTCCAGTCACCGGTCCGATCAGCCCCGAGTTCCAGAGCTTCCCAAAAAATTCAAGCATCATCCTCGGCCAGTTGGGGAACGTTTGGCACCGGTTTCATCAAATTTGGAGCTCGGTTGAGTCCGTGGCAGCATCTTCATCGACAACCTGTTCAGCAAAACTGAAGAGTGGCATAACCGGCGAAGCTTGGAGAGTCGGCGTTCTCTTCATAATTTCCCCACCCCGCTTGGCCGGCTGAAGGCCCCTCCCTGTGTGGAGGTAATCTTGGTTGTAATAAGTCTAACCCCCACCCCAAGAGCCCCCCTCCTGCGAGATGTGTAGTTCATGTAATAATATTTTCTCAGATTTGAAGCGACACCGACGCGGCTTGTGGGCGCAAACCCTTGCCTCCCCGCTCGCCCCCGTCTTCGGCCGGAGTTGGCGTCTTCACACTGGCTAGGTGAGCCTCGGTCCCCCTTTCCTTGCTGGTCAATATCACTTGCTTAGCTTAGTATTCTTGCTTTGCTGCGTCGGACGGAGAGCGAGGGCCCGGCCCAAATTGCCGAACACGTGAGTGTCCATCGCGGGCGAGTTGTGAGCGAGCCATTTCAACCCACACCCATGGTGTGATGGCCGCCCGTGAGTGGGCATCCCTGGCCCAATTGGGGTTCTCCCCAAGCTTGCCAAGCACTGGAGCATCATTGTCCCACCCCGGACCCTCTCCATTATCGTTTAGTTGCCCACGGGCACAAGTGTGCACCAAGCGAGTGAGCCGCTCGAGTGGTATCATCGCCAATTTGCTTGCTTGGAACCTTAGGTCTAAGGGTCATATTGTCTTGTGGTCATCACCCCAAGGTGGTGTCACATCAAGTGGTATCAGAGCAAGTTCACAACTTGTCTCTATCAAGTTGGTCCTAGGACGCTCATATGCATTTAGAGTCTTCGGTTGCATCTCTTTTGTCCACTAGCATGGCTACTTCATGTAAGTCACATCTATCTCACTCGGCCCTCCGCAAAGGTCCGATTGACACCCCTTTGGACAAAGTCCTATTTGAGGACCTTATCTTTAACGGATACCACCCTAGTGCATATTTAGAGTGGGAGGAAAACATGGACAAATACTTTAAAAGGAATCCAATGACTGAACCCATGAAAATCTATCTTGCCAAGAGTCGACTTGTGTACCATGCCGAGGATAGGTGGAAGTTCATTGAACAATTTAGGAGGATTATGAGGCTAAAGCCTATTAACACATGGGAGAACATGAGAGCCGAACTTAGGAAAGTCTACACTCCCCGACCTCCTCCCTCCTACCCAGGTTACCAAAACTCGAGGAGCACTCCCACTCCTCCAACCCCACCCATCCAAACCCTTACCACTAGAACCCAAGTGTCCAAGGCCTCCACCTCCCCACCTAACCCCATGAGGGCCCCCACACCCCAACCAAACCCCCCTTCCCTAACCTACACTAGTCAAGCCCCTTTAGCCCCCACTTCCACCCCAAACGATCCCAAGGACAAGAGACCCCTAACCGACCCAATTCCCTCCATGGTGACCACCACTTATCCAACCCTCACCATTAAAAACCAAGTGGACACCGCGTCCACCCCTCCACCTAGGCCCATAATGGCCACCACCCCCAAACCCAAAACCTCTCACCAAACCCGTACCCCACAAGCCCCCTTGACCACCACCACAAACCCACCATCGTCCCCAAAAAGGGACACATCTCCCAAAATAAATCAACCCAAAACCCCTCACCCAACCCACCTCCCACTTCCTACACCAATCTTTCCCCAACCTAGGCCTCCTCTACTTCCCCTTCCTATCCCAACCCAAGCCCATGCTTGTTCACCACCCCGGGTGTGTCATACGCTAGCTATCACCAAACAACCCACCATAGATCCCCCTACTCCATTAGCAATAGAAGTTGCTACCCACACACCTACCCAAGTGGAGAAGGATGCCCATCCGAATCCACCTCCCAACATAGAGAAAATCCAAAGGCCAAACAACTCACACACCTCTAGCCTAGCTCCTCTAGAGACACACAACCTCACCATAGATAAGTCCATACTCCAATGGCTCAAGAAATGTCTCACCATTCCTAGTTCACAACCATGCCACCTACCCATGGGATATCAATCCCAAATCATTCCCATTCAGCCACATGTCACTTATCAAACTTCCTATTGTGTGGAAGATTTGGGAGACTTAGTGAACTACCTACATTGGCAAATTCACTTGACCAAAATGCTAGCCTTGAGGCCGTCCGAAACTAACACCATTAGCCTAGCATATCCCTCCATTGGCTCCATCACTTCCATCTACACTAATGGCCAAGTTACTAGTGAGATCATCCTCCTTCTTCCCATGGAGGAAGAACCTATCCTAGTCCACTCCCCAACCATTAAGATCCCAAGTGTTTTGATCGGTCAACCCATTAGCAACCTTGGCCCAATTATTGAGGAGGATGACTCACCATTCGAGGACCTTGAGAGCATAGAGTACCCCTACCAAGGTGACCATTACCAAGATCCCTTTGACCCTTTTCTATGGGAGCCTAGATCTCAATGTAACCCACTCACCTTATTCACCACCCACCTTACCCTACCCTTACCACCCATGATAACCCAAAACCTTCCCTTCCTAGAATTGGGTTACACCAAAGAAGCCTTAACCATAGGCAACATACACAATGGGATTGATAGATGGCCCCACTCCATGATGTCTCCCTTCTTAGATCCCTTTGACTCATATGAATGGAAGCTCAAGGGCCACCCCACACCTATGCACATAGAAGTCATCACTAGGATTGAAATGCATGTGCTTAGGCATACCACCCCACTTGACATGATTAGAAAGTCGGGTCCATTCATTCATATCACCCACATGTCAAGAAGAAAATATGAGTGGTCAATATTTGGTTGTAATGGTCCACCATCATTCATCATAAATCTCAAGCATGTTAGAAGCATTCATGGATGTCCGGGTCCCCCGGCACTCATCACACTCACACATGAAAGGGACACCTATGGATGTCCCGATCCTCCCAAGACATTCAAAGTCTTCATAACATCAATGCATGATAGGTCTACATGTGGTTGCCCTGGACCACCTTTGCATACCACACACTACTCACTCACACCGCATCTTAGTATATGGCATATGCATCAAAACATGCATCAAGCAAAAAGCGGTGAGAATTACAAAAGGCGGGCAAAAACTCGTGAGCGCCACTTGAAATTCCACGTTGGCAACTTGATGATGATGATGATTTGGAGTGGCTCTACTCTAGGGTCACCTCCAATTTGAGGGCACGAGGACTTGGACCTTGCCAAGTTCTGAGTGGCCTTGGCACCCGGCTTGCGGGTTGAACTTACCAATGGGTTTTGGGATTCATCCCACTTCCCACGTGGCGGATCTGGCACCCTCTAAGGGTACCGCGGTGGATCCTAGTGAGTGTCTTGAGCCTACACCTATCCTTGTGAGAGACACCCTCGGAGTGCCACCACAAACTAGCCCGAGAGCCCGACGTCAGCACATGGCGGCAATACTAAGCAAAGCAAGATCTCTTCGCCAGCCTAAGGGTGTGTCCGAGCCACTTTGTCGAGTGGAAGCACCGTTCCTCGGCTATGGACATGGGTCGAGTTTGGAGAACAATGTTCGCCCGGAACTGCGTTTGGGATGCTACTTCCCCGGTGGACCCATACTCGACAGGGTCAAGTTTTCCCCACCCCGGGGGTATGATGGGGACATCCCTTGCCCCTCCACATTTTCTGAAGCTCGGATTGATCGTCGGTGTACGCCATTATGTTCCTCATGTGTTTGTGAGTCGAGTCATGTAATTTTCTTATTTTTATTTGAGTCTTAAACATGTAATTTTCCCTTTATTGAGTCATGTACCTAGGTTAGAAAGTCATTTTCCTAAGTCTTGAAGTCATTATGTTGGTTTGATAGGTTAATGGGCCCAATTCATTGGGCTAGGCCCAGGGGCGCCCCTCCCTTGGACTGTTTGGTCATTAGTTAGTTTGTCAGGGTCAGTTTGATCTTAGGAAAAGTGTGGGGTCTATAAATAGCCCCACCCCTCTCTCATTTGTAACAATTATGCTTGAATATTGAATCCAGAAAATTTCAACACCTTCTAGTTCCCTCTCAATATCTCCCTCTCTCTCTCTCTTACTATCACTCTCTCTAAGTGGGTTGTGCCCCCTCTCTCTCTCCTCCCCACCCCAATTTCGAAATTCATTCTCTCTCCTCCCCATTCACCCCTCATTAAGGCCCCTTCCCCTTCCCCATGCACTCATTCAATTTTCCCCTCCAACCCCTAGGTGGAAACCCCTTCTCCTAGGCACCTTTCCACTCTCCCAAGCAACCCTCCCTCTTTCCCAAGACTGAAAGAGCCCTTGCCTAGGCCAAATTTCGAATTTCCCTCTCCCTTGGGCTGTGCCCTTTCATCTCCCCACCTCCCTAACCACCCAAGGTCGCACCCCCCCTTCCCCATCCACCAAATAACCCCTTGTTCATGCCCTTCCCCACACCCTCTCCTCCACCTATTCTGTCCCTGTTGCAGGTTTCAGAAAAGCAGTGATTTGCAGTAGCAGCCACGACTTCCCCTGAAGGCTCCCGGTGGCATATCTTATATTGCTGGAATCATCTCCAAGTCTTTTTTCCAACGGTGGTACTCCTGCCTGCATCCGAGTTCGGAGCTGTCCGGAGGAACGTCATCTTCAACGACTGCGCAATCTGTCCCAAACTGAAGGCCAGAGCGATCTTGGAAGCCGTTCAGCGGCCAACCTTGGAGGAATTATATCACGCTTCCTTCTACAAATTCTTCTTCGTCTAGTCCTCCATTAGTAGCAGAAGGAACGACGCCAATCTCCCGCCCGAGCTATTTGTTCTGAATTTCTTCGCCGGAGTGTGCAGTCTGCCCCCTGCAGGTCCAGGTTCGACCTGTCTTCACTTCTCTGGCCACCATTCTCCTCTCCGACCTCAGATTGTGGCCCCGTCAATTTCTGCTCGAAGCTACTCCGACCACGATCGCGTCACCGCCAGTTTCGTTCGATTTGGAGTTTGGGAGCGACCGTAGTGCCTTCTGCAATTCACTATATCAGTTCTGCATCAGTCAGAGGCAGAGTGTTGCTGTCCTGCTCCAGTCGCCGGTCCGATCAGCCCCGAGTTCTAGAGCTTCCCAAAACATTCAAGCATCATCCTCGGCCAGTTGGGGAACTTTTGGCACCGGTTTCATCAAATTTGGAGCTCGGTTGAGTCCGTGGCAGCATCTTCATCGACAACCTGTTCAGCAAAACTGAAGAGTGGCATAACCAGCGAAGCTTGGAGGGTCGGCGTTCTCTTCATAATTTCCTCACCCCGCTTGGCCGGCTGAAGGCCCCTCCCTGCATGGAGGTAATCTTGGTTGTAATAAGTCTAACCCCCACCCCAAGAGCCCCCCTCCTGCGAGAGGTGTAGTTCATGTAATAATATTTTCGCAGATTTGAAGCGACACCGACGCGGCTTTCGGGCGCAAACCCTTGCCTCCCCGCTCGCCCCCGTCTTCGGCCGGAGTTGGCGTCTTCACGTCGGCTAGGTGAGCCTCGGTCCCCCTTTCCTTGCTGGCCAATATCACTTGCTTAGCTTAGTATTCTTGCTTTGCTGCGTCGGACGGAGAGCGAGGGCCCGGCCCAAATTGCCGAACACGTGAGTGTCCATCGCGGGCGAGTTGTGAGCGAGCCATTTCAACCCACACCCATGGTGTGACGGCCGCCCGTGAGTGGGCATCCCTGGCCCAATTAGGGTTCTCCCCAAGCTTGTCAAGCACCGGAGCATCATTGTCCCACCCCGGACCCTCTCCATTATCGTTTAGTTGCCCACGAGCACAAGTGTGCACCAAGCGAGTGAGCCGCTCGAGTGGTATCATTGCCAATTTGCTTGCTTGCAACCTTAGGTCCAAGGGTCATATTGTCTTGTGGTCATCACCCCAAGGTGGTGTCACATCAGGAGAGGCCTTGGAGGGGGTGTGATAAATGCTATATTTTATATCATAAGTTGCATCACATTCATCATCTTTGAGCATTAAATGAATAAAGTTGTGCTACATAAGCAGTTAATTTCATTCTCACCATTAATTTGAGTCTGCACGCATTTTATCATCTTTTTGAGCCAAAATGATCATGTGAGAAATATTCAAGAAATTACAAAATCATTTGAAAGTCATTTTTGGTTGAAATATATTGATATTTTAAATTTTCTAAATTTTCAGTAAATAGCGACCGGATAGTCAGAAGCCAATTTTTAAAGATTTTTCTAAAAATAGGAAATAGCGACTGATCGAACGGGTGCCAATTGATTTTACTGAAAAAAGAAAATAAAGAAATGAGGAATTTGTGACTGAGTGAAGAGGCGCAGATTCATTTATGGAAATAGAAAAAAGGAAAAAGTTGAAAAATAGAAAATAATGTGCGACTACTCACGAAGACGCCATTTCTTGGGGAAAAGAATGAGTGACCGTTCACATCGGCGCTATTTCATTTGTACGAAAAATTAGAAAGAAAATCGAAAAAATGGAAAAGAATAAGGGACTGTTTGAAAAGTCGCTATTTCTTGGATTTTTTGGAAAATAAAAATGAAAAAAAATTAGCGACTTCATGGAAAGTCACCATTTCCTGATTTATGAAAAAAGAAAAAAAATGACAAAAAGAGGAAATAAAGAATGGGCGACTGTGGACGCGATTTTTTTATTTATCATCTTTGCTTGTTAGTTAGTTGGTTTATTGAGTGCGTGGGCGTGCCAGTCACGAAGTGACGATTTATTGTGCGCTCGATCTGACTTGGTCAGGCAATTGTGTGGTTCGTGTCGGGACGAAAACCCGCCGCCCCATAAAGGTCACGGCGTCATTTACATCCCCTCAGAGAGGGGAACACCCTTTATTAATCGCCGGGAATCAGGGCCTCATGGCTAGGAAATTATGTCGAGAGAAACAAGACGATAGCGATCTTGAATCAGTCGGAAAGCCCTATATCTAGGGAAACAAGTATTCGAAACATGTCGGTCACTCAAGGGACCATTTTGATATTCGGACGAGCGTCCGGCTTCAGGAACTCGCAATCGTCCCAGAGAAAATCGGAGTATATGTACGCCGGGGCACGGCAAATTTACTATTCAGAGGAAGAGGAAACATTCGGTTAAATCGCGATTAGAGTGGTCAAAAATCGACGAGCTTGTCGGCCCGGTGCAAGATCAAATTGCGACCATACTGTGGTGGGTCCCCCGCGGTCGAAGTCTGACTTGCGTGGGCATCGTTAATATTTCCGGTGCCAAGGGACAACGGGAGAATGTCCCTTGAATCAGCTGGAAAGCCCTAAGTCTAAAGAAGCAAACATTCGAAAAGTGTCGGTCATTCAGGGGACCGTTCAATATTCGGACGGGTGTCCAGCTCGGGAATATCGCAATCGTCGCGGGAAGACCCGGAACATATGTATGCCGGGGTATGGCAAATTTATTATTTCGAGGGACTGAAAACATTCGATTAAATCCCGATTAATGTGGTAGGAAACCAGTGAATTTATTGGCCAGGTGCGAAGCTGAGTCAGGACCATACCGGGGGCACCTCCCGCGGTCCAAACGAGGCTCGCGCGGGTATCATTAATATTTTCGGTGCCGAAGGGTGGCGGGAAAGTGTCCTGGGACTAGATTCGCATCAAAGGCGTATTCAAAGATAGCGGGCTGTAGGCCAAGGGTGTGGGTCAGACAACGACCATGATTCGGGCGAACCCGTGGTCTAAGCATGACCCAAGAAGGTCTTATCAATATTCCCATGCAAAGGGT
The DNA here is from genome assembly GCA_022559845.1 of Amorphophallus konjac. NCBI lineage: Eukaryota > Viridiplantae > Streptophyta > Magnoliopsida > Alismatales > Araceae > Amorphophallus > Amorphophallus konjac. Next base: position 401,001,566 of record CM040126.1, read on the forward strand.
CCGGGTTGACGAGAGCCTTCTCGTTCCATTCAGAGTTTTGTCAGTCATCTATGGACCACTTTATGTTCGACAAAGGTCCGTACTGAAGGCACGGCGTAAACGGAAACAAACTCATACAAATGTATGCCGGGTTCACGGTAATTTCAATGAAAGAGCGGAAACGAATCCCAATGGGAACGAGTCCGGTTTGACGAACTATCGGCCCAGAGCAATATCGGATTACGGCCATATTGGGATGACTCCCAAGGTCCGAACCCGAATTGGAGGGGCGGCGTTAATGTTCCCTTCATACCGGGTCTTGAGGGGACACAGGGCTGCAGAGCAGGTCTCATCATTTTATTATTATTTGAATTTTTATCGTCATTATTTGTTAGTTCATATATATATTTTTTTAAGTGAGCTTGTTATTACTATTTATTTATTTTTCTTATGGTTTATTTATTTATCATTGTTATTGTTGGGTTTGTGATTATAATTTATTCATTTTATTATCATTTATTTGCTTATCACTTTTTGCTGAGTTTGTTATTATTATTCATTTATTTTGTTATCATTTATTTATTTATCATTTTGTTGAGTTTGTTATTATTATTCCTTATTTCTTTATTGCTATTACGTATTTACTTCTTCTTTTTAGGCATTTGTTATTATTGTCATTTATTATCATTTATTATTATTATTTATCCCATTTTTGTGAGTTTGTTGTCATTATTATATTTATTATTATTATATTTTTCTTTTACATTTGGGGCATGTGCCGGGCGGAGTATTGGGGGTGTACCGCTGGGGGAACGCGAATGCACCGGGTAGAGGGTGAGCTAGGGGCGTGCCGGGCTGGGGGGCTAGAAGTGCACCTGGTGAGGGAGGCCAAGGCTACGTCGGGTGAGGGGTGTTGGAGGGTGTACCGGCGAAGGCCCAGGGAGGAGGGGTGTACCGGGCTAGGGGCGCTGAAGGGTGTACCGGCGAAGGGCCATGGGGAGTGTGCCGGTAAGGGCACGGATAGGGTGTACCGGGGAAGGGTCTGGGCTGGAGCATGTCAGCGTAGGCTCTAAGAGGGTGTGCCGGGGAAGGGTCTGGGCTGGAGTGTGTCGGCCTGGGCTCCAAGAGGGTGCGCCGGGGAAGCATGGGCCCAAGTGTGTCGCCCAAGGGAGACTGGGGAGGCATACCGGTGAAGGGTTGAAAGGCGTGCCGGGGAAGGGTTGAAAGTGGCCCGCCCCTCCTTCACTCTTATGTCTTTTCCTTTTCTTTTCTGTCTTGATTTCAAGCGGTTTGCGTAGGTCTTCTCTTCCTTTTTCCTTAGTCATTTTCCTTTCTTTCTTCCTTGCAGGACAAGCGTTCGAGTTGCTTAGACGTCGTTCGGTCCGGTTCTCTTTGTGTTGATTGCGGTTCCCTTGGCTTGGTTGACGTATTTTGCCGTTAATCGTCCCATTAGTTTGTTGCTTCCTTTTGCCTTTTTAACGTGTTCTCATTCTTGACAAAAATTCGGCAGCACCTCCCCTTGACCCGGTTGGTAAGGGAGATACAGGGAACACGCCCACAAGGAGTGGCGGAACCCGACAAGTGGAGGTGGGCGCCCGAGAGCGGCAACACCTTTAATAAATCCTCGAAAAACTCGAAGGGAACGACGGACGGGAGACCTCTTTAAGGCTGGCCCGGGGTGCACCGGGCAAGAAGGGGGGACTGAGGATTAGTGTACTGGCCAAAAGGGGATGGGAGGCTGGATAGGTGTGTCGGACTAAGGGTGGCCAGGGTGTGCCAGACTAAGGGTGGCTAGGGTGTGCCGTGCTGAGAGGCACAAGGCATGCCGGGCAGAGAAGGCACGGGTGTGCCGGCCAAGGGGGCTGTACCGGTGAAGGGCTGGCCAAAGTGCCGGGCTGAGGGGCACAAGACGTGCCGGTGAAGGCTTCAACAGAGGCTGTGCCGGTGGGCAGGCTGGGAGCGTGCTGGGCAAGGGCGTACCGGGCTAAGGCGGCTGGGCAGTATGCCGGGGAAGGGTTAGCCAAGGGGCGATGTGTCGGCCAGGGAGGCGATTATGGGTTACCGGCCGAGGGACAGAGGGGCACCCAGTTGGGGTCGGCTCAGGAGGGCGTTAGCTAAGTAGAATGGAGCTAGAGAGGGGGAGAAAACCCAGGGTCTTGGCCTAGCCGGTTTGAAGGGGGAGAGAGAGAGAGACTTCAGTGAAGGAGCTACGTCAAAAGGGGAGATCAATGCCGGAGGCCAAACCGATGGGGGAGAAGAGGAAGAGGAAAACACCAGGGGATGCAAACACGTAAGAAATGTCTTAGAAAGACATCAAAAATATTCTCAAGCCTTCTATTTCTATTCTCACAAGAGGAATGCCCCGAGGGGACTAATACATTGTAACAAAAAGAAACCGGGGAAAGGGGAAAGCAAGAAAGAACAAGATAAGGTGGGGGGATGGAGCATCGGATCCTCCCCTCCCAGACCTCACTCCCTCTCTTCACTCACTCCTCTTCTCTTTTATCTTCTTTCTCTTCACTCAGGCGGTGGTGGTCAGAGCTGCAGGCTCCTCTTCTTCTCTTCTTCTTCTTCTCTTTCTCTACGAGCGGACGACGGTGCACGGAGCAGTAGGGGGGAGCCAGAGCCTCCCCTCTTCTTCTTCTTCTTTTTCTCTTCTTCTCTTCTCCGTCTCTCCCCCTACCTCTTCTCTTCCTCTTCTCTCTTCTCCGGGGAGCCAACCAGGGGAGTACCCCACCTGTGTGTGTCTTCTCCTCTCCCCCCCCCTTTTTTTTTGCATGCAGCGAAGGGAGGGGTCTTTATACCCTGGCAGCGGCGAAGTCGGTCAAAGGCGGGAAGCCGGAAGCATTGAATGGGGATTTGACCCATCGTCCTTGGTGGCAGGGGGATAGGCAGCGTGGCTCCCTCCCCGGGCGACACCTCAGCCCACCCATTACGCGCCGAGGATCCTTAGGGCATGGGCGTCACGTTTCATCTGCCGGATGCACCTTTGGAGACAAGTCACAGTGTGCCGTTGAGGAGCCGGAACGATGTGCCGCTGGCAGACACAGCAAGTGTGCCACTGAGAGACCGCCAGGGCGTGCCGCTGAAGCGCCACAAGGGCGTGCCGCTGAAGTGACTCCTTCAGGGTGTGCCGCTGGGAGGCTAGCCTGGGCGTGCCACTGGCAGACTGGAGATGTGAGCCGCTGGAGGGCTGGCGACATATGCCGCTGGAGGAGCTTGCAGGCGTGCCGCTGAATAAGCTTGAAGGCGTGCCGCTGAAGGGCTTGCAGGCGTGCCGTTGAAGAATCTGGCAGGCGTGCCGCTGAAGAATCTGGGAGGCATGCCACTGAAGGGATGGCGATGTGTGCCGGCGAAGGCACCCAACTGGGTGTGCCGCTGAGGACACCCAAACTGGGTGTGCTGGGGGCTGGATGGGTGTGCTGCGGAAGGGCCACCAGGGGCGTGCCACTGAAGGGGGGCAGAGGGTGTGCCGCTGAAGGACACCAGGGGTGTGCCGCTGAAGGGGCACGGGGGTGTGCCGCTGAAGGGCCACCAGGGGCATGCCGCTGAAGGGGGGCACAGGGTGTGCCGCTGAAGGACACCAGGGGCGTGCCGCTGAAGGGGCACGGGGGTGTGCAGTTGAAGGGCCCTGGGGGTGCCGCTGAAGGGGCACGGGGGTGTGCCGCTGAAGTGCGCCAGGGGCGTGTCGCTGAAGGCCTAAATGGGCAGTCCTGAGCCCGTTGTGAGTGCGAGTTGTGGCTCCTTCGATTTTGTTCGAGGCCCAGGGATTATAAGGCTCTTGGTGGTTGATTCCTCTTCACTGTCGTGACTCCGGAGGCGGCTTCACGGTAATGTGTGCGTGCTCGGAGAGTCCGGATGGCCCTCTCTTTCTTCGCAGTTTCTTTAGTTGGAGTTGATGTTGATGCTGGACTAGTTGGGACGTATGGGCGTGCAATTTTGCACGTCCACAAATGCCCCCCACCCACGGGTAGCGCGGGCGAAGGATGAATCGAGCGGTGCCCGTGGGTGCACTTTTCTCTTCTCCTCTTCGTCAGTGTCGACGGGGAGTCAGGAGCTGACGTGGTATGTTTGTCTCTTCTTCTCTTCATCAGTGCCGACGGGGCGTCGGGAGCTGACGTAGTTTGTTCTTCTCTTCTTCTCTTCATTAGTGCCCACGGGGTGTCGGGAACTGACGTGGTGTGCTTGGTCTCTTCTCCTCTTCATCAGTGCCGACGGGGTGTCGGGAGCTGACGTGGTGTGTTTGTCTCTTCTTCTCTTCATCAGTGCCGACGGGGTGTCGGGAGCTGACGTGGTGTGTTTGTCTCTTTTTCTCTTCATCAATGTCGACGGGGTGTCGGGAGCTGACATGGTGTGTTTGTCTCTTTTTCTCTTCATCAGTGCCGACAGGGCGTCGGGGGCTGACGTAGTTTGTTCTTCTCTTCTTCTCTTCATCAGTGCCCACGGGGTGTCGGGAACTGACGTGGTTTGTTTGTCTCTTCTTCTCTTCATCAGTGCCGAAAGGGTGTCGGGAACTGACGTGGTATGCTTTGTCTCTTATTCTCTTCATCAGTGCCGATAGGGTGTCGGGAACTGACGTAGTATGTTTGTCTCTTCTTCTCTTCATCAGTGCCGACAGGGCGTCCGGAGCTGACGTGGTGTGTTTATCTCTTCTTCTCTTCATCAGTGCCGACGGGGTGTCGGGAGCTGACGTGGTGTGTTTGTCTCTTTTTCTTTTCATCAGTGTCGATGGGACGTCAGGAGCTAACGTAGTTTGTTCTTCTCTTCTTCACTTCATCAGTGGCGACGGGGTGTCGGGAACTGACGTGGTTTGTTTGTCTCTTCTTCTCTTCATCAGTGCCGACAGGGTGTCGGGAACTGACGTGGTATGCTTTGTCTCTTCTTCTCTTCATCAGTGTCGACAGGGTGTCGGGAACTGACGTAGTATGTTTGTCTCTTCTTCTCTTCATCAGTGCCGACAGGGCGTCCGGAGCTGACGTGGTGTGTTTGTCTCTTCTTCTCTTCATCAGTGCCGACAGGGCGTCGGGAGCTGACGTAGTTTGTTCTTCTCTTCTTCTCTTCATCAGTGCCTACGGGGTGTCGGGAACTGACGTGGTTTGTTTGTCTCTTCTTCTCTTCATCAGTGTCGACAGGGTGTCGGGAACTGACGTGGTATGCTTGGTCTCTTCTCCTCTTCATCAGTGCCGACAGGGTGTCGGGGACTGACGTGGTATGCTTGGTCTCTTCTTCTCTTCATCAGTACCGACAGGACGTCGGGAGCTGACGTGGTGTGTTTGTCTCTTCTTCTCTTCATCAGTGCCGATGGGGCATCGGGAGCTGACGTAGTTTGTTCTTCTCTTCTTCTCTTCATCAGTGCCCACGGGGTGTCGGGAACTGACGTTGTTTGTTTGTCTCTTCTTCTCTTCATTAGTGCCGACGGGGTGTCGGGAACTGACGTGGTTTATTTGTCTCTTCTTCTCTTCATCAGTGCCGACAGGGTGTCGAGAACTGACATGGTATGCTTGGTCTCTTCTTCTCTTCATCAGTGCCGATAGGGTGTCGGGAACTGACGTGGTATGCTTTGTCTCTTCTTCTCTTCATCAGTGCCGACAGGACGTCGGGAGCTGACGTGGTGTGTTTGTCTCTTCTTCTCTTCATCAGTGCCGACGGGACGTCAGGAGCTGATGTGGTGTGTTTGTCTCTTCTTCTCTTCATCAGTGCCGACGGGGCGTCGGGAGCTGACGTGGTGTGTTTGTCTCTTCTTCTCTTCATCAGTGCCGACGGGGCGTCGGGAGCTAACGTAGTTTGTTCTTCTCTTCTTCTCTTCATCAGTGCCCACGGGGTTTCGGGAACTGACGTGGTATGCTTGGTCTCTTCTCCTCTTCATCAGTGCCAACGGGGTGTCGGGAGCTGACGTGGTGTGTTTGTCTCTTCTTCTCTTCATCAGTGCCGACGGGGTGTCGGGAGCTAACATGGTGTGTTTGTCTCTTCTTCTCTTCATCAGTGCCGACGGGGCGTCGGGAGCTGACGTAGTTTGTTCTTCTCTTCTTCTCTCTTTTATCCTTTTTTTTTACCGCATTACTACTGCAAGCGCCCTTTCGGGTTTTCACCGACACCAGCCCCCTCTTGCTTTTGCACACGCGCCCTCTCAGGTTTTCACGTGACGGGATACCCAATTTTGCCTGTAGCGCCCTTTCAGGTTTTCGCCACAGCTGGGTTATTGCCATTTTTGCCCTTGTCCCAGCGTAGAGGCAAGTCCGGCGGGACACCTCTATTTTAAGCCCCTTTCTTTTTTTTTTGATGAGCGGATAATATGTAATTGTTGGCTAGGGCCCGAAGCCTTGCGCCGAAAGATAAGGTTCATTCGTTGGCAAGAAGATAATGCCAACACAACGGGTTTTTTTTCTCTGCCGATTCAGACGTAAGGTCCGTAATGGCAATATTGTGTGAGAGCGGGTGGCTAAGGCATCCCTGCACTGGAAAGGGACTTATTCATTGGCAAGGGACTAATGCCAGCATAAGGATATAGATTTTGCTGATTCGGGTGTAAGGCCCACAATGGCGATTTTGCTTGAAAGAAGGTGGCTAGGGCACGAAGCCTTGCACCGAAAGATAATGTTCAATCATTGGCAAGAAGATAATGCCAACGCAACGGGATTTTTTCTCTGTCGATCCGGATGTAAGGTCCGTAATGGCAATATTGTGTGAGAGCGGGTGGCTAGGGCACGAAGCCTTGCGTCGAAAAATGGACTTATTCGTTGGCAAGGGACTAATGCCAGCGCAAGGATAGAGATTTTGCCGATTTGGGCGTAAGGCCCATAATGGCGATTTTGCATGAGAGAAGGTGGCTAGGGCACGAAGCTTTGCGCCAAAAGATAAGGTTCATTCGTTGGCAAGAAGATAATGCCAACGCAACGGGATTTTTTTTTCCATGCCGATTCGGACGTAAGGTCCGTAATGGCAATATTGTGTGAGAGCGGGTGGCTAGGGCACGAAGCCCTGCGCTGGAAAGGGACTTATTCGTTGGCAAGGGACTAATGCCAGCGTAAGGATGGAGCCGTCTTTGCTCGTGCGGATGCCCTTCGATACGTAGGGGCGTGCGGACGGGAGACATATGTATATACATATACATATATATATTATTATTATTATTATCATTTTCCCTTCTTTCTCTTTCTTTCTTTCTCTTTTTCTTTTCCTCTTCTTCTCCTTTTTTTATTTTCTTCTCTCTCTTTTTTCCCTTTTTTCCTCTTTGTCGAAATCCCCCCTTCTCTTCCTTTTCTTTTTTTTTATCTTTATTTTTATCTTCCTCTTTTACCGTCTTTCCTCCTTTTTTCTTTCCCCTTTTTTTTGCTCGCCGTATAAAGGGGGCGGGGGTGGCATGTCGCTGAAGGGCTGGCTAGAGCGTGCCGCAGCCGGGACACTTGAAGGGCGCGCTGGGAGAAGCATAGGAGGGTGTGCCGTGTAAGGCATTCCGAAGGTGTGCCGCTGGGGGGCGCCTGGGAGCGTGCCGCTGAGGGGGCGTGAAGCTGTGCCGCTGAAAGGCGCCGGGAGTGTGCCGTTCGAGCGGCAGAAAAATGTGCCACTGGAGGCTTCACAATGCGTGTGCTACCGAGGGCACTTAGCAGTGTGCCGCTGGAGGGCTTGCAGGCTACTGGGCCGCTGCAGCACTTCAAGAGCGTTTCCTTTCTTCTTTTCTTCTTCTGTTTCTTTCTCTTCTCCCCTTTTTTCTTTCATCATTCATTCATTTTTTTGAGGAACTCCGGGCGACTGCCGGCATGGCTACCGAAGATGAAGAAAGCTATCGGCTCAGGGGCCGATAATTGAAAGCTGTCGATGCAGGGGCCAATAATTGAAAGCTGTCGGCTCAAGGGCCGATAATTGAAAGCTGTCGGCACAGGGGCCGATAATTGAAAGCTGTCGGCTCAGGGGCCGATAATTGAAAAGCTGTCGGCGCAGGGGTCGATAATTGAAAGCTATCGGCTAGGAGCCGATAATTGAAAAGCGAGCCACGTGAGCGAAAAAGAAGGGTTTATTGATTCACCGATCTGGACAGGTGGTTCAGATCGGATGTGTTATTCATCACCCGAAGGGATGGAGAGAAGAGTTTGTTTATTCAATGACCTGGATGGGAGGTCCAAATCAAAGGGGTGCGTTTGTTCTCTAGCTGGACAGAAGGTCCGATCTAGAGCGGCAATGGCCTTTTGTTCTCTTGCTGGGCGACAGGTCCGAACCAGAGTGAAAGAATTTGATGTTTTTGATGTTTTTTTTTAATGCGCTGGGAGCACCGGCTGTGAAATCCAAACCCTGGAAAGTGGGCCGCGAGGGCCGGAATAAGTGTTGCGAAAGTGGGCCGTGAGGGCTGAAATCAGGGAAGCGGACTACGAGAGCCGCAATGGGGTAGCTGGCTACAAAAGTTGACATTGGGGAGCCGGCTGTGAAAGCCCAAATTGGGGAAATTAGGCAAGAAGTAGGCTATGAGGGCCAAGATTGGGCTATACGATCCGAAACTGGGAAGACGGGCTGCGATAGCCAAATTTTAGTTTTTTATTAGTATTAGTATTATTATTATTATTTATTTTATTTTACTTTATTATTATTATTTAATAATTTTTTATTATTTTATTTTATAAATTCAAGCATGCAGGCACTCATCAGCGGGCATAACATAAGAATACATAAGGCGGCTCCCTCTATAGGGGATGGGATAGGAATATCAATTCGTAGACACGGTGCGGGCCAGAAGGCACAGCTGAGGGGTGGTGCACCCGTCATGAGGATATCGCACGTCTTGCATGTGTAGCTTAAATTCACGCATTTCACCCGAGTCAACTCTCTATGGAGTGGAGGAGCAAACATGCGAACAAAAAACCCTAAACATAGGGATGTGTAGGTTTTCTAAGCAACACTCGAGGATTACTCTAGCGCCTACACATGGGTTTCAGATTTTTGATTTCGGTAGCTACGCACAGCCCCCTTCCGTTTATTTTGGTCGCAGATTTCACCGTTCGGCGCGAGTCTCCTCATATGTCTCAATGGGGATTCCCGACTACTAGGACTCATCATTATCATAATTCTATTGCGGATTCCACCGTTTGACGTGAGTTTTCTCATATGTTTCAATGGAGATTCCCGACTACTAGGCTTCGTCCTTATTAAAAATTCGCTTCACCATTTCGCGCGAGTCTCCTCATGTGTCTCAATGGGGATTCCCGGCTACTCAGATTCACGTTTCTCTTCTCTCCTTTCTTTTTGCACCATTTTTTTTAGTGGGGGTAGGCAGCTCTTTCCTCACGATTACCTTTAACACGAGTGTAGAAATTCAAGCATCCGTAGAGTGCTAAGAAGAAATTCGGGCAATCCCTATGGTTGAAGACCATTGAACACATTAAGTGTGAAGTGGGGGAGTGTTATCTCAGGTTTATTTTGTGAGTTAAGCTTAGCAATTTAGCCATGACTCTTCCCCTTGACGTGTGCACCCGCCATAATTGGGTTCTGTTAGAGCGTATGCCGTGATGCACATGCATCCGGAATCGGGGCGACATTATTTAGCAAGGAAACATGGTCCTAGAAAATTTCAAGGAAGTGTGTTATTCTATATTATAAGCAAGCACTCAAGCAAGGTAGCCAAGCATTTTTTTCTCTCCTTTTTTTTTTCTTTTTGCGTAAGATCCCTTTTTTTTACGTAAGAACATACTGTCGTTATGTATATGTATCTTGTATGTGCATATAGAATCAATGCAGCAGCCAGGGTGCCGAGGAAGGAGACCGCAAGGGCCGGGAGAACATTGGGGAAGCAGGCTGCTGTTGGTTTTAATGTGTCCCTTCTTTTGCAAGATGGGCTATGATGCCAAGTATGAGCAAATAATGAGTCAAGTAATGAAATCAATCAACCTATGCACATGTGAATCATGAACCTAGGCAATCAACATAAGCTCTAGCACGGGCATGCTATCTCAATCAAAACTAAGCTAAGAAAAGAAAGAAAACACACGCCGGGACGTGGAATAAGGAATAAAGAAAACACACCGTAGAGGTGGAACAAGCAAAAGTAAAGAAGAGATATGATGAGAGAGAAAAGCTAATGCCCAAACTAAGAAAAGATGTGATCGCCACCAAGGTAAAAATAAGCCAAAGACCTGATAAATACCTTAGAATAGGAGGATGATGCACCCGCCCACGGGAGAGAGAAAACAATCAGGAAACTGCAGCTCAGTGGGATGTGACGGTCAAAGGATGGTGCATCACAGGACTGTGACGGTCCCACGATAGACCGCTACAACACTCTAATGCGCCCTTGATAGACCGTCAGAGCTTCTACAGAATAAGATTGGGAATCTTTTGATCTCCAAGCTTCCTAACTGGCCAGAGAGCTTGGGCCTCATGATATGGACTCTGTAAACCTGCAAAAGAGTGTAGAACACAAGAAAAATAACCCAGATTAGCCCTTTCACAAAGTAGTATCAATAATCCAAAGAACTTATGAACATGCAAAAGGAGAGGGAAATACCGGGGGGATTGGTTTTTTAACCCCTCTGGGGCATTTTAAAAGATGGGAGGATGTTTTGAAATGTATGCAACAGATGAAAGAACGTGAAAGATGGATAGGGACAATGCTATGATTGCTTAGAAGAGGGGAAAACACTAAGAACAATGATGTGACTGAACTAAACCCTTGAAACCGATATTCCCTGGACTTTGGAAGTAGATGAACATGGGAAGTAGCTCTCCTTGGTTGGTTCTGGCTCCAGGATGCGGCAGCACTTCGACACAAACTCTAGATTTCTCCCCTTCAAGCCATGAAGTCAAGGGTTCTATTTATAGGCCCTCAAAGTCTAGGTTCGAGTTGAGGATAATCCAGCAGAAAGTAGGAGGTTTCTTATCAAACTCTTGAAGATAATACTCCCAAGAGTCGATCCATAGAAACAAACAGAAGGTTCTAAGGATCAGATTTGGAAGAGAAATCAAGGAAACAAACTCTCAGTTCGATCACGGAGTAGCAGAGAAAAGGCCAGGCTTGCCAGGACTCTCTGTTTGATGTAACGGCTGCTCGATAGACCGTCACAGGGATGTAATGCTCCAGGAAGTGACCGTCACACAACCTTATCCCTTAAGAAGATAAGATCAACGGGGAAGTTTTCAAACGTTGGACTCTAGATGGATGCAACGGTCAAGTGTAGATGCGTTACAACAAGGTAACAGTCGCACGATAGACCGTTACACTCAATGAGTAAGCAAAAAAGATAAGTTTGAAAGAAGCCCTAAGCTTAAGGACTCTGCAAGGATGTAACGCACCAGGGGAGATGCGTCAGAGAGCTGTAACACCCCATCAAAGAACCGTTAGAGATAATAGAGTGCAAAAAAAAAGAAAGCTTGCTAAGCTTCGTCCAACGGAAAAAAAGCAAGGAACCAGACTCAACCAAGGAGACATGACTCAGGAAACGGACCTCAAATCGATCAAGAAGGCTCAACAAAGGTGAACAACTCGGAGCATCATATAGAATGAATAAGGAGATGACCCGACTTATTGGTCATAAAACGGGTGTCAACAGATGCCCCTCCTTAACGTCCTCTTTGCAGGGGAGCGAGCGGAGATGAAACGAAAGCGAAATGGAACATGGAGACGAAGCGGAGATGAAGCGTAGTGAACTAAAAAGCGGGTGTTAAGGTAAACGACACCCGTTCTAAACCAACAAGCAATAGGAATTTTTTGGAAAGCTTCGAACTAATCACAAGGAAAGGCAACCAAAGGACGCATGTCTGGAGGAACTAACAACTAAGGAAAGGAAAACACGGCCATCGACCGGAGCAATGGAAAGGAAAGAGACAATTAACTAAACTCCAGACAGGAATCTTCAGCTAACCAAATCAAGCGAGCAGACCGAAGGAAACCTTCCAATTCAGAGTGGAATGACTCTCCTTATTCGGGATCAAGAACACATCTATTCACCATCACTGAGACACCTGGACAAATGAATGCTCAAAAGATGCGCATGATGCATGCTGGGTTAAAATAAAGAAATCATTAAAACAAATGCAAAGAAAGATAAAATAACAAGATACTCAAGAATTGTATTACTAGACAGGAGAAACCAGGGTCAGGACACCATCTGCAACCACGACGTGCAAGATAGAACCATCGTCCCCAAACTTTTCCAACCTAACGGCTTATCCAACGATTAAACATGCGCACTTAGATCATCATCATTTTTGTTTAAGGGGAACATCAAATCTCAAAACACATGAATGACCAGCCGGTTCTCGAGATAATATATCATAGATAACATATAGTAATGCATTAAGAGATAAGGAATCGAGATACAATACCTGACTTACCTGCCTGACGAACGGCAAAGCATGATGACTTAAGGGCATGAGCTTCAACAAAAAAGGTTAGCCATCAACAATAAGCATGAATTCCATTGATAATACAAGGCATGACCATTCAATAAGCATCAAAGCAAGATACTTAAACAATCATGAAAATTCTGATAAATATAGCATCATCATTCATCAAATACTTTGAAGCATGTAACGGTCTGAGAAGGGTGAGTTAGAACACTTTGACGGATCAGCCTTGGGCCGTTAGAGTATGGCAGTTCACATTCTTCAAGACATCGTTTAAATGACCTAACAGTCCATAGAGGATGTGCCAGAGATATGTGACGGTCTTACGATAGACCGTTACATTTCCTGATCGTTCAAAAAAACAAAACCGAACGATCATTCGTTCATTCAACCAAAAACGCCCAAACACCCAAAAACCTCAACCGTGCCAAAAACTTCCACCGTCCAGCCCCGTCCGACGAACGATGGCTGGCGGCGAGCCATTCCAGCCACCGAAGGCGATGGAGAAAGGGAAGAAATGAATGGCCATCCGGCGCCTCCGACATCGGATTGAGCAAGAGGATGCTCCAAGCCTTCCGACGAGCAGACCAACGGAGGAAGCTCCTCCCATGACCGTAGAGGAAGCCGAGGAAGCTATGGGGGAGGCCATAGGTGAGGAGGAAGCCACGGCAAGGGAGAAAAAGAAGAAGAGAGGCCAAGACCCCGAGGTAGGCCGCTCACCCTGAAGCTTCAATTTTCAATTTTTTTGTTCCATGCATGTATGTTTGGAGGGTAGAAAATGGGTCTGGGGACCCTTTAGGAATGATTGTAGGCCATATGGCCATTTTGGAAAGCCAAGGAAAACGAAGGGGAGAACGCCCCTTTGCAGGGAACGTGACGGTCGTTGCAGCGACCGTCACAGCTCTGACGCACCACCCCTGGTGCGTTAGAGTACTGTGACGCACCACTGCAGGGCCGTCAGAGTAACCAGAGGTAGAGACAAATTTTAATTATTCAATTTCTTTTTTTATTTTTTCATTATATTAATGCAATGCAATGAATTTATGATGCAAATGACTGACTTATGCTCTACATGTGCATAGGAAAAGAAGAACGAGGATTTCTTGGCTACAGATCTGGGCAGTGTACCAGGCATTGCCCGAGTTTCAGAGAGAGAGATTGGCTGCTTTGGGCTTCGCCGAGGTGCTGAGCATCGAGGTGACACGGATGGACACGCCACTTTTGAACGCGCTCCATGAGAGATGGGATCCCGATCTGTCGAGCTTTCATCTTACCCTGGGGTCACATGATCCCAACACTAGAGGACATGGCCAGGATCGTCAGATTGAGAGTGCACGGAGCAGCGGTGACCGGGTGGACATACGGCGACTCTAGAGAGCTAGCCCAGGAGCTACTAGGGCTGGACTTGATCAGGCCGGGGCAGACTTCGTCCCAACTTTTGAGATTGAGACGGCAGGGATAGCCTGGGATTGAGAGGAGCAGCGATAGCGGTCGACGAGCTACCCGAGCAGCATCTAGACAAGGTGATCGAGCAGGTACGCCCACGAGTGGCGGCGGAGGCTAGACAGGAAGGAGACCGAGTCCTGAGATAGTTCCTGATGCTATTGTTAGGGAAACTACTCTTTCTGACTCGAGCTGATGTCATTAGCTGCAGACTGCTACCATTGCTAGAGGATCTGGGAAGAGTGGGGAAGTACGCATGGGGAGCGGCAGCGCTTGCCTTCCTCTTCGAGTCGCTCAGCACCACGAACCGACGAACGATGCTGGGCGGCTTCTCGCCTTTCCTACAGGTAAAAATGCCTTCTTATATGATTATGCAAATGCAATTTATGAATGCAACTGATATGTTGACACTCGACTTCTAAATGTAGATCTGGAGCTTCGTCTACCTCCCGGGGATTGGGCGAGGTACACAGCTACATCCTGAGCGGACCCCGATCACGACGCGATGGGTAGTAGTGAGGGACACGGGATCGATCAGTAGACTGACCCGGGCGATCCAGGATGATCTAGACTCACTCCCGCATACGGCGGTAAGCTCCGGACTTAAAATGCTTCTACATGCCTTAAAAAATGCTCTTATGTGCCACTAAATGCTTCTAAAATGGACTGACATGACTTTCAAGTGAGATGGACCCCGTACCGAGACGAGGGCCACGAGGGACAACCATGGGTCAAGGCATCCCTGGTGTACATCGGGCGAGATGTATGGCTGCACTGCATCAACGTCATCGAGCCCTTGCACTACCGGTTGATCTTGAGGACTAGGGAATTACATCAGCCAGAGGTGACCTTCCTGGGCAGAAATGACGAGCGTCCGGGCAAGTCTTCCAAGGGTATTAGCGGCAATGTGGATTGGTGCGCCCGAAAGGCCAAGTATGTGCATGATTGGAACAAGAGAGGCCGTGCGGTGAAGGATCGGGCGGAAAGTAACGAGGCTTACCTCAAGGCTTACTCGCAGCGGTATGGGGACCAGGTGTTCAGAGGCACCCGACGACCGGTATGAAATTCTAAACTCAAACTATGTCTATTCTAAATTAATGCTATATGCTTCTAACTCATGCTTTCTAAATGCAGCTAGACCCTCAGGGACGTATAGCCGAGCTCGAGGGACTCCTTCACGCCACCATCCAGCAGCGGGATGAGTACCAGATTGCTTTGGAGCTCCTGGTGAGATTCTACACTTAAGACTTAAATGCTTATGATGCGAATATGACTAACTTTGACTTCTAAATGCAGCAGGCTGAGAGAGCCCAAAGAGCGGGACCAGATGCTCCATCTTCATCGTCACAGCCTGCCGGGGGCAGAGTTGAACGAGATGCGGAGTTCACTCGAGCGGTTGTTCGGGCCGAGGAGGCGGAGGCCACCCTCGCGGAGCGGGTAAAACACTAAATGCTTGACTAAAAAAAATGCTTATGTTTATGCACTAAATGCTTAATACACTGACAATGTAAAATGCAAACTGCAGGCGAGAGAGCTGACCGCAGTAGTGGCTGAGGCAGAGCGAGCTCGGGGAGAGACTGAGAACTTGCGGGCAGAGGTAGCCCGGCTGAGAGGGGAGATAGAACAGACAGCTACCCAGACGGCGAACCTTGAGAGATACCGGTCCGAGGCTCGGGCAGCACGGCTTCAGATTCACGACTTGAAGATCGAGCTACGGGCCGTAGAGCGGACAGTCCGGACGATCAGCCGAGGGCCTGCACTGAGCGGATCCCGGAATGCTGCAGCGGGAAGCACACGGAGAGGAATGCCGAGCGGCTCGGTAGGAAACTACCTGGCTAGTTCTTCCGATCAACGGAGGAACGAGGAGGCGGATAGGAGACGACCACGAGAGGGAGATCACAGTACCATGGAGCCGCCAGCCAAGCGGCAAGAGGGTGCCGACGATAGTGAGGGCCCGGGAGATAGACTGTCTTGCATGATGTACTTACTTTTCTTCTTTTGACACCCACACTTGTACGTGACTCATGTGAATGATAAATGAAATGAATGCAAATCTTTTTTATGTTTTCTTTTTTATGTGGATGAATGAATGAATGTGAGTATGAAATGGATGTGAATGTGTGTGAATGAACGGATGAAAGTAAATGTGTGGACGGGAGTGTAAATGAATGAACAGGGGCAAAGTGTAGGGCCGGCAGGTCAGACCAAAGGAAAAAGGAGAGAACAAAAAACCTGCAGCAGAAGGTGTGACGGTCTAGAGGGTGAGCGTCAGACAGATGTAATACATCAGGACCAGGCCGTCAGAGACGACAGAGGGTGGACTGAAAACTGCATAGCAGGAAATGTGACGGTCCACTGATGGAGCGTCAGAGATAAGTAACGGTCCAAGATGAGACCGTCAGATCTGACAGAATGATATTGGGCTAAATGTGTAGCAGAAAATGTGACGGCCCACTGAAGGAGCGTCAAAGAAGGTAATGGTCATAGATGAGACCGTCAGACATGACAGAGCCTGATTGACTGAAACTCGTGTAGCAGGAAAGGTGACGGCCCAGTCATGGAGCGTCAAGAATGTGTGACGATCGTACGATAGACTGCTAGAGAACAAAGTGTACTCCAAGACGGATTCTACCGTGAGAGCCCAAACTCAAAGCAAGGACACCTTAATCCATACTAGAACTCTCCTAGGCTTAGGATAAGGCCTTCTAACCCAAATCTGATCAAAATCAAGCCTTTAAAAGATAGAACCAAGTCCCAAAAATTACAGCTTTCACCAATTCTCTGCTACAAGGGCGGAAAACCTCCATCAAAGGGTAAGGAACACCATGAAGAGAAGCTTCGAAGTGATAAGCATGGAAGAGAAGGTCTACACCGGCCCTAAAGCAGCCAAGAAGGAGCATGGGGAGCTGCAACGGTTGACATCAATCCCCAAGCATCTGAGCTCAAGTGCCCAAAGGGTGGTAAGTTCCAATTTATCCTCAAAAGTTCATAACTTGCTACACTTTTATGCTTCTCATGATTCTTCCTTCTTCTTCTTCCTAGCCTTTGCCTGGTCCAAGGTGTTACTCCAACATAAGTGGGTGGCTCCCATGGTCAAAGAACTCCCTTTAGAAGTAACTTCAATTCTTAGGACATGGCACCTCCAACCTTTGCTAGTTTTGGCCAAGAACTTCCAGAAATTGTCTTTAGATTGGTCAAGCATTTCAGCCCTTATAGAACTATGGCATCCACAAACACATACCTTCGTCTTCCCTTCCTTTGAAGCTACAGTCCTATTGGAGGAGGTAGAGACCTACCTAGCCCTTGCTAAGACTAAAGTGGGGGATGAAGATCTAGTGTGCCATACGGTCGAACCTATTGACCCATCTTTGATCCTAAGCGATTTCATACACAACCCAAAGGACGTGAGGATCATGATCAGCCCAAACCATATTCACTTGATACCCATGGCTCAATGGATAGTCTCTCATTGTAAGAACAAGTGGGAGAGATACGAAGCCATAGCCAAAGCCGTGTCGGTTTGCTTATGCGGAGCCTTCCTTTTCACCACCACCGACCACCTCTTAGATATCAAAAACCTTAGCATCATCAGCGGGTTATGGCGGGGTTTGTCCATATCTCAAGCAATCCTTTCATACCTTTATGAAGGACTTGGCTCCGCTTGCTTAGGAGGACCTTTGTTTGGCTCCATAATACTCCTCGAGTGTTGGATAGGCATAAGAATTAAATTCCAACCCAAGGAGAACATAACTTCAACTAGCCGGATCTTTGGGAGCCACCCTTTGTTCTTCATTGGAGGTGCCTTTAGATTTTCTTCACAGGTTGAATGCAAGACGACGGACAAGAAAACGCGGAATGAATGGTGCCTCTTCCTCAACACTTTATCAATAGAGAAATTCATGATGCGTCCAAGAGCTCTGCGGAGCACCTTGCTCAGGGTACCACGACGACCAGGCCTTGATCTTCAGTTAGTGGAAAATACTATCATGGCAATCTATAACCCACACCGGTGCTATCTTCAAATTGGGCTACCCCGAACCGAAGTTCCTGCATTATCACACAACCCTCCCCTTCTAGCTAGGAAGATAGGAACCGAGGAGGATGAAAGAGCGATCTGGAACACACTGACCATGTGGGAGATCAGCAAAGTGCGCCCGTGACAAGAAAAAGTGGAAGAAGACGACGAGGGACGTCGTAGCTATGTGAAGGAATTGCGCAAAATCCGCCCTCTTGCGGACAGAAAATTGAATGTAGCTTGAGTTTTCTTTATGATGATGAAATGACAATTGAAGCTTTTCAATCAATTTTTATGTTTTATTAAACTCAATCAAATGACATGGGAAGGTTCTGATTGAATGGGCACGAGTTCGTTGCTTGATCTGGCCTGAACATCCTTGAAAACAGAGCTTCTGGAGAGTGTAACGGTCCTTCTTAGTACCGTCACAAGAGTTTGACGGTCTCACGATGAGCCGTCAGAGGGGATGGGTTAAGAGTTCTTCCCTCAGGAGAGTGTAATGGTCTAAGGTGGACCGTTAGAGAGAGGTGACGGTCTAATGCAGACGCGTCAGAGAGTGTGCTGACAGATAATGAGCGCCAACCTTCTGGAGCATGTAACGGCCTGATGATGCACTATCACAGATCTGTGACGGTCTAATGATGATGCGTTACAGACCTGAACCTGGAAATTTATGATTTTTCAGTCCCAGGCGTGAACCTGCGTTCTGCACACACTTAGACGAGAAACAAGTCAGATCCGTTCTTAGACTCAACCCCTTGTCTCAAAGCAAGTTAGAGAATGACCATTCTTGATACTTGGTCAAGGGGTGGAGCCTTACTAAATAGGCGAAAAACATAATGGAAA
Source organism: Amorphophallus konjac (assembly GCA_022559845.1). Taxonomy (NCBI): domain Eukaryota; kingdom Viridiplantae; phylum Streptophyta; class Magnoliopsida; order Alismatales; family Araceae; genus Amorphophallus; species Amorphophallus konjac. The sequence goes on from CM040126.1 coordinate 401,020,176, forward strand.
TAATGCGATGCATGCGATGCATATGATAGCATTTTTTTGATTTTTGTGAGTTTTTGAAAATATCTGGTGTTTTTGGATTTTGAAAATTTTCGGATTTTGAAAATGTGTGATTTTTTTAATTTGATTTTGAAAATATGTGATTTTTTTGAATTTTGAAAATATGTGATTTTTTTTGGATTTTGAAAATATATGATTTTTTTGGATTTTGAAATATATGTGATTTTTTTGGATTTTGAAAATATATGATTTTTTTGGATTTTGAAAACAATGCCTCCCCTAGCAACGTGGGTCCTCCTTATTCCAATAAGAGTTCTCGAGGTTGGCGTGTAATGGAGGTGACAGCCCCTGGCCAGGGCCCAACTTGCATGACGGTGTCTCTACCAAGGCCATACCCAGGGTACTTGCCTTAGTCCTAAAAAGAAAGAAAGAATACGGGGGTAAGCTTAGGCCAGATATAGAAGTTTTTAGATCTTGAGTTCCTTTCTAGACAACCCATTCAGAGACTCAGTCTATTGCGCCGGGGCTTTATGTCTGTTATCAAATCTTTGTCCACTCTAGGCAAGCATACGACAGGGCTCATAGTGTCCCGCGGGAAAACTGTACTGCCACTCTTGCCATGCCTAGTCTTTATTTTCTTGGAGCTTTGAGATTACGATTGATAGACTTTGAGATAGACTTTTACTTTTGGTCACGATGAATGCTCCTTTTCTTTACTCTCTTTTTTTTTCTTTTTCTTGTGGCGTCAGGTCATAACGGACTGCCCCTATTTGAGACCTCCTCTCGTCAGGGTGCCTGGATCGGTCGTCGCCTCTTTATTTACTTCTTTGCCACTGGATTCAGTCGAAGAAAGAAACGGACAGGGACTTTGACTTTCCCCCAAAGCATGGCCAAGGAGAAACGGTGTCTACAATGCGGAAAACCCGACCAGGGACATCGTGTAGTGTGTGGTTGCCGTGCTCAGGGTCCTCTTTTATGGTGAAAGGGAAGATTAGTTGGTTATCAGGGTGGCACTGGTTAGACTCTAAGGAAAGAAACGCTTAAGATACAACCCATTCCAAGCGTGAGAGAGCTCCTCACCTTCGGCGTTCACTAAGCGGTAAGCATTCCTTTGGATAAGCTTCTTTGACAACGAACGGCCCTTCCCAGTTAGGTTGCAATTTAGACCTAGGACCTGCAGATCGAATGAATTTGCATTTCAAAACCATATCACCCTTTTGAAATTTACGCTCAATTATCTTCTTTTGAAAATAACGCGAAACTCTCTTTTGATAAACAGAAACGTGATCGGCCGCGTTCATCCTCTTCTCGTCTAAGAGTTCCAGCTAGACGAGCAACGCCTCTCGACGTTCATCGAGATTAAGTTCCTTATCGAGCTGCACCCTTAGGGAAGGGATCAAAATTTCATATGGGAGCACTGCCTCCATCCCATAAGTGAGAGAATAGGGAGTTTGCCCCGTAGGAGTGCAAACGGAGGTGCGGTAAGCCCATAGAGCATCCACTAATCTTTCTGGCCAATCAGAAAACTTATGAGATTCGCATGTTTTCTTTATGATTTTGAGAAGGGTTTTATTAGTGGCTTCGGCTTGACCGTTGTCTTGTGGGTAATATGGAGAAGAATGATGCAATGCAATATTGAACTTCTTACATAGGTCCTTGAGCTCTTGAGAGATGAACTGGGGTCCGTTGTCGGTGACGACGCTGCTTGGCACTCTGAACTGTGAGATGATATTCTTCATGATGAAGCGGCACACCGTGGTAGCTTTGATCTATGCGTACGCTTCGGCTTCAACCCATTTGGTGAAGTACTCAGTGGTGGTAAGGATGAAGGATTTTTGCTTGATCTGAGAGTTGGGATCACCGAGCGGGCCGACAATGTCGAAAGCCCACATAGAGAATGGCCAAGGAGCAGATAGAGGATGAAGAGATGAAGCTGGAGCATGAATTTTATCAGCATGGAGTTGGCACTTAAGACACCTCCGGACATAGAGGGAGCAATCTTCCTCTAGAGTGGGCCAATAATAGCCCTGCCTAAGGATCTTCTTCGCTAGAGCCTGGCCATTAACATGACCTCCACATTCGCTAGAATGGGCTGCTTCGGCCACCTTCCAAGCTTCATCATCGTCCAAACATCTCATGAGCATTCCATTAGTAGCGCGCCTGTATAGCTCTCCTACGACAATAGTATACCTTGAGGCGGCTCTCCTTATTGACTTGCGCTGCTCAGCATTTGCCCCTTCTGAGAACGATCCATTTTTGCGAAACAACTCAATCTCATGATACCAGGGCAATTCTTCTTCCTCCAAGATTTCTTCTAATTCCATCACAGATACTTCCTTCAACTCTTCCTTTTCAGCCCTCATCTCTACAGTCTTCCTAAGGTTGACATACCAAGGATCCTGAAGAGAGGGTGCGTCCAATCTCTGAGCGACGATAGTTTCAATATTTCGACTGAGAGGGAAAGATAGAGAGGAAGCAAGCGAAGCTAAAGCATCGGCTAGAATGTTCTGAGACCTAGGAGTGTGGATGTAGATCAACTTACGGAATTACCTAGCCAGGAGCTTGACGAAATCTTGATAAGGTTTGAGCTTAGGGTCACGAGTGCGGTAAGTGGATAGAACTTGTCGCAGGACGAGCTGAGAATCCCCTATGATATTCAAGTAACGCGCGCCTAGGAGGCAGGCGTGCTTCAATCCAGCTAAGAGAGCCTCATACTCAGTAATATTGTTGGTAGTAGGAAATTGAAGTTGATAAGCAAAAGGAATCGTCACTCCTTCGGAGTGAGCAGAACAGCGCCTATCCCTCGGCCCTGAGAATTGAGTGCACCATCAAAGTGCAGAGACCAGAAGGGATGATGAGTGAGGACGGAAAGATATTCGTCAGGGAAGTCATCCTGAATAGAATCGTGCAAGGAATTGGGAGATGGGCAAGATGCTCAGCGATGGCGTATCCTTTGACCGCCTTCTGAACGACGAACGTGATATCAAACTGAGATAGGAAGCTCTGCCAGCGAGCTAACCTACTAGAGAGGACATGCTTTTCTAAGAGATAGCGGATCGGGTCCATTCTAGAGATCAGCCTAATTGGGTGGACAAGGAAGTAGTGTTTCAGCTTCTGAGCTACCCACACTAAGGTGGCACAAGTCTTCTCCCTAGCGGTGTATCTAGCCTCGGCTGGGTTGAACAACCTGGAGAGGTAATAAGCTACCTACTCTTTCCCCTCATCATCTACTTATGCTAAGACCGCCCCTAAGGAGTCCTCAATGACCGAGATGTATAGGATTAGGGGTTTCCCAGGGACAGGAGGTTGCAAAACCCAGGGGATTGGATAGATATTCCTTTAGGTCCTCATAGGCCTTTTGACACTCTTGATTCCATTCAAATTTGACTCCCGCCTTTAGCAATTCATAAAACGGGCGGCACCTCTGAGAATGTTGGGATATGAATCTTCTGATGAATTACAGTCTACCAATCAGTCCTCGAAGTTTCGTAATGTTCTTCGACGGAGGCATGTCCATGACGGCCTTTGCTTTATTAGGATCAATCTGGATCCCCCGTTTGCTAACTATTAAGCCTAGCAACTTCTCTGAAGAGACTCTGAAAACATACTTCTTTGGATTCATCTTGAGCTTGTACTCCCTATCTCTTTACAGCACCTTAGCCAGGATAGAGGGGTGTTCTTCTTTGGTTATTGATTTCACCAAGATGTCATCCATGTAGGCTTCCATGTAAATGTTCATCATGTCGTGGAAAATGGCCATCATTGTCCTCTGATAGGTGGCACCTGCGTTCTTCAGACCGAACGGCATAACCACATAGCAGTACGTGCCCTAGGGCGTGGTGAAGGAAGTTTTCTCTTGATCCTCCGGAGCGAGATGGATTTGGTTATAGCCTGAGTAACCGTCCATGAATGACAAAGATTCGTACCCGGCGGTGCTATCGACCAGGACGTCTATGTGAGGCAGCGGGAAATCATCTTTGGGACATACTTTATTAAGATCCCTGAAATCGATGCAAATACGCACCTTTCCATCCTTCTTGATAACAGGGACTATGTTCGCCACCCACTGGAGATATAGAACAACTCTAATGAACCTGACCTTGTATAACTTATCAACTTCTTCTTTGATCCTTAAGGCCATGTGGGGGTGAAATCTTCTCGATCTCTATTTTACGGGTGTTGCCCCTGGTTTAAGTACGAGTCGGTGTCCCACTAAAGAGGGGTCAAGACCCAGCATGTCCCATAAGACTAGGCGAAAGAATCACTATACTCCCTTAGAACCTTGACTAGATCTTCTTCCACTTGCGGAGGGAGATTAGTGGCAATAATGATGGGCCTAGGGTCTTCTTCAGTTTCCAAATTTATTTCCTTCGTAGGTTCATCCACTGTCGATGATGGCTCGTCGAATCTCTTTAATCCTTGCGCATATAGATCGGCAGTGTCATCTACGTTGCTATCCTCATCATCAATCGGGTCTTTTTCATCCAGGACTTCATAGACATCGAGTCCGTCATCGCTCCACACCCCTTCTATTTCCTCTTCATCTTCAATCATGATTGCCGTAGCAACAAACTCTGGACACTTCAAAAGAGCATGACATTGCTGAGCCAGATCCTGCAAAAACCTATCAAGAATGGATTTAGAATGACGCGCAAGCGGCGTGGCTCAAGCTTGGAAGGATTGGATGACCTAGAAGAGGACCCTACTTCTCTAGTTCTAATCGACCCTACTTCCCTAGACTGGACGGACCCTACGCCTAACCTAGGAGAAAGGAAATCTAGTGGAAATGAAGAAGCAGGGGACTCGTGCCCCTGGGAGGAGGATGGAGACAAGGTAGCATAATCTTCCACCGAAATCTCCGTTTCAAATTTGACGTTTTTTTTGGAGATCAGTGGAGACCACACAGCAGGATGGAGGAGGAGGAAGTTGCATGGGGAACAACTCAGGGAATATGCAATCAAAAAAAGGATCAGAGGATCGAAACCACATCTCGTGGAGTTGGGCATTGGGGGGAGGAGGAGTGAATAGAGTTGACAGATCAATGGGTGGGCAGCGCCCACATGCACATGGAACAAACAAGATTTCAAGTGGTCTTTCCGTAAAATACGGATCGACCATAATCGGGGGTGAACGGGGTATGGACTCCAATTGTTGAAAGAGAGATGAGAGGCGGGAGGGAGACCAAGAAGTGATGACGGGTGAGCTCCCCTTTTCTTGCAGATAAGTAATTGGTTTCTTCGGCCTCCACTGAACAAGCCGGGTTTCTTGATTCTTCTTCTGATCATGGCCATCTGGTTTGCTGAACATTCTAGCAAGTGATTGACTGAAATCTAGCGTATCATCAACAGGTCCTTTTGGTAGCAGAGGCGGACCGGCAATCGTGCAAGCTGCATCTTTCTTTTCTGACTGTGCTGATTATGAATTTAGGGTACCTGCTGAAGAGGACCTTTAACAAAGTGTTGACGATAGTCCCAGGTAAGTGGTCCTGAGTCACCAAAAATTGATAGTGCAGGCTCTCGATAACCGAGACCTCGCCTGCTTATCTTCCTCCCTTTGGGCACTGGCTTAGTACGCCCCTGTAACTGTGCACCGAGGCCTTTCCCCGGTTGATAACCCAGCTTCAATATGATATCCCAACCCTTGGAATCTCAGATCTGGGGTTTCACTTTGATACTGACAGGTGTAGTGACGGGCTTGCGTGGTGCATAAGCCCAAGGGAAATCCAGATCTAGCACAGAAATAACGGGCCGACTGCTGGGCCACAATGTAGGCAAAATCTTCTCTGAAATGGCTTTTACAGACTGGATCGTGATAAGCTTTTGACCTTGACCACCCTCCCTTGAAAAGGGAATTTAAGACATTGATGCGCGGTGGATGGCACGGCACTGAGAGTATCGATCCACGGATGACCCAAGATAGCTTTGAACATGGGGTCGATGTCCAGCACATAAAATTCGATGGGCATAGTAAGAGGCCCAAGCTCAGCTTGAATAGTAACAATCCCGTGACACGCCCTCCGAGAATTGTCATAAGCAGCTATAGTAGTGGGGGTTGGGCGTAGAAGTTCTTCTGATATATTGCAGGCCCTGAGGGTATTGAGTGGACATACATTGATAGATGCCCTTGTATCAACTAGTGCCGTCTCAATACTAACTTTGTTCAGAATAATAGTGATGCAAAGCGGCATTTGCCGAGCTTACGGTGGTGCTAGCTCGGTTTCAGAGAAGGTAATAGTTGGCCCCTTAGAGATTGTTGCCAGTGCGGTAGGTAAGTTGTCAACTGCCATATCTTCACTAACCATCACCTTCTGAAGAAAATCTCTGAGAGCATCTTGGTGAAGGGTAGATCTCTTAATAAGCTCCAGCACAGATATCTTGGCGGGCACCCTATCAAGGTGATGTAGCAGATCATATTGGGTACCCGACAGCGGCTCGGTTTCTTCCTGCTCAGCAGCCGGTTGGGAAGACTGGGGATTAGAGGTGGAAGGAAAATTGCGGTGAAACATGCGCCCGCTCCGCAGGGCGAAGTTATAGGCTGCCGCGGCCTCGGATGGGCTCAAGATAAGTGACTTAGTAGGCCCGGTGGGGTGGATGAGTGGTGCGGAAGGGGCGTGGTGGAAAGGATGATAGGTGAGGGGTTGGTGATAGCGGGTGCGAGCGGAAGCGGGGATATAAAAGTAGGCGGAGGTGCAATGAGTGGAGGGTTAGATGGAGGTGTGGTGGTAGCGGGGGTGAGTAATGTGTGAGAGGCGGGCGGTGGAGTAGGAATAGATGAAAGGACAAATGGTGTAGCAGGCGGAGGAGGGTTTTGGTATGTAGGCGTAAGGATGGTAGGAGTGGAAGGAATCGGAAGTTGTGGTGGAGGGCCATAACTTGCGGCGTAGAGCTGTCATCGTCAAAGGACCACCCGGCATCAGGGGCGGGGGTTGAACTACATTGACCTCGGCCGGCGCCGGTGGCTGAGGCTGCGGAGTGGGAAGATGGTTCGGCATTGGGTTCTGATGGATCCCCAAGTCTTGAACCGGTTGCTATTGCTGTTGCGACTGCTGCTGCGGCTGCGGTGCCTGTTGTTGCTGCACTTGCTGCCTCGGCAGTTGCCTTCTTTTCTCTTTAATTTCCGTAATGGCCCTATGCATTTCGGCCCAATCAATCCTTGTCCTTCATGGAGGTCATAGACCAAATCCCTGAACTGAAAACACCCTTCAATAGTATGTCCTGGCTGCCTGTGGAACATACAGTACTTTTTCTGATCAACGGTCGGGTTCCAGTTGGGCCGTTCCGTAGGGAGTTGTATAGCATTAACTGACATGAGAGCTGAGAAGATATCCGTGAGGGTTTCTGGCAGGGGTGGGTACTGTGCTCTTTTAGGAGCCGGCGCTTGTTGTTGTTGTTGTAGCCGTTGGGTGGAGGGACATTATGGTATTGCGAAGGCTGTGGGGGTTGCTATGGAGCGGCAAAGGTGTTTTGTGGAGTGGCAAAGGAAGGCGGAGGGTTTTGAAAGTTTTGTGGATTGGGTTGAAAGTTTTGTGGCGTGGGGTTTTGAGGAGTGCGGGGGTTTTGCGAAAGCGGAAGGGTGCGGCTTGGAAGGGAAAGGTAACGGCTTGACTTGCTCATTGGTTTGAACCCCCTCGGTGACAGGCCCTTGAGGTTTCTTGTGGTATTTTGGCTTTTGATTCTCAAAGAGCGAGTGGATGGGGGAGTCATTGAACTGTGTTTGAATGAACCGCGCCCGGCTATAGAGTTGGTGCATGTTGGCTATATCATTCATGGCCAGAATGTTTCGGAAGGTCGGAGTAGCATTGGAGATGAGTAACTTGACCTTCTCTTCCTCGGAATGTGGCCTGGCACCCTGGCAGGCCATCTGCCTCCATCTGTCAGCGTAAGTTGCAAACTCCTCATCAGGCTTCATCTTCTCGGCCACCAAATCTGTGAAAGAATATTCTGGGCCGACTCTGTCTTGGAACCGCTGGATGAACTTGTCTTTCACTATCTTAAAGCTTTTGGCGTCCTCCAATGGCAGAGAGTAGAACCATTCTAGTGCAACACCATCTAATGATCGGCGGAACAAATACGCCATAAGGCGATCATCATATTGAAATTGGGCCGATTCATATAAGAAGTCCCTCACATGAATAAAGGGATTGCCGTTCCCATCATACTTGCGGTAATTGGGGAGCTCGGATTGCGGAGGGAATCAGATGTTTTGGAAGCTGGGGACGGGGACATCTGCCAAGGATTGTGGGCCAACCCGTTTTTGGAGGAAATCAAGCTGTTGTTGCATGGCGGCCCACTTGTCAAGGAGTTCCTGCTCCCTAGATGGAGTAGGGGTAGTGAGAGACGAAGGTTGAAATTGAGGAGCAGAAGGATGGACTGTCGTAGGAGGTGGAAGCCCATAAGAAGGAGCAGTAGGATAAACGGCCAAGGTAGGGGGCCCATAGGAAGGATATTGGGCCGGAGACTGACCCAGATTAGAATGGACTTGGGCAACCCCTTGCTGAGGGCGCAAGAAATCTGAAGGGCAACAAGGACTTGCGGCACCGATGGGCTGGACGTGTGATAATCCACCTGAATAAAAGAAGGGAGAGTAGACTTTCCCTTATCAGAAAATTACTGGGCCGAAGCGGAAGATTGGCCCGTTTCCATACCAGAAAAGGTGATGGTCCGAGGTTGGACCGGAGTAAGATCAATTGGAGTGGGCTGGATGGAAAGATTAGATTGGCCCTGCACAATCGTAGGATGTGGGTATTGGACCCCTGCATGGCCTGATAGACAGCTTGGAGTTGGGCCGGATCCAACTGGGCCATCATTTGGAGAATGGAGCCAGCAGAAGGAGGAGAAAAGGAAGGAGTGGTTTGGCCACCCTCCATAGGGACGGAGGATGGGAGAGGGGCGGAGCCCTCTCCAGACGAGAATGAGACAACCCTAGGAGGGTTTTCAAGAAGCCCTTGAGGGAGAGACTCCTCTTGGGAATAGGGAGGATTGAAAGAAGCCATGATGGGTTCGAAGAGCGGATTGGAGTAGAATTTGGGGAAGGAATTGACCCTAGGAGGTGACTCTAATTGATGAAAATAACTCCACATGCAACGGAAAACCTTTAACAACAGCAAACAACACACAACAAACACATAATGAGTGATCAAACTTAGATGACTTAAACAAAGATGCAAGTGAAATAAGAGATAGCAACACTCAAGATCAACCAAGTTGTTTAGATGATGGAATCAAGATTCTTATGATTTCCTCCTTTAGAACCTTAGTGATTTGATTAAAATGCGCTCTCGACAAAAGGTTCCTAATAGGGGAAAGATATGTGGCTTGGTAGACTCTAAATGTGGTCACTCCTTCACTTATGCAATCCTAGACACGGTGTGGGAGGTGGTACAACCAGCCCGGCGTCCGTGTGGGAATCCACGGCTCGCGAGGACTAATGGAGGTCCCTGATGTGATTTCCTGGTCGGCTCCAAGGAATATGGAGACGAGAGGTCCACACACCAAGGTAGGAGAATGCAATCTAATGTATGAAGATATGCATGAACCTATGTGCACCGGAGTGCATGCAAGTTCTAGCCTCAAATCTAACAATCAAATGTGCACACAATGAGATGAATATATGAACCAACCAAGGAGGAGATCAAATATCACCCAAGTATGAAAATCACAGCAAAACTACGGAAGTAAACTGCACCTCGGGATGCGTACCTATCTGGAGTATGTGACGGTCAAGACTACCTACGTCAGAGGATTGTGACGGTCGAAGACCAGACCGCCAGACTATTGTAACGCATGGATGCAGGACCGTCAGAGGAGCCAGGGAACCAGAAACAACAGGAAATAAAAGGGAAATCCGAGGAACACACGGGCAACCAGGGTAAGCAAATGAAAGCAGGTTTTAACAGAGATCCCAAAGCACGATTGGCACTAGATGTCCCACCGTGATCGCCAAAAAAACTGTTGATTTTAATGTGCCCCTTCTTTTGCAAGATGGGCTATGATGCCAACTATGAGCAAATAATGAGCCAAGTAATGAAATCAATCAACCTATGAACATGCGAATCATGAACCAAGGCAACCAAAACAAGCTCTAGCATGGGCATGCTATCTCAATCAAGATTAAGCTAAGCAAATAAAGAAAAACACACGCCGGGGCGTGGAATAAGGAATAAGGAAAACACACCGTATAGGTGGAACAAGCAAAGGTAAAGAAGAGATATGATGAGAGAGAAAAGCTAATGCCCAAACTAAGAAAAGATGTGATCGCCACCAAGGTAAAAACAAGCCAAAGACCTGATCAATACCTTAGAATAAGAGGATGATGCACCCGCCCACGGGAGAGAGAAAACAATCAGGAAACTACAACTCTGTGGGATGTGACGATCGAAGGATGGTGCGTCACAGGACTGTGACGGTCCCACGATAGACCGCTACAACACTCTAACGTGCCTAGGATAGACTGTTAGAGCTTCTGCAGAATAAGATTGGGAATCTTTTGACCTCCAAGCTTTCCAGCCGGCCAGAGAGCTTGGGCCTCGTGATATGGACTCTGTAAACCTGCAAAAGAGTGTAGAACACAAGAAAAACAACCTAAATATGCCCTTTAACAAAGTAGTATCAATAATCCAAGAAACTCATGAACATGTAAAAGGAGAGGGAAATACCGGGGGATTGGTTTTTTAACCCCTTCTGGGGCGTTTTAAAAGATGGGAGGATGTTTTGAAATGTATGCAACAGATGAAAGAACGTGAAAGATGGATAGGGACAATGCTATGATTGCTCAGAAGAGGGGAAAACACTAAGAACAATGATGTGACTGAACTAAACCCTTGAAACCGATACTCCCTGGACTTTGGAAGTAGATGAACGTGGGAAGTAGCTCTGCTTGGTTGGTTCTAGCTCCAAGATGCGACAGCACTTCGACGCAAACTCCAGATTTTTCTCTTCAGGCCATGAAGTCAAGGGTTCTATTTATAGGCCCTCAAAGTCTAGGTTCGAGTTGAGGATAATCCAGCAAGAAAGTAGGACGTTTCTCAGCAAACTCTTGAAGATAATACTCCCAAGAGTCCATAGAAACAAACATAAGATTCTGAGGATCAAATTTGGAAGAGAAATCAAGGAAACAAACTCTTAAGTCGATCACGGAGTAGCAGAGAAAAGGCCAGGCTTGTCAGGACTCTCTGTTTGATGTAACGGCTGCTCGATAGACCGTCACAGGGATGTAACGCTCTAGGAAGAGACTGTCACACAACCTTATCCCTTAAGAAGATAAGATCAATGGGGAAGTTTTCAAACGTTAGACTCTAGATGGATGCAACGGTCAAGTGTAGATGCATTACAACAAGGTAACGGTCGCACGATAGATCGTTACACTCAACGAGTAAGCAAAAAAGATAAGTTTGAAAGAAGCCCTAAGCTTAAGGACTCTGCAAAGATGTAACGCACCAGGGGAGATGCGTCAGAGAGCTGTAACGCCCCATCAAAGGACCGTTAGAGACAATAGAGTGCCAAAAAAAAAAGAAAGCTTGCTAAGCTTCGTCCAACGGAAAAAAAGTAAGGAACCAGACTCAACCAAGGAGACATGACTCAGGGAAACGGATCTCAAATCGATCAAGAAGGCTCAACAAAGGTGAACAACTCGGAGCATCATATAGAATGAATAAGGAGATGACCCGACTTATTGGTCATAAAATTGGTGTCAACAGCTACGAGAGCCGAAGTTAGAGAGCATGTTACAAAGCCGAAAGATATCGGAGAGCGTGGTGGGATGGATGGATTAATCTTGACAGTGGGCTGTGGCCGAAGTGACTGAGCCGAAGGGCGTTGGGTAGCGGGATATGAGAGCCGAAGAGAAGGGTCCCTTTTATTCTCTAGCCGGGGAAGGGTCCGAACCAAAGCGAGAGGTCTATTCTTTTTGATTCTTTGGCCGGGGAAGGATCCAGACCAAAGTGAAAGGGTCTATTCTTTTGTTCTCTAGCCGGGAAAAGATCTGAACCAAAGTGAAAGGGTCTATTCTTTTGTTCTCTGGCCGGGAAAGGGTCCGAACCAAAGTGAAATGTCTCTTCTTTTGATTCTCTAGTAGGGGAAGGATCCGAGCCAAAGTTGAAGGGTCTATTCTTTTGTTCCCTAGCCGGGAATGGATCCGGACTAGAGTGAAAGGGTCTATTCTTTTATTGGGTGGCCAAAGGCCATCGGTTGGGTAGTTGTCAACTCGGAGGCCGATGATTAAATAGCTGTCGACCCGGAGGCCGATGGTTACATAGCTATCGGCCCGGAGGCCGATGATTAAATAGCTGTCGGCCCAGAGGCTGATGGTTACATAGCTGTCGACCCGGAGGCCGATGATTAAATAGCTGTCGACCCGGAGGCCGATGGTTACATAGCTGTCAACCCGGAGGCCGATGATTAAATAGCTGTCGACCCGGAGGCCGATGATTACATAGCTGTCAGCTTGAAGCCCCGATGGCTGAATATTTGGTCGGTTTAACGCCTCATCGGCAGAATGTTGATCGGTTTAACGCCCCATCGGTGGAATGTTGATCGGTTTAACGCCACGTTGGCGGAAGATTTTATCGGTTTAACGCCCCATCGGCAGAAGGTTTAGTCAGTTTAATGCCCCGTCGGTGGAAGGTTTAGTTGGTTTAACGCCCCGTCGGCGGAAGGTTTAGTCGGTTTAACGCCCTGTCGGCGGAAGGTTTAGTCGATTTAACATCCCATCGGCAGAAGGTTTAGTCAGTTTAATGCCCCGTCGGATAAAGGTTTAGTCGGTTTAACGCCCCGTCGGCAGAAGGTTTAGTCGGTTTAACGCCCCGTCGGCAGAAGGTTTAGTCGGTTTAACGCCCCATCGACGGAAGGTTTAGTCGGTTTAACGCCCCATCGGTAAAAGGTTTAGTCGGTTTAATGCCCCATCGGCGGAAGGTTTAGTCAGTTTAACGTCCCGTCGGTGAAAGGTTTAGTCTGTTTAACGCCCCGTCGGTGAAATGTTTAGTCGGTTTAATGCCCTGTTGGTGAAAGGTTTAGTCGGTTTAACGCTCCGTCGGCGAAAGGTTTAGTCAGTTTAACGCCCCGTCGGCAAAATGTTTAGTCAGTTTAACGCCCCATCGGCGAAAGGTTTAGTCGGTTTAACACCCCGTCGGCGGAAGGTTTAGTCGGTTTAACCCCCCGTCGGCGGAAGATGTAGTTGGTTTAACGCCCCGTCGGCGGAAGGTCTAGTCGGTTTAACGCCCCGTCGGCAGAAGGTCTAGTCAGTTTAACGCCCTGTCGGTAAAATGTTTAGTCGGTTTAACGCCACGTTGGCGAAAGGTTTAGTCGGTTTAACGCCACGTCGGTTTAACGCCCCGTCAGCAGAAGGTTTTGTTGGTTTCTATTTGTTAGATGGCTAAAGGTCGGAGGTAAAAGTTTGCCTCGTGACTCTTCTTTCTCTTCTTTTCTTCTTCTTTGCGTGAAGAGACAAGTGCAAAGACCATGTTTGTCTCGTGACACTTCTTTCCCTCTTTCTCTTCTTCTCTTGTGTGGGGAGACAGGTGCGAAGACCATGTTCACCTCGTGGCTATTCTTTTTCTTCTTCTCTTCTTATTTGTGTGGAGAGACAGCTGCAAAGACTATGTTCGCCTCACGACTCTTCTTTCTCTTCTTCTCTTCTTCTTTTCTGTGGAGAGGCGGGTGCAAAGACTATGTTCACCTCATGTCTCTCTCTCTTTTTTTTCTCTTCTCCATTTGTGTGGAGAGACAGGTGCGAAGACCATGTTTGCCTCATGTCTTTTCTTTTTGTTCTGCTCTTCCTTTCTCATTGATGCCCCCGGACTGGGGTGTTTTTCTCTTAACGTGCCCCCAGGTTGGGGGTAGCTTTTCTTCTGTGCCCCCAGGCGGGGTGTGTTTCTCATGGCTTCTATGTCCCTAGATGGGGTGCAAGTTCCTTGCTTCTTATGCCCCCGAGCGGGGTATGTTTCTCTTCGAGTGCCCCTAAACCGGGGTGCAACTTTACGCTTCTTGTGCCCCCAGGCCCGAGGGATATTTCTCTTCACATGCCCCTAACCCGGGGTATAGCTTTCTTCGTATGCCCCCTGGGTTGGGGTATATTCTTTTCGCTTCTGTGCCCCCAGGCCGGGGTGTACTTTTTACTGCTTCAATGCCCCCAGGCGGGGGTGTATGTTTCTTCTTCATATTCCACGGAGTCGGGGTGTATTCTTGATGGCTTCTGTGCCCCCGGGTGGGGTACATCTTCTGCTTCTTCTACCCCCATGCTGGGTAGATTTGCACGGGGTAGAGTCTTTGCCTCTTACGCCCCCGCGGCGGGGTGGAGTCTTGGCTCCTTATACCTCCATGGCGGAGGTGGGTTCTGCTGCTTCTTATGCCCGTAGCGGGGTAAACTTCTCTTCATATGCTTCCGGCACGGGGTGGACTCTTTGCCTCTTATGCCCCCAGGGCGGGGTAGATTCTTCTGCTTCTTATGCCCCCGGATCGGGGTGTAGCTTTATTGATGCGGGACGAGACCACGGACACGACAAGCTCACGATTGTCCCTTAAAGAGGGAAGCGTCGGACGTGCGCGGTTGAGAAACCGGCAATGAGCTAGGGTGATCGGCTCTCTCGTGTGCCCGGATCGGGTCACGGGACGGTCTCGCACTCTCTCGCAGCAGCGGTAATAAACATCATATAGCGAGCTAGATATCCCTACACATGCTCTCTAGCAGCGGCATAAAGATATATATATGAAAGAAAGCAAATGCCGAGAAGGGAGCGAAAACGATACCTCCACGCTACCGGGCGTGAGGAAGACGGACCCGGCCGATCTCGTACTCCCGGGACAGTTAATACATAAAGATTACAGCAATGAGTTACAGCCCACTCCACGCAGGGAGGTAAAGGGCGACACAATGGGGTCCGGGAGGACCGATTTCGGGTTGACGGGCGGCTTCTCGCGTAGCTTCGGTAGCACCCGAACACGTGACGGTGGGGCCCACGTGCTGTCCGGAGGGACCGTGCGGGACCCGGTGTCACCACTGTGGTGGGGACACTTGTGGAATTATTCCCTGGGCTAGCGGCACGTTGGTTCGCCGGCCGGAGGCCAGGCGGCTCCGTTCGGCACCGGTCGGAATGACCGGCCACGGATCTGCCAGTTCTGTTTTCCGACGCGCGCTCCGGCGAGAACGGGCGCTGCGATCAGCCCCGATGTCGGATCGACACGAAACTGGCGTCGTTGGAAAGCTAACTTAAAATCCTTCAATCTAGGACTAAAGATCTGGCCTGGATCTGCACGGATCTGGGCTTTAATGAATTTTCAACTTCCTGTTGTACAGTAGCCGAACACTCAATTCTGCAGGGCTATTCTCTGAGAACTACCTTTGACCGATATGTGAACGTCCGAATCGGAAGTGGTGGTCTTCCACAAAGTTGTAGAAAATCAAGATAGGAAAATTGCAAAATTGGTTTGGACAAGTTTGGATGTGTCTACGAATTGATGGGATTTTTGAACTAGAAGTGTGTCGGATCTGGAAATGGGCTGAAAGCACTGTAGCTGAGATAGAACACGAATTTTGAAAAATGGATAGAGGGCGAATAAAAAATAAAGAAACATAGTGGATGTAGGGGATGATGGACAAAACTCCCAGTAAAATTGTGAGGATTTGAAAAATTCAAAAAGGAGGTCGTAGATGGGAAACTCAGAGCTGTTGTCACTGTAGATAGAGACAAAACAGATCTGAGAATAGAAAATGAACGAAAATGGAAAATTACTAAATGGAGGATTTTGGACGTGAAAATTTAGGTGGAGGTGGGGATTCAAGGCAAGAACACACCCTCAAAATTTCAAATCCATCTGAGCTCGTGGCTGGCAGCAAGAATTCACGAACTACACCTCTGTCTAGCAGGACAGAAACTTGAAGACGGCTCCGCGGGGGCTCGAAGGCGGCACGAACGGCGGCGGCGGCGGCACCGGTGAAGATCAGAGGTTGAGAGGGGGAGATAGAAGGTAGATCCACTCTATAATGGGGGTTGGGGATGAAGAAACCAGAGGGAGAGAGAGGGGAGGTCAAAATTCACTCAAGGGGGGGCTCTTGCACAATGCTTTTTCTCATTTCATTAATTCTAGAATAATAGAAATACATGACTTATATAATAAATAAAAAAAGACCATGAATACCCTTAGATCTAGGATCTGGAGTGGCATTTAAGGGACTTCATATTTGATCCAAATAAAATAAAAAAAATGAAATTCCTAATTAATTCTAATGGGGGGACAAGGTAGGAAAGGTAGGTAGCCTACCTTTGAATTTTTTAACCACTTGTCTACCATGTGGTCAATTGGCATTCCAACCTTCTAGATGGCCACCTAGGATGGTTGACCAGCCCCACATGGTCTAGGTGGACCAATGGGAAAGGGGTGAGGGTCCCCTTGCTTGGGCCTACGGGAATTTTACATATAAACCCACTAAGACTTACAATTGCGTACCCATATAACACAAGGGTATACATACAAAGATGAAAGGACATAAATACAAACAAAATGCGGACGGTTTTGTCTCGATGTACCCATCATTTATTTCATGTGCCCTTACACCGGGGTGCGTTTCGCCTCTTGTGCACCCAAGGCAGGATGTGTATTTTCTTCACGTGCCCTTAGATCAGGGTATAACTCTGCTGCTTGTCGTGCCCCCAGGCGGGGTGTAAAGCCCCAAAATTTATATAAGTATTTTCTAGATTAATTAATGATTTTTTAGAATTTATAAAAGGCCTAAACACATTTATAAATGGGTTATAGATTAATAAGTCATTATAAGGCTCAATTTGGTTAACATAATTAACCCAACTCACTTAATTAAAGTCCAAAAGATTTCTAAACCAAGCCCATTAAGTTTGGCCCATATTCTAGAAGGTATTTGAGCTTGTCCATGAATTTTAAAGATAAATGCAAATTATATAGGCATAAATATTAGATAATTATTAAAAGAGTTTTAAGGGTTTAAACTTCTAACTACGAAAACTGTAACGGTCTATCGACCGACCGTCACAGACAAGTGACGCATGGGTATTACACCGTTACATACCTGTTAGTTCCGTGAGTGAAAGACTCATGAAAAGATTGAAACTTGGAGACCCTATCCACTAAGGATCGACTTGGAAAGAGTTAAAATAATACTAAGGACTCTTAAGGATTAGGAGTTGATGAAATAAGGACTCTAAAATCGATCTAATCTTCAAACCCTAGTCTAAACTCTATAAATAGGACATAGTTCTGAACTGTGCGACCCTTACTTTTGGGACGTAAAGAAACACGGTAAGGAGTCATTATGTCGAGTAAGTTATTTAGAAGTTTTTGTTTATCATACTTTAGACTAACTCCCCTCTGAATTTCACATATTTAGGTCAAGAGGTCGTGGAGTTAGAGCCCAAGGAAGTAGCTGGAAAAATTACAAAGGGAGGAGAAGATCTAGGGCAGATTTCTCAACCAAATCCAGGAACTTCAGCCTAAGTAAGAGGTAGGTTATCTCATGAACGGAAAAAAGAACTTGATAGGACAAAGAGCCTCTGGGTTAATTGATTTTCATGCATGGTAGATCATTGATTCCATGTTTTGATAGTTCTATGCATATCATGCATCTCCTAGCCTTAATAAGAGAGAATTAAAGCATGTTGTTTATCTATTCATGATTACCTATGCATATAGATAGCCTAAACTCTATCATCATGCCTAGAATATTTGATTTACAGACATGATGTGAGTTGATCTCTGAGTGTCCATGTTAGTTTTCTGTTAGCAGACACTATAACGCATCTGGGTATGACCGTTACATTCTTATAACGGCCTTATCATAAGCCGTCACAGTCTCTGTGTATTTTGTGCTTCTCTGTTGATTCTAACGCACCAAGACAGACGCGTTACATACATGTAACGGCCCTTAGACAAACCGTCACTTTCACTATGACGCCCTGGCCTTAGACCGTTACATCCTATGTTCTGTCAACCCTAGACAAATTATGACTGGCCACTATTACCTAGGGTTGTGCCTAGATATCTAAGTTGTAACCTGATTTTTATATGAGATTATTCATGATAGGTAATGCATGTTTTATGTGTCACCATTACTTTAAGTTATGTTAATTTCATGAAGCCAAATTTTATAGTTTTGTACTATAAAGCATGATTTTGGAACGTTGTATTGACGGAGTTTTACAAAGGTTTTCACACTGATTATATACGTATCTCTCTCTGTCAATAGAGTCAAAATTCTGTAAGTGCATGGCACATACTCCGGTATGATGTCATTAGTTCACACATTGCACTATAGGAACACTATCTTGGACATGAGGACCTCTCTATTGGATATTCCTTCCAATGGACTAGGAAATCATTATTTCAAGGCCTCCGTAATTCTCCGCGAGCCTGGGATTCCCACTAGGACGGCGAGTTGGTTGTACCAATAAAAGCCCATTAGTAAAATACACTATCGTGATTTCTAATTTTGGTAATGTAACGGCCTTGCACTGGACCGTCAGGACCATATAACGGCCCAATGCCGACCGTCACATTCTTCTGAGTCTAAAAGTAATATTCTAGACTCTGGTCACTATAACGGCCCATTATGGACGCGTTACATGGTGTAACGGCCCAGCTAATGACCGTCACATAACTTGCATATGTTAACCCAAGGTTCGACCAAGGGTTGATATTCCAATGATTCTAGATAGACCTTAATGATGTAGAACTTATCATATTGGCTAATTAACTTAATATAATGAATGGAAGTTAAAGAAATATGCTGTTATGCTGCCGATTTATTTCTATAAGCATAGCATAGTATAAGTCATTCTTGATCTCATACATTTCCAATTGAAGCATTCATCATTGATTATTGCTATCATGAGTTATTGAACATAAGTTATTGAAATTGTTATATTCTTGGCCATACTTTACTGTTACATGCGTGGAAGTAGCTTAATTTATAACTGAAGATGCGATCGAGCACTGATTGTGTTCAAGGGCTCTATGCTAGTCCCCTCGGCTGATTGCCAGAAACATACTATTTTATAAACCATGGGGTATGATGCTACTGGCGTCGCATTGCGCTGGGAGTACTTGTTCTATAAATGAGTGAAGATCCACGATACAACATGACACGCTTGATATTCTTGTTCATGACACGACATGACATTCTTGATTGTTACTCCACAGAAATTCACGAACTATGTACTCAAAAGAGACTAGCGTGATGAATATGTGGCATTGCTCGCACTTGCTCATTACATGCTTGATCGAAAAGGCCAACTATCATGATCATGTTATATTCTTGCTAGTTCATTCTTGATCACTCTATCTTACATGATTATCCTATTATTTTGGTTTTAAACGCGTGATTTATTCGCATTGCATGATTTTACCTTCTTCTCTAGAGCGAAAATGTTAATTACTTTAATAGTGCCTTCATGTTGATGCGAAGATACCTACTGGGTAAGTATGCTCATGACCTATTTTTCCAATATTTTTCAGGAGATGGAAGTAGTTCGCATTCGGATTCGGGTGATTCAAGCAGCGGGTCCGAGAGTGATTAAAAGTTGTCATGATATGAGTGGAGACTTAGGAAGTTTAAAGTGTTTAGATGGAGTCAATATAATCTTTCTTATTTCATGAGTCAATCGATGGAAAGTTGAAGGTTGTATTATGAATATTAATTGATTATGAAATAAAGTTGAGAGTTTGAATACATATTGTGCAATTGCCTCTATATGTGTGATTGTCTCACACTCTGATTATTCTTGCTTGCAAGAGGCTTACCATGCCGGCTGTTCGTGCTCCCCGAGCGAGTCTTCCGCTGTAATAAATGGCTCGGGACGTAACAGTTAAGTTGGTATCAGAGCCTAAGTCTCAGGACTTAGGGAAAAGAGTCGTATCATAGGATAAGTCCAAGGATTAAGGACCCATACCTATGAACTAAGGAAGAAATTTCATACCCATGTGAGGATTGGGTAGAGCCCGGGATAAGATAGTTAATTAGCTTTAAAATTTGTTGTGCTTATTCAAATTTCATGAGAAATAACAAGTTGTTATTTTCTCTCTCAGGTACCCTATTTTACAAATGGCTCATCGCGTAGATTGGGACGGTATGCAACAAACTGTTGCCGGCCTAACCCAGGCACTGCAGACAATAGCACAAGGCGGTGCAGGGGCAAGGGCTGGAGACCTTCATCATAATTTCTGGAGTCTGAACCCTCCGCGTTTCTATGGATCCTCAAATCCTGATGAAGCAGAAAATTAGATTGATGAGATGAATAGGATATTTGATGTGATTCAATACATAGATCAAGAGAATGTTCGTCTAGCGATATTTCAGCTAAACAAGGATGCTCGCACTTGGTGGAAAACGGTTTCGGCACCTCCGGCCGATGCACCACATACTTGGAATGGTTTTCTCATACTATTTCGTGCTAAATATTTCTCTGAGCACGTAAAGGAAAGGAAGGCCATGGAGTTCGCCTCCCTTCGTCAAGGGATGATGTCAGTTGTAGAGTACGAGTTACAGTTCTCAAGGCTAGCTCCATATGCATCACATCTTATTAGCACTGAATTACTAAAGGCAAACTGGTTTATGGACGGGTTACGGCCCAGTTTTATCCAACAATTGGGGACTCAAAATATCCGCACTTATGTGGAGATGGTCCAGCGAGCTTATCTATGCGAGAGGACCTTAGAGAAGGTCGAGAAGCTGAAGGGAAAGGGAGAAGGATCGGGCCAACAATCTGATCGGCACTACAAGAAAGAAAAATTTAGTATCACGGAACCTTACAAAAGCCGTGATAGCAAGAAAAGATCGAGAAACGGGAATGGTAGCAGTTCCCAAAAGAATAATAAGAAGGTTAAGGAAGAGAAAGTTGCCTCGGCATGTACATTTTGTGAGAAATTCGGCCACTCGGCTGAAGAATGTTGGAAATGCCTAGGAGCTTGTTTACGTTACGGAAGTAGGGAGCATCGCGTACCGAATTGCCCCCTTATAAAGGAGCAACCAAATGATGGAGGACATAGGAGGCAGGCTCGCCTCAACGCTGTCGTAGATGAAGAGGAAGCGCCCAGGGATGGTGGGCTTATGGAAGGTACTCTTCAAATCTGTTCTCATCCTGCATTCGTGCTATTTGATACTGGTGCTTCTCATTCTTTTATCTCCACTACCTTTGCGAAGACTTTACCAATTGCATCAGTTCCCCTACCTTCGGATCTGGCTATAACCACACCGTTAGGGCCTGGAACTAAGCTTACCAATCATTATCCTGATTGTGAGGTGATAGTAGAAGGACACAATCTCCCCGCAAATTTGATATGCCTTGATATGAAAGGTTATGATGCCATTCTAGGGGTTGATTGGCTTGTGGACCATGATGCTTATATCAATTGCCGAAATAGGATTATATCCTTTCGTAAACCCGGTCTTCCAAGATTTTCCTTTCTTGACATCAAATACAAGAAACATCCTACTATAATATCTTCTCTTCACGCTTGCAAACTTATCTCACAAGGATGTAAAGCTTTTCTTGCCTCAGTTATTGTTACCGACTCTAAGGAAATTTCCTAGCAAACATTCCTATTGCAAATGAATTTTCAGATGTCTTCCCATCTGAACTACCTGGTTTACCGCCCGAGAGGGAAGTAAACTTTACTATTGAGCTCATTCCAGGTGTAGCACCTGTTTCTATAGCTCCTTACAGGATGTCCCCCACTGAACTCAAGGAATTGAAGAAACAGTTACAGGAATTATTGGACAAAGTTTTATCAGACCCAGCACTTCCCCTTGGGGTGCGCCTGTTTTATTTGTCAAGAAGAAAGATGGTTCTCTCAGGTTGTGCATTGACTACCGGTGATTGAATCAACTTACCATCAAGAACAAGTATTCACTGCCGCGTATTGACGAGCTATTCGATCAGCTTTCAGGAGCAGAATATTTTTCAAAATTTGATCTCAGATCTGGTTATCATCAACTTAGAATCAAAGAAGAAGACATTTATAAATCGGCTTTTCGATGTCGCTATGGCCACTATAAATTTGTGATGATGCCGTTCGGGTTAACAAATGCCCCAGCAGCATTTATGCAATTGATGAACAATATTTTCCAGTCATATTTAGACCAATTCATTGTCGTCTTCATCGATGATATTCTGATATATTCCAAAACAAAAGAAGAACATGAAGAACATTTAAGGATAGCGTTGCAGACGCTTAGAGAACACAAGCTTTATGCCAAACTAAATAAGTGTGAATTCTGGCTCAAGGAAGTCTCATTCTTCGGCCACATTATTTCAAAGGAAGGTATTGCTGTGGATCCTTCTAAGGTCGAAGCTGTCAAGAATTAGAGTCGGCCAACGACTGTGCCTGAAGTAAGAAGCTTCTTGGGTCTAGCTGGTTATTATAGGAGATTCATAAAGGACTTCTCAAAGATCGCAGTTCCTTTAACTAGACTCACCAGAAAAGAAAACCCTTTCGTCTGGTCGAAAGACTGTGAAAAGAGCTTCCAAAGTCTTAAAAATCATCTTACTACAGCCCCTGTTTTGTCATTACCAATAGAGGGTGCTGGATTTGAAGTATATACAGATGCATCAGGAATTGGCTTAGGGTGTGTCCTTATGTAAAATGGAAAGGTGATTTGTTATTCCTCGAGACAATTGAAACGCCACGAGGAAAATTATCCTGTACATGATTTAGAATTGGCAGCAGTTATCTTCGCCTTGAAAATTTGGCGTCATTATCTTTATGGAGAAAAGTTCACTGTCTATTCAGACCATAAAGGTTTGAAGTACTTATTTTCTCAAAAAGAGCTTAACATGAGACAGAGGCGATGGTTGGAATATCTTAAAGATTTTGATTTTGCTATTCAATATCACCCTGGCAAGGCAAATGCTGTAGCAGATGCACTCAGCATGAAACCAATGGGTATGTTATCAAGTCTCATGATAAGTATGACTAATCTTGTTCCTCAATTTGCTCAATTAAACCTAGATGTTGATATTAAGGAAGAAGATTGCTTCGTGGCAAATATACGAGCTCAGCCTATATTGATTGAAGACTTGGCTAAGTTACAAGAGAATGACCCAATTTTACTAGAAATCAAGGCCAATATTGAACAAAGACCGGATTTTTCTATTTCCGAGGATGGAAGATTATTATTCAAGAGCCGAATGTGTATGCCTGATCATGAAGATACAAAGAAGTTGATCTTAGAAGAAGCACACAAATCAAAATATGCCATTCATCCAGGAGGTACAAAAATGTATCAAGATCTCAAAAGGAACTTCTGGTGGCCCAACATGAAAAGGAAAGTAGCAGACTTCGTATCTCGTTGTCTTACTTGCCAACAAGTTAAGGCGGAACATTTCAGACCTACAGGGAAATTACATCCCTTAAGTATTCCAGAATAAAAATGGGAGAGCATAGGAATGGATTTCATCATGGGATTACCTAAAACGAGAGGTGGACATGATGGCATATGGGTAATCATAGACCGATTGACTAAATCTGCACATTTTATACAAATTAAGAGTCGATGGTCTGTGGACATTTTAGCAGCCCTATACATGAAGGAAATTGTCAAGTTACATGGTGTCTCTGTCACTATTATATCAGATAGAGATCCTCGATTCACATCACAATTCTGAAAAGGATTACAACATTCACTTGGGACTAGATTAAATTTTAGCACAGCCTTTCATCCACAAACTGATAGTCAAACGGAAAGGACGAATCAAGTGGTAGAAGATATGCTCAGGGCTTGTGTCATTGATTTTGGAGGAAGCTGGCATGATCACTTGCCTCTGGTAGAATTTGCATATAACAACAGTTACCAGGCAAGTATACAAATGGCACCTTTCGAAGCTCTATATGGGAAGAGTTGTCGATCACCAATATGTTGGAATGAAATAGGGGAAAGGCAATTCCTAGGCCCCGATCTTATTAGAGATTCTACGGAAAAGATCAAACTTATTCAAGAAAGAATGAAGATGGCACAAGATAGGCAGAAATCTTATGCCGATAATCGAAGGCGCGACTTGGAATTTCAAGTAGGTGAACATGTATATCTAAAGGTTTCTCCGGGTCGTGGTATTCGAAGATTTGGCATTAAAGGAAAGCTAACCCCACGATTTATTGGCCCGTTTGAAATTCTAGAAAGGATTGGTGAAGTAGCTTATAGATTGGCTTTACCACCGCAATTAGCAGGAGTTCACGACGTATTTCACGTCTCTATGTTGAAGAAGTATGTATATGATCCAGATCATATTTGTACGTTTGATAATCTGGAGATTCAGAAGGACTTAACTTATGAACAAACACCAATAAGGATTCTGGAACGGGAAGAGCATCAACTCAGAAATAAGGTCATTCCTATGGTTAAGATTCAATGGAAGATGGTATGGCCTTATGAAGTTACATGGGAAACCGAATCAGCTATGAAGAAAAGGTTTCCAGAATTATTCAACTGTAAGTACACTCTCCACAATCCATGTATTGAATTTGGGGACCAAATTCTTTTAAGTGGGGGAGGGTGTAAAGCCCCAAAATTTATATAAGTATTTTCTAGATTAATTAATGATTTTCTAGAATTTATAAAAGGCCTAAACACATTTATAAATGGGTTATAGATTAATAAGTCATTATAAGGCTCAATTTGGTTAACATAATTAACCCAACTCACTTAATTAAAGTCCAAAAGATTTCTAAACCAAGCCCATTAAGTTTGGCCCATATTCTAGAAGGTATTTGAGCTTGTCCACGAATTTTAAAAATAAATGTAAATTATATAGGGATAAATATTAGATAATTATTAAAAGAGTTTTAAGGGTTTAAACTTCTAACTACGAAGACTGTAACGGTCTATCGACCGACCGTCACAGACAAGTGACGCATGGGCATTAGACCGTTACATACCTGTTAGTTCCGTGAGTGAAAGACTCATGAAAAGATTGAAACTTGGAGACCCTATCCACTAAGAATCGACTTGGAAAGAGTTAAAATAATACTAAGGACTCTTAGGGATTAGGAGTTGATGAAATAAGGACTCTAAAATCGATCTAATCTTCAAACCCAAGTCTAAACTCTATAAATAGGACATAGTTCTGAACTGTGCGACCCTTACTTTTGGGACGTAAAGAAGCACGGTAAGGAGTCATTATCTCGAGTAAGTTGTTTAGAAGTTTTTGTTTATTATACTTTAGACTAACTCCCCTCCGAATTTCACATATTTAGGTCAAGAGGTCGTGGAGTTAGAGCCCAAGGAAGTAGCTGGAAAAATCACAAAGGGAGGAGAAGATCTAGGGCAGATTTCTCAACCAAATCCAGGAACTTCAGCCTAAGTAAGAGGTAGGTTATCTCATGAACGGCAAAAAGAACTTGATAGGACAAAGAGCCTCTGGGTTAATTGATTTTCATGCATGGTAGATCATTGATTCCATGTTTTGATAGTTCTATGCATATCATGCATCTCCTAGCCTTAATAAGAGAGAATTAAAGCATGTTGTTTATCTATTCATGATTACCTATGCATATAGATAGCCTAAACTCTATCATCATGCCTAGAATATTTGATTTACAGACATGATGTGAGTTGATCTCTGAGTGTCCATGTTAGTTTTCTGTTAGCAGACACTATAACGCATCTGGGTATGACCGTTACATTCTTATAACGGCCTTATCATAAGCCGTCACAGTCTCTGTGTATTTTGTGCTTCTCTGTTGATTCTAACGCACCAAGACAGACGCGTTACATACATGTAACGGCCCTTAGACAAACCGTCACTTTCACTATGACGCCCTGGCCTTAGACCGTTACATCCTATGTTCTGTCAACCCTAGACAAATTATGACTGGCCACTATTACCTAGGGTTGTGCCTAGATATCTAAGTTGTAACCTGATTTTTATATGAGATTATTCATGATAGGTAATACATGTTTTATGTGTCACCATTACTTTGAGTTATGTTAATTTCATGAAGCCAAATTTTATAATTTTGTACTATAAAGCATGATTTTGGAACGTTGTATTGACGGAGTTTTACAAAGGTTTTCACACTGATTATATACATATCTCTCTCTGTCAATAGAGTCAAAATTCTGTTAGTGCATGGCACATACTCCGGTATGATGTCATTAGTTCACACATTGCACTATAGGAACACTATCTTGGACATGAGGACCTCTCTATTGGATATTCCTTCCAATGGACTAAGAAATCATTGTTTCAAGGCCTCCGTAATTCTCCGCGAGCCTGGGATTCCCACTAGGACGGCGAGTTGGTTGTACCAATAAAAGCCCATTGGTAAAATACACTATCGTGATTTCTGATTTTGGTAATATAACGGCCTTACACTGGACCGTCAAGACCATATAACGGTCCAATGCCGACCGTCAGATTCTTCTGAGTCTAAAATTAATATTCTGGACTCTGGTCACTATAACGGTCCATTATGGACGCGTTACATGGTGTAACGGCCCAGCTAATGACCGTCACATAACTTGCATATGTTAACCCAAGGTTCGACCAAGGGTTGATATTCCAATGATTCTAGATAGACCTTAATGATCTAGAACTTATCATATTGACTAATTAACTTAATATAATGAATGGAAGTTAAAGAAATATGCTGTTATGCTACCGATTTATTTCTATAAGCATAGCATAGTGTAAGTCATTCTTGATCTCATACATTTCCAATTGAAGCATTCATCATTGATTATTGCTACCATGAGTTATTGAACATAAGTTATTGAAATTGTTATATTCTTGGCCATACTTTACTATTACATGCGTGGAAGTAGCTTAATTTATAACTGAAGATGCGATCGAGGACTGATTGTGATCAAAGGCTCTATGCTAGTCCCCTCGGCTGATTGCCGGAAACATACTATTTTATAAACCATGGGGTATGATGCTACTGGCATCGCATTGCACTGAGAGTACTTATTCTATAAATGAGTGAAGATCCACGATACAACATGACACGCTTGATATTCTTGTTCATGACACGACATGACATGACATTCTTGATTGTTACTCCACAGAAATTCATGAACTATGTACTCAAAAGAGACTAGCGTGATGAATATGTGGCATTGCTCGCACTTGCTCATTACATGCTTGATCGAAAAGGCCAACTATCATGATCATGTTATATTCTTGCTAGTTCATTCTTGATCACTCTATCTTACATGATTATCCTGTTATTTTGGTTGTAAACGCATGATTTATTTGCATTACATGATTTTACCTTCTTCTCTAGAGCGAAAATGTTAATTACTTTAATAGTGCCTTCAAGTTGATGCGAAGATACCTACTGGGCAAGTGTGCTCATGACCTATTTTTTCAATATTTTTCAGGAGATGGAAGTAGTTCGCATTCGGATTCGGGTGATTCAAGCAGCGGGTCTGAGAGTGATTAAAAGTTGTCATGATATGAGTGGAGACTTAGGAAGTTTAAAGTGTTTAGATGGAGTCAATGTAATCTTTCTTATTTCTTGAGTCAATCGATGGAAAGTTGAAGGTTGTATTATGAATATTAATTGATTATGAAATAAAGTTGAGAGTTTGAATACATATTGTGCAATTGCCTCTATATGTGTGATTGTCTCGCGCTCTGATTATTCTTACTTGCAAGAGGCTTACCATGCCGGCTGTTCGCGCTCCCCGAGTGAGTCTTCCGCTGTAATAAATGGCTCTGGGCGTGACACGGGGTGAGTTCTTTATGGCTTCTATGTCCCCGTGGCGGGGTAGCATCTTTGCTTCTGATGCCTCCCGAGCGGGGGTGAATTGTTATGCTTCTTATGCCCCCACGGCGGGGGTGTGTCTCTTTACGACTTCTGTGCCCTCGAAGCCGGGTATGTTGTTTCTTCAAATGCTACTTGGGCGGAGTATACCTTTCTTCATATGCTCCTAGATCGGGATGTATGTCTCTTCACTTCTGTGCCCCCGGGTCGGGGTAGATGCTTCTGCTTCTTATGCGCCACGGGCGGAGTGTATCTCCTTTTTTGTGCCCCCAGAGCGGGGTAGATGCTTCTACTTCTTATGCGCCAAGTGCAGAGTGTATCTCTTTCTCGTGCCCCCTGAGCAGGGTGGATGCTCTTCATGTGTCCTCGGGTCGGGGTGTATTCTTTTGCTTCTTATGACCCCATGGCGGGGCAATCTCTCTTCATATACCCCTGAGTCGGGGTGTAGCTTTGTCTCCCATGGAGGGGGTGTGTTTCTTCTTCAAAAGCCCCCAGGCCAGAGTGTATTCTTCTCTTTCTTGTGCTCCCGAGGTGGGATGGGTTCTCTTCATGTGCCCCCGGGGCGGGGGTATATCCTTTATGGTTTCTATGCCCCCAGGCGGGGTGTAAATTCTTGTTTTCATGCCCCTCATGCGGGGCGTGTTTCTTTTGCTTCATACGCCCCCACGGCGGGGTACATTTCTTCTTCGAATGCCCCTAAGCCGGGGTGCAACTCTGTTTCTCCTCATACCCCCAGGTCGGGGTGGATTCTTGTACTTCTTATGCCCCCGGATCGGGGTGTATGTTTCTTTTTCAAACGCCCCTAGAACGGGGGTGTATTCTCTTATGGCTTCTATGTCCCGGATGGGGCATGTTTTGCTTCTTGTGCCCCTAAGCCGGGGTGGACTTCTCTTCGAGTGCTCCTGAGTTGGGGCATAGCTGTGTCCCACATGCCCCCATGCGGGGTGAGCTTAGCTTCTTGTGCACCCGAGGCGGGGTGTGCTGTTACTTCAGATGCCCCCACGTGGGGTGAGTCCTTCTTCTTCTTGCGCCCCTTAAGACGGGGTGCGTTCCTCTTCATATGCCCCCGAAACGGGGTACGTCTTTTATTTCTTATGCCCCCGAGCCGGGGTATGACTTTTACTTTACGCGCCCCCGAGTCGGGGTGGATTCTCTTCATATGCCCCCAAGCCGGGGTGTATCTTTTATGGCTTCTATTCCCCCAGACCAGGGTTAATTCTTCTTCTTCTGCCTAGACACACTGGGGGGATGTTTGCTTCTTGTTGAGTAGTGGTCAGCGGATCTAGAGGGGAGGGGTGAATAGATCTGCCCCTCTTTTTGCAATGTAACCCTCTATATAGCTAGATAATGATAATAGCAGCAGAATATAACTAGCTAAACGAAGAACACAGTGATTTGCTTAGCAAGATGATTATGTAATATAGACAATGAACCTAAGCATGCATTTAACACAAAGCAATCGCACAAGAAAACCACAACACACAATATTTTAAGGTGGTTCGGACTGAATCCCTAGTCCTACATCCACCCCTCACCAAATCCGATGAGGCTCCACTAATGCCACGCACTGAACCGCAAATCGGAAAGACCTCCGATTGCCTTCCTACTAACCACAGGTAGGGACGTCAACACCGCAGATCGGACAACTTCCGATTACCTTCCTACTAACCACCGGTAGGGACGATCATCAATTCCAAATGTTTATATGAAATGAAAAGATAACAAATATGAAATCACTCAAACAAGATATAGAGTATGCTTAAAGAAAGAAGATCTTGTCTGAGTTACAGAAGCTTGAATCGGATGCTTTGAAGGTGTCTTCTTCCTTGCGAGATGATCTTTCTTGAATCTCTTCTAGTTGACGAAGAAGATGATGGATGTAGCTTCGATCTTCCTTTTGATCTTCTTGAGTTGATGAAAAGGATGAAGAATGCAGTTTAGATCACCTTTGAAAGTCTTGATTGCTTCTTGCTTGATTGGAGGTTGAGATGGCTTCAGAAACAAGCTTGAATCACCTTGGATGGATGAAGAACTCCTACCCGAAACACTATTCACGGAGGTGCTACAGTGTCCGCGAATGGCCTCCCTTGATCTCTCTTGAAGCCTTGAAGCATTAGGGTTTCTAACCCTCTTGTGTTGGTTTTATAACCCTTGGAATGGTCCTTGGACACCCCCCAGAGTAGATCCACAAATCATGGGAGATTAGGTGAGTTTTGATTAAACAAATCCATAGAAAGGGGCTAGCCACGAGGTTGAATTCGAAGTCAAACATGGCTGCATCGGGGCTGGCGGTCGACCGGAATTCATGGGGCGGTCGACCGGAACCTGCAAAATCTCCAACTTGTCGGTTCTGGGAGAACCGGTCGACCGGAAAAGTAGGGGCGGTCGACTGAAACCTGTAAATCCTGGAGTGTTTCATTTCTGGAAGAACCGGTCGACCGGACGCCTAGGGGCGGTCGACCGAAACCTGTAATACATGGAATTCTTAGGCTCTGGCAAATCTGGTCGACTGGCCAAGGCGTGTTGATCGACCGGAAACACCTATACCTGTAAAAATGAAGTGTTAGACCAATGAAACATGTCCAAAAGTCAAGAGCTTTATGTTCATATCAAATCCATGTATTTTGGGATTGGATTCAATTTAGAATATGCTTTGAGCATTTCTAAATTTTGTTCTGGGGGCTCCGCCCCCGGAAACCCCCGCAAAGGGCACTGCCCCCTTGACTCCCGCGATCGGACCGGACAGGTCGATCCCCGCAACCTGACCGCGCAAGTCGATCCGTGTGCGAGGGCGCAACATTGAGCTTTCACCTTTGCCATTTCCACTGAATTCCTTCGTATCTGTCATCAACAAAACATCACGTGTGTCATTCACATGAGAGTGGAAAGTATCAATGACTAATAGTGTTTAGCCATTATCAAAACCAAGAATACCACATAAGTCATATGACCATAGGATGATGTCGAATGACCCAAGTGACCACAGGGACACAACATGTATTGCTGCTTTTGATGCCCCCTAGGTGGGGCGTATTGTTGCTTCTGATGCCCCAGAGCGAGGTATCTTTCTCTTCACATGCCCCCGGCACGGGGTGTATTCTGCTTCTAGTGCCCCCATAGTGGAGTGTATTGCCGCCCCCGAGGCGGGGTGTAGTTCTTATTTTTTTTACGCACCCGAGGCGGGGTGAATTCTTCTTCTTTGCTTACGTGCCCCCATATCGGTGTGTATTCCTTTCTTCTTACACCCCCCCTAAGCCGGGGGATGTTGTTTGTTCTGCTTCAGATGTCTCCCGGGGGGGTGCATGTCACTTCATGGACTCCGAGCCTGGGGTATACTCCTTCTTCAAATGCCCCTAAGTCGGGGTGGATTCTCTTTTCTTCTTATGCTCCCAAGGCGAGATGTAGCTTCTTCAAATACCCCTAAGCCGGAGCGTATTCTTTATGGCTTCTATGCCCCCTAGCGGGGTATGTTTCTTCTTCAAATACCTCTAGGTAGGGGTGGACTTCTCTTCATATGCCCCTGAGTAGAGGCGTGTTCTCTATAGCTTCTAGGCCCTCGAGGTGAGGTATGCTTCTTCTTCAAATACTCCCGAGACGGGGGTGTGATTCTTGGCTTCATATGCCCCCAAGGCGGGGTGTATTCTTCTGCTTCCTCTGCCCCAGAGTGGGGTATATTTCTCTTCGTATTCCCCTAAGCCAGGGTGTATTCTTTGGTTTCATACGCCCCTATACGGGGTAGGGTCTTTGCTTCTTTGCACCCAAGGTGGGGTGTGTCCTCTGCTTCTTATGCCCCCAGACCGGGGTGGATTCTTCTGCTTCTTACGTCCCGCCAGGGCGGGGTGCGTTTCTCTTCATATGCCCCCGGCGTGGGGTATATCTTTTGTTTCTTATGCTCCCGAGCCAGGGTATAGCTTCTTGGCCTCATATGCTGCCATGGCGAGGTGTATGTTGCTTCATATGCCCTCGGGGTGGGGATACATTCTGCCTCTAATGCCCCCATGGCGGGGTATGTTCTTGGCTTCTTACGCCCCCAAGGTGGGGTGTGGTTTCTTCTCGTGCCCCCAGGGTGGGGTATATTGCTTCTTCAAAGGCCCCTAAGTCAGGGTGTATTCCCTTCATGTGCCCCTCAGTCGGGGTGTATCTTCTGCTTCTATGCCCCCAGGCAGGGGTATGTTCTGCTTCTTTTACCCCCTCACGGTGGGGCATATTTCTCTTCATACGCCCCCCGGAATGGGGGTGTAGCTTTTCTTCATCTGCCCCCTAGGTCGAGGGGTATGCCTCTTTGCTTCTGTGCCCCCGGAGGGGTATGTTTCTTCTTCAAATGCCCCTGAGCCGAGGTATAGCTTTGTTGCCTGTTGTGCCCCTGAGTCGGGGTGGATTCTCTTCATGTGCCCCTGGGAACAGGGTGTATATCTTTTTTCTGCCTCCTATGCCCCCATGGCGGGGTGGATTCTTCGTCAAATGCCCCTAAGTCGGGGTGTAACTTTTGCTTGATGTGCCCCTGAGTCGGGGTAGATTCTCTGTTTCTTCTTATGCCCCCAGGTCGGGGTGCAACTCTGTTTCTTCTTATACCCCCAGGTCGGGGTAGATTCTTCTCACATGCCCCCGAGTCGGGGTGTATTCTCTTCATATGCCCCCAGGAGCGGGGTGTAGTTTCTTTCTTTATATTCCCCCTAGCTTGGGGTATATTTCTTCTTCTTATCCCCCAGGGCGGGGTATATGCATGCTCTCTTCGGGAGTGGTGGCCGTGCTTGGCCTCATTGCTATAAAGTATCCCCCACAGTGGATAGGAATTCGTCAAGCTACAATTGCAGCTTGTTGGATCTCCTAACAGCCACTCGAGAGACCATCTTACGCCGGATAGAGGCAGAAGGAAGGTGGAACGGACCGGAGCATTGCACCACAGACTTGGACCTTCCTAGAGTAGGGCAGGATGCCGACCTTCTTCTTATCCTTTTGGTCGGTGATGCTTGCCAACTTTTCATTTCGTCCCCTCTTTTCTTCTCTTTTTTTGTGTGTAATAGACCAAGGTAGGTGTGCAGGAGAGTGCTCACCCCCTCAGGGAGGGGATGAGTGGTTCGCTCCACCGCATCAACCCCACGATGGTAATCTTTGTTCAGCACGGGTCTCGACGGACGTGGCCGTACAACCCTCTCTCGCCGACTCTTTCTCTTCCCCTTTTTTGTTTCTTTCTTCTTTCTTCTTCTTTTTTTTTCTTCTTTTTCTTATTGCGGAAAAGGGGGTCTGATTTCCCCTCCCTTCCTTTCTCTTTTTCTTCTCTTTTTTTTTTAGCGGCCTTCATGATTCCTGGAAGCTGCCTGTGCCTCGGGGTACCGTCTTCGAGGCCACAAAGGCGATTGTGCCTAATGGCTTTCTCCCCATAGGGCGGGCGAAGACAGCACCTGCAATTCATCAAAACAGGCAAACATCGTTTATTAGGGGGGGCATGAGGCCCTGAATCTCGGCGAAGAGATGAAGGGTGGTTTAAGTCCCACCGAGCGTGCCAGACTTGTGGACGCACTTTTTTTATTTATCATCTTTGCTTGTTAGTTAATTGGTTTATTGAGTGCGTGGGTGTGCCAGTCACGAAGTGACGATTTATTGTGCGCTCGATCTGACTTGGTCAGACAATTGTGTGGTTCGTGCCGGGACGGAAACCCGCCGCGCCATAAAGGTCACGGCGTCATTTACATCCCCTCAGAGAGGGGAACACCCTTGATTAATCGTCGGGAATCAGGGCCTCATGGCCAGGAAATTATGTCGAGAGAAACAAGACGATAACGATCTTGAATCAGTCGGAAAGCCCTATATCTAAGGAAACAAGTATTCGAAACATGTCGGTCACTCAAGAGACCATTTTGATATTCGGACGAGCGTTCAGCTTCAGGAACTCGCAATCGTCCTGGAGAAAACCGGAGTATATGTATGCCGGGGCATGGCAAATTTACTATTCAGAGGAAGAGGAAACATTCGGTTAAATCCCAATTAGAGTGGTCAGAAACTGACGAGCTTGTCAGCCCGGTGCAAGATCAAACTGCGACCATACTGCGGTGGGCCCCCCCGCGGTCGAAGTCTGGCTTGCGTGGGCATCGTTAATATTTTCGGTGCCAAGGGACAACGGGAGAATGTCCCTTGAATCAGCTGGAAAGCCCTAAGTCTAGGGAAGTAAACATTCGAAACGTGTCGGTCATTCAGGGGACCGTTCAATATTCGGACGGGTGTCCGGCTCGGGAATATCGCAATCATCGCGGGAAGACCCGGAACATATGTATGCCGGGGTATGGTAAATTTATTATTCCAAGGGACAGAAAACATTCGATTAAATCCCGGTTAGTATGGTAGGAAACCAGTGAATTTATTGGCCCGGTGCGAGGCCGAGTCAGGACCATACCGGGGGCGCCTCCCGCGGTCCAAACGAGGCTCGTGTGGGTATCATTAATATTTCCGGTGCCGAAGGGTGGCGGGAAAGTGTCTTGGGACTAGATTCGCAACAAAGGCGTATTCAAAGATAGCGGGCTGTAGGCCTTGGGTGTGGGTTAGACAATGACCATGATTCGGGCGAACCCGTGGTCTAAGCATGACCTTGGAAGGTCTTATCAATATTCCCATGCAAAGGGTCTGGGGTGACAAGGCCTTCTCGTTCCATTCATAGTTTTGTCGGTCATCCGTGGACCACTTTATGTTCGGACAAAGGTCCGTACTGAAGGCACGGCATAAACGGAAACAAACCAGTACAAATGTATGCCGAGTTCATGATAATTTCAATGAAAGAGCGGAAACGAGTCCTAATAGGAACGAGTCCGATTTGACGAACTATCGACCCAGAGCAATATCGGATTACGGCCATATTGGGATGGCTCCCAAGGTCCGAACCCGAATTGGAGGGGCGGCGTTAATGTTCCCTTCATACCGGGTCTTGAGGAGACACAGGACTGCGGAGCAGGTCTCATCGTTTTATTATTATTTGAATTTTTATCGTCATTATTTGTTAGTTCATATATATATATTTTAAGTGAGCTTGTTATTACTATTTATTTGTTTTTCTTATGGTTTATTTATTTATCATTGTTATTGTTGGGTTTGTTATTATTGTTTATTCATTTTATTATCATTTATTTGCTTATCACTTTTTGCTGAGTTTGTTATTATTATTCATTTATTTTGTTATCATTTATTTATTTATCATTTTTGTTGAGTTTGTTATTATTATTCCTTGTTTCTTTATTGCTATTACGTATTTACTTCTTCTTTTTAGGCATTTGTTATTATTGTCATTTATTATCATTTTTTATTCATTTATTATTATTATTTGTCCCCTTTTTGTGAGTTTGTTATCATTATTATATTTATTATTATTATATTTTTATTTTGCACTTGGGGCATGTGCCGGGCGGAGTATTGGGGGTGTACTGCTGGGGGAACACGAATGCACCGGGTAGAGGGTGAGCTAGGGGCGTGCCGGGCTGGGGGGCTAGAAGTGCACCGGGTGAGGGAGGCCAAGGCTCCGTCGGGTGAGGGGTGTTGGAGGGTGTACCGGCGAAGGCCCAGGGAGGAGGGGTGTACCGTGCTAGGGGCGATGAAGGGTGTACCGGCGAAGGGCCATGGGGAGTGTGCCAGTAAGGGCACGGATAGGGTGTACCGGGGAAGGGTCTGGGCTGGAGCGTGTCGGCGTAGGCTCTAAGAGGGTGTGCTGGGGAAGGGTCTGGGCTGGAGTGTGTCGGCCTGGGCTCCAAGAGGGTGCGCCGGGGAAGCATGGGCCCAAGTGTGTCAGCCAAGGGAGACTGGGGAGGCGTACCGGCGAAGGGTTGAAAGGCGTGTCGGGGAAGGCTTGAAAGTGACCCACCCCTCCTTCACTCTTATGTCTTTTCCTTTTCTTTTCTCTCTTAATTTCAAGCGGTTTGTGTACGTCTTCTCTTCCTTTTTCCTTAGTCATTTTCCTTTCTTTCTTCCTTGCAGGACAAGCGTTCGAGTTGCTTAGACGTCGTTCGGTCTGATTCTCATTGTGTTGATTGTGGTTCCCTTGGCCTGGTTGACGTGTTTTGCTGTTAATCGTCCCATTTGTTTATTGCTTCCTTTGGCCTTTTTAACGTGTTCTCATTCTTGACAAAAATTCGGCAGTACCTCTCCTTGACCCGGTTGGTAAGGGAGATACAGGGAACGCGCCCACAAGGAGTGGCGGAACCCGACAAGTGGAGGTGGGCGCCCGAGAGCTGCAACACCTTTAATAAATCCTCAAAAAACTCGAAGGGAACGACGGACGGGAGACCTCTTTAAGGCTGGCCAGGGGTGCACCGGGCAAGAAGGGGGAACAGAGGATTAGTGTACTGGCCAAAAGGGGATGGGAGGCTGGATAGGTGTGCCGGACTAAGGGTGGCCAGGGTGTGCCATGCTGAGAGGCACAAGGCGTGCCGGGCAGAGAAGGCACGGGTGTGCCGACCAAGGGGGCTGTACCGGTAAAGGGTTGGCCAAAGTGCCGGGCTGAGGGGCACAAGGTGTGCCGGTGAAGGCTTCAACAGAGGCTGTGTTGGTGGGCAAGCTGGGAGCGTGCTGGCCAAGGGCGTACCGGGCTAGGGCGACTGGGCAGTGTGCCGGGGAAGGGTTAGCCAAGTGGCGATGTGCCGGCCAGGGAGGCGATTATGGGTTGTCGGCCGAGGGATAGAGGGGCGCCCGGTTGGGGTCGGCTCAGGAGGGCGAAAGCTGGGGGTTAGCTAAGTATAATGGAGCTAGAGAGGGGGAGAAAACCCAGGGTCTTGGCCTAGCCAGTTTGAAGGGGGAGAGAGAGAGAGACTTCAGCGAAGGAGTTACGTCAAAAGGGGGGATCAATGCCGGAGGCCAAACCGACGGGGGAGAAGAGGAAGAGGAAAACACCAGGGGATGCAAACACATAAGAAATGTCTTAGAAAGACATCAAAAATATTCGCAAGCCTTCTATTTCTATTCTCACAAGAGGAATGCCCCGAGGGGACTAATACATTGTAACAAAAGGAAAGCGGGGAAATGGGAAAGCAAGAAAGAATAAGATAAGGTGGGGGGGATGGAGCACCGGATCATCCCCTCCCAGACCTCACTCCCTCTCTTCACTCACTCCTCTTCTCTTCTTCTCTTTTATCTTCTTTCTCTTCACTCAGGCAGTGGTGGTCGGAGCGGCAGGCTCCTCTTCTTCTCTTCTTCTTCTTCTCTTTCTCTTCGAGCGGACGACGGTGCACGGAGCAGTAGGGGGGAGCCAGAGCCTCCCCTCCTCATCTTCTTCTTTTTCTCTTCTTCTCTTCTTCGTCTCTCCCTCTCCCTATTCTCTTCCTCATCTCTCTTCTCCGGGGAGCCAACCAGGGGAGTACCCCGCCTGTGTGTGTCTTCTCCTCTCCCCCCCCCCTTTTTTTTTGCATGCAACGAAGGGAGGGGTCTTTATACCCTGGCAGCGGCGAAATCGGTCGAAGGCGGGAAACCGAAGGCATTTAATGGGGATTTGACCCGTCGTCCTTGGTGGCAGGGGGATAGGTAGTGTGGCTCTCTCCCCGGGTGACACCTCAGCCCACCCATTGCGCGCCGAGGATCCTTAGGGCATGGGGGTCACGTTTCATCTGCCGGATGCACCGTTGGAGGCAAGTCACAGCGTGCCGTTGAGGAGCCGGAAAGCTGTACCGCTGGCGGACACAGCAAGTGTGCCACTGAGAGATCGCCAGGGCGTGCCGCTGAAGCGCCACAAGGGCGTACCGCTGAAGCGCCACAAGGGCGTGCCGTTGAAGCGACTCCTTCAGGGTGTGCCGCTGGGAGGCTAGCTTGGGCATGCCGCTGGTAGACAGGAGAAGTGAGCCGTTGGAGGGCTGGCGACATATGCCGCTGGAGGAGCTTGCATGTGACGACCCGGATTCCTGATACCAGATATACCTGGTAGGACTACCTAATACATCTGATACCAACTGTGATGACCCAGAGCTCCGGATACCGATATACCGATAAAAGTGATACACCGATACCAAGAACTGGGGAAGCCACCCAAGAGGCTGATGAGGCCCCTGAAGGGTTAAAGGAGTTTGCTGAGGAGTTGCATAACGAATTGGGACCGCAGACGTGCAATATTTATTAGGACAACAATTAATAAATAAGTGCGGAAGCAATTTAAAATATCAGAGTGGTAGAATATATACAATAGTCCAGATTTACAGATAAAAAGAGGTCCACTGTACAACTACACGTGGCATACCCCGGCACAACAAAATAAAAAGACAAACCAACACAGCTGGCAATCTAACGATGCTCGGCACAACCTCGAGCAGAACCGGCGGACGACTGGGGCAGCTCACCTGAAAGAAGGAAGGGTGAGTCACAGCCAGACTCAGTAGGGGTCACGCAGATCCCTACCTCAAACTAAGTACACAAGCAGGCGAATATAAAAGTAATTAGAGCATGCATTTAAATAATAAGACAGATGCACAATTTAATAAATGAAAAACAACAGAAAATAAATCTACCAATAGAATAAACTATCGCTAACCAAGTGAAGTGAGAGACGGAACAACCCACTAGAAGAACAAGACCAGACGCGTCCCCTGACGACTTACACTGCGTCTCGGCAACTTACAAGTCTGGATCTCGACAAGCAAGAGGCGTAACAGGACCAAACCAAGTACTAGTCAGAGCGACACTCGTCAGTGCCAGTCCAAGTCTCCGACCACGTGTGCACACACTGACTCCTACCTAGAGCCAGGCCTCTAGCTAGTTCCCCCCCTCCCCCCCCCCCGTTGGACACAACGGTAACCGTAGGGGCCCACGGTAACTAGCTTACAAACCGTTCCTCGGGAGCACCCCTCCACCTCTCCCAAGTGGGACGACACGCTCGGTCGTTGGGCTACGACTAGTGGTTCCATCACAAGGAAAGAGAAAGTAATTCCATCGGAATCTAATAATAAGCCATCGGTCACAAAACAACCTAAACATGGCATATATATAACATGGAATGCATTAGAAATTGACCATGCATGCGTTTAAAACCCAAAGGAATGTAACGGTCTAGGGCTGCCGCATCACAGAGTGTGACGGCCAACGGAAGGGGCGTCACAAGGGCTGTGATGGTCGAAGACGGGGGCGTCACGAGGGCTGTGACGCGCCCAAGGCGAGCCGTCAGGGCCACCAAGGTCTGAAAGGGCTCACGCTAAAAGGGGCGTAATGCACCTGGAGGGGCGCGTTACACAAGTGTGACGCACCCCAAGGGGGCCGTCACGGTCACCAAGGGTAGAGGGGAGGTCCACGGCTCACAACGCTATGATGCACCTAGAGGGGCGTGTCACATGGCTCTGGCGGTCGCCCGATAGACTGCCAGGCCAACCGCCTCACGAGGTCAACAGTCAAACGGGGAAAGTGACGGCCATGTAACGGTCCATCAGATGGCCGTTACACCAAGTGTGACACCCCCACTGTGGGCCATCACACGCACGTAACGCACCCTGCAAGGGCCGTTACAGTGTGACGACTCCTGGTAGGACCGTCACACAAGCTGGGAGCTTAAACCGAAACGGTCAAAACCAAAACCCCTCCCGGTCAAGCCGGATCGACGGGGAAACGTAGAAAAACTGTAAAACTTGCTAAACCACGACGTTCTACAACTAATCCATGCATCAAAACATAAAAATAATGCCCATGGAGTCATTTTCAAGAATTTAGCCTAAATTACACTAACATGGAATTTTGCATGGAAATTGAAGAAAATGACGTCAGATGGGCTTGCATGCGGCCCAAATCCGGTTTTCGTTGCGATTGAGGTAGGGGGATGGAATCCTTGCCTCGTTAGGATCGCATTGGCATGGCATGCACGCCCATCCGACGTCGTTTTCTTCAATTTCCATGCAAAATTCCATGTTAGTGTAATTTAGGCTAAATTCTTGAAAATCACTCCATGGGCATTGTTTTTATGTTTCGATGCATGGATTAGTTGTAGAACGTCATGATTTAGCAGGTTTTACAGTTTTTCTACGTTTCCCCGTCGATCCGGCTCGACCGGGAGGGGATTTGATTTTGACCATTTCGGTTTAAGCTCCCAGCTTGTGTGACGGTCCTACCAGGAGCCGTCACACTGTAACGGCCCTTGCGGGGTGCGTTACGTGCGTGTGACGGCCCACAGTGGGGGCGTCACACTTGGTGTAACGACCATCTGATGGACCGTTACACGGCCGTCACTTGCCCCGTTTGACCGTTGTCCTCGTGAGGCGGTTGGCCTGGCGGTCTATCAGGCGACCGCCAGAGCCATGTGACGTGCCCCTCTAGGTGCGTCACAGCGTTGTGAGCCATGGACCTCCCCTCTACCCTTGGTGACCGTGACGGCCCCCTTGGGGTGCGTCACACTTGTGTAACGCGCCCCTCCAGGTGCGTTACGCCCCTTTTAGCGTGAGCCCTTTCAGACCTTGGTGGCCCTGACGGCTCGCCTTGGGTGCGTCACAGCCCTCGTGACGCCCCCGTCTTCGACCATCACAGCCCTTGTGACGCCCCTTCCGTTGGCCGTCACACTCTGTGATGCGGCAGCCCTAGACCGTTACATTCCTTTGGGTTTTAAACGCATGCATGGTCAATTTCTAATGCATTCCATGTTATATATATGCCATGTTTAGGTTGTTTTGTGACCGATGGCTTATTATTAGATTCCGATGGAATTACTTTCTCTTTCCTTGTGATGGAACCACTAGTCGTAGCCCAACGACCGAGCGTGTCGTCCCACTTGGGAGAGGTGGAGGGGTGTTCCCGAGGAACGGTTTGTAAGCTAGTTACCGTGGGCCCCTGCGGTTACCGTTGTGTCCAACGGGGGGGGGGGGGGGGAACTAGCTAGAGGCCTGGCTCTAGGCAGGAGTCAGTGTGTGCACACATGGTCGGAGACTTGGACTGGCACTGACAAGTGTCGCTCTGACTAGTACTTGGTTTGGTCCTATTACGCCTCTC
This sequence comes from Amorphophallus konjac, assembly GCA_022559845.1. NCBI lineage: Eukaryota > Viridiplantae > Streptophyta > Magnoliopsida > Alismatales > Araceae > Amorphophallus > Amorphophallus konjac. The sequence goes on from CM040126.1 coordinate 401,060,819, forward strand.
GCTTGTCGAGATCCAGACTTGCGAGTTGCCGAGACGCAGTGTATGTTGTCAGGGGACGCGTCTGGTCTTGTTCTTCTAGTGGTTTGTTCCGTCTCTCACTTCACTTGGTTAGCGATAGTTTATTCTATTGGTAGATTTATTTTCTATCAGTATTCATTTATTAAATTATGCATCTGTCTTATTATTTAAATGCATGCTCTAATTACTTTTATATTCGCCTGCTTGTCTGCTTAGTTTGAGGTAGGGATCTGCGTGACCCCTACTGAGTCTGGCTGTGACTCACCCTTCCTTCTTTCAGGTGAGCTACCCCAGTCGTCCGTCGGTTCTGCTCGAGGTTGTGCCGAGTGTCGTTAGATTGCCAATTGTGTTGGTTTATCTTTTTGTTTTGTTGTGCCGGGGTATGCCCCGTGTAGTTGTATAGTGGATCTCTTTTTATCTGTAAATCTGGACTATTGTATATATTCTACCACTCTGATATTTTAAATTGCTTCCGCACTTATTTATTAATTATTGTCCTAATTAATATTGCACGTCTACGGTCACAATTCGTTATGCAACTCCTCAGCAAACTCCTTTAACCCTTTAGGGGCCTCATCAGCCTCTTGGGTGGCTTCACTAATTCTTGGTATCGGTGTATCGATTTTATCGGTATATCGGTATCCGGAGCTCTGGGTCGTCACATTGCAGGCGTGCCGCTAAAGGGGCTGGATGGGTGTGCCGCTGAAGGGCCACCAGGGGCGCGCCGCTGAAGGGGGGCAGAGGGTGTGCCGCTGAAGGCCACCAGGGGCGTGCCGCTGAAGGGCCACCAGGGGCGTGCCGCTGAAGGGGGGCACAGGGTGTGTCGCTGAAGGACACCAGGAGCGCGCCGCTGAAGGGGCACCGGGGTGTGCCGCTGAAGGCCCTGGGGGTGCCGCTGAAGGGCGCCAGGGGCGTGCCGCTGAAGGGCGCCAGGGGCGTGCCGCTGAAGGCCCAAATGGGTAGTCCTGAGCCCGTTCTGAGCGCGAGTTGTGGCTCCTTCGATTTTCTTCGAGGCCCAGGGATTATAAGGCTCTTGGTGGTTAATTCCTCTTCACTGTCGTGACTCCGGAGACAGCTTCACGGTAATGTGTGCGTGCTCGGAGAGTCCGGATGGCCCTCTCTTTCTTCGTAGTTTCTTTAGTTGGAGTTGCTGTTGATGCTGGACTAGTTGGGACGTATGGGCGTACAATTTTACACGTCCACAGCGACCTCGTGAGCAGCCGCTATTTTAATTTTATCCCAATACCCTAGTCACCATTTTCAGAAGAGTTTGAAGTAAAACCGGCAAGTTCCATTCGAAGTTATCTTCTATATTTCGAGCCTATCTTCGCTTGTTTGAGGAAAGGAGGGCTCTATCTATGACAATCTACCTCCTTTGATTGATCTTTGATACTGAAAAGTCAGATTTCGTGTTGATCTCGAAGGCCACGATCGTGGGTTTGCTGTGCATTATATAAAGCTGCCGAGAGGCACCGAGGGAAGAGTTAGATAGTTGGCCGCCTAGTTTACAAAGCTTATTTTCATGCTCTTCTGTTCTTCGTTTTAAATTACTTTCTTCACAAAAGTTGTAAGTCTTTAAAAGTTCTTCAAATTCTTTTTCTTTCTCTTCCTCTAATTCTCCTTTGTGTTTAAGTAATTCTTCCTTTTTCAAAGCACTGTTCTTCCATTTTTACTGTTCATCCCCTATTTTTCCTAGTTCTTCTCTCCTAATTTTTTCCCTCTTCTGATCCTCTTTCCCTCTTACTGTCTTCACAAAAGTTGCTCATTTTTAGTTGTTCTTTAATTTCTTCTTCTACTTCTTCCTCCAAATCCTCATCATTTTCAAGTTATTTGTCTATTTCTAAAGTTCAATTTTTTTAGGCTTTCCACTATTCATCCACGCACCATCTTCCTGTTCTTCCATATTTTTCACCATCTTCCTCTCATCTTCTGCTTCTGTGTTCTTCATCAATCTTCTTCATCTTTTCGTCCTCTACAACTTTCTCTTCTTCCATCTTCTCTAATTCCTTCTAGTATTAAAGCTATCTCTCTTCCAATCTCTCTCTATTTTCTATTTTATTTTCCATGTGTTTTTATTTTATCTCTCAACCGTAACCCCCTCTTCTATCTCTCTTCCTCTCTTCTCAAATCACACTCGCACACACACAAGTTTACACTTAGATTTTCAAAAGCTTTCTTCCACCTATCTCCCTCTTCCATATTTCTTCACACATCCCCTTGGCGGATCTTCTGCCTTTGGTCCTCTCGGCGATGTCTACTTCCACGGCGGGGTGAAATTCCAAGGCTCGGCACGGCAAGGAGACGACGGCACTCTTCATCCTCTTGGCTCTAATTTCTTCTTTCACTCTTCTATTTTCAGTCAAGTTATAATTTTAATTTTCACATACGTTGTACTTGTCACCTTTCATAGTAATAAAGTTCAGATTTTGTGCAATTGTGTTCTTCTTAGTTTGCGTCCTCTCTTTCCAATTTGTCTCCTTAATCCTCTCATATTCTTTACTTAGTTTCCATGCAATTTTCTTTTTTATTAGTTTAGTCTCACTCAAAATTTTGAAATTTTCAAATATAAGAATTCTCCTCCATGCTATTTTGTAAACATTTCTTCTCCGTGGGATCGACCCGTATTCACCACTTTGTTTGAATTTTAATATTTTTAAGTGAGTGAGTTTGGTTATTTATTAAATTGTGGCATAATTTTTTCAACGACGGGTTTGTGGCTATCAATTTTTGGCGACGTTGTCGGGGAAGAAATAATTTTTAATGGTTGGAAATTCTTGTGTTTGATTTGTATATAGTTTACGAATTTTTCTGTTTTAATTTTGCAAAAAAAATAAAAAAAATCAGAAAAATAGAAAATCCACAAAAATTCACACCTGGGAATTCTCAAGAAATAAACTGTCACAGAAAACGTTGTTGAAAGCCTGAAATTGTACCAAAAAGTAGAAATTCAGGAATTCCAGAAAATTCAAGCGTCGCTAAAGGTCAGTAAACGTAGGAAAAGGTCCTGTTTTTTTAATTTTTGAAAACAATCATAAAAAATCTAAAAAAATCTTTAAAATTTTAAACAAAAGTAAAAAACTAGAAAACACCAAAAAATATGATTTTAGGTCTTAATTTGCAGTAATTTTGCATATTATTTGCTATTTTTAGTTGATAGTAATATTATCTTCATATCTCTTTTTAAAAAAAGAAAAAAATTGAAAAATAGCTCTCTGAAAAAATTAGAAATAAAAAAATAGAAAAATCTCATCATGCTTTCATCTTAGTTGCATCTCTTTCATGCATTTTGCATTCTAGTTGATTTCTTATCAACTTGCATCATTATTTGAAAAAAAATATTTCTTCTCTTCTATTTTCCCTTCTTAAGGACAAGCTAGGATTCCTTACACCCTTCTTGGAATTGGAAAGACCCTCCATTGAGCATTCCGTCTCTTTAGATTGAAAATTCTTTTTCCATAACCTTCATAAGTCTCCGCACCCGTTGATTGCCTCACGGACGTCAGGCAGGTTGTATCAAGAAGTACCTTGAAGGTAGATTGCCCTTAGAAGATTTCACATTAAAAAAGTGAGTTTTGGAATTTATTGTTATTTAGAAAATTGGTGTCTAAGGATAGAGGTTTTGTGGCAAACGCCCAAGTGAGATTGTGGTTATTTAATTAGGACCCTACGAAAGTAGGGAGAGCCTCTTACAACTCCACCTCCTACCTGGCCAGTTGACCAATTTAGTAGTGAGTACCAATTCTTCTTTTAAAAAAAAAAACAAAAACAACTATCTCTCTTTGGGCCCTTGTGCATTGCATGCAAGGTAGTAGATCCCTACACCCACATTTGTTAGGGCCCATTAGTGAGATTGAGAGGTTAGTGTATTCTAGAAATCATCCACAACCTAGTCTCATGGAGAACCAAAATCAAGTGCAACAAGTCGCTCCCAAGCAGATGAGGGACTATTTCATGCCTAATCAATATCAACCGTCCTTCTACGTCCAAGCACCTCAGAACCAGACGGTTCAATATGAAATCAAGTCTAGTACCATCCAAATGTTACCATCTTTCTATGGCAATATCAATGAAGATCCATATAAACATCTTGATGAATTTCTCTAGATATGTTCAACTGTGAAAATCCAAAACTTTTCAGATGATGCTCTTAAATTGACTCTCTTTCCTTTCTCACTCAAAGATAAGGCTAAATATTGGTTAGGTGCCTTGGGTAGATCCATTGATACATGGGCTGAAATAAAAAAGAAAATTTTGGAGAAATTCTATCCCATAGGGTGAACCAATACCATGAGGAGAGCCATAACTGGTTTCACACAAAACCCTGGAGAACAAATCCATGAGGCGTAGGATAGGTTGAAAGATTTGGTAAGGAAATGCCCCCACCATGGATTATTAAGATGGCAAATTATCCAGGCATTCTATGAGGGTTTGACAGAAAACTATAGACATATGGTGTATGCTTCATGTGGGGGAGCATTTATGAGTAAGAGCGAGGACGAGGCATATGATTTATTTGAGATGCTGAGTGAAAATTTCATTAGTCATGCCTCGCTTTCATCTTATGAATGAATAATTAGACCATCTAAGAGGTAAGGGCTATATGAAGTTAAGACCCAAGGAGAATTTGAGAACAAGGTGGATATTAATGTTATAACTCAAAAATTGAATAAAATGGGTTTGTCGCTATCAATTTTTGGCCGCCGAGAGCACCAAAGGAAGAAGATCCGCCAAGGGGATGTGTGAAGAAATTTGGAAGAGGGAGATCGATAGGTGGAAGAAAGCTTTTAAAAATCTAAGTGTAAACTTGTGTGTGTGCGAGTGTGATTTGAGAAGAGAGGAAGAGAGATAGAAGAGGGGGTTATGGTTGAGAGATAAAATAAAAACACATGGAAAATAAAACAGAAAATAGAGAGAGATTGGAAGAGAGATAGCTTTAATACTAGAAGGAATTAGAGAAGATGGAAGAAGAGAAAGTTGTAGAGGATGAAAAGATGAAGAAGATTGATGAAGAACATAGAAGCAGAAGATGAGAGGAAGATGGTGAAAAATATGGAAGAACAGGAAGATGGTGCGTGAATGAATAGTAGAAAGCCTAAAAAAATTGAACTTTAGAAATAGACAAATAGCTTGAAAATGAGGAGGATTTGGAGGAAGAAGTAGAAGAAGAAATTAAAGAACAACTAAAAACGAGCAACTTTTGTGAAGACAGCAAGAGGGAAAGAGGATCAGAAGAGGGAAAAAATTAGGAGAGAAGAACTATGAAAAATAGGGGATGAACAGTAAAAATGGAAGAACAGTGCTTTGAAAAAGGAAGAATTACTTAAACACAAAGGAGAATTAGAGGAAGAGAAAGAAAAAGAATTTGAAGAACTTTTAAAGACTTACAACTTTTGTGAAGAAAGTAATTTAAAACGAAGAACAGAAGAGCACGAAAATAAACTTTGAAAACTAGGAGGCTAACTATCTAACTCTTCCCTCGGTGCCTCTCGGCAGCTTTATATAATGCACAGCAAACCCACGATCGTGGCCTTCGAGATCAACACGAAATCTGACTTTCCAGTATCAAAGATTAATCAAAGGAGGTAGCTTGTCATAGATAGAGCCCTCCTTTCCTCAAACAAGCGAAGATAGGCTCGAAATATAGAAGATAACTTCGAATGGAACCTGCAGGTTTTGCTTCAAACTCTTCTGAAAATGGCGACTAGGTTATCTGGCCCAATTTAAAATAACGGCTGCTCATGAGGTCGCCCATTCTTTATTTCCTCTTTTTGTCATTTTTCTCTTTTTTCATAAATCAAGAAATGACGACATTCCAAGAAGTCAATAATTCTTTTTTTCTATTTTTATTTTCCAAAAATTTGAGAAATAGTAACTTTTCAAACAGTCGTTTATTCTTTTCCATTTTTCTTGATTTTCTTTCTGATTTTTCGTACAAATGAAATAACGCCCACATGAACGGTCGCTCATTCTTTTCCCCAAGAAATGGCATCTTCATGAGTAGTCGCACATTCTTTTCTATTTTCTAAGTTTTTCCTTTTTTTTCTATTTCCATAAATGAATCTGCGCCTCTTCACTCAGTCGTGAATTCCTCATTTCTTTATTTTCTTTTTCCAGTAAAATAAATTGGCGCCTGTTCGATCAGTCCGTATTTCCTATTTTTAAAAAATTCTTTAAAAATTGGTGGCTGGCCATCCGGTCGCTATTTTCTGAAAATTTTAAAAATTTAAAATATCAATATATTTCAACCAAAAATGACTTTCAAATGATTGTGCAATTTTTGGAATATTTTTCACATGATCATTTTGACTCAAAAAGATGATAAAATGCGTGCATACTCAAATTAATGGTGAGAATGAAATTAACTGCTTATGTAGCACAACTTTATTCATTTAATGCTCAAGGATGATGAATGTGATGCAACTTATGATATAAAATATAGCATTTATCACACTCCCCAACTTACTCATTGCTAGTCCCTTAGCAATTAAAATTTAGGACTAACAATAGTTTACAAAATCCGTACTCTCATATCTAGCTCTCCCTTCATAGAATTAACCAAAGATTAGGAATCTGGAATCATTAACGCGCACTAGCCTTGCGTAGGAAATTAAAGTACATGATCAAGAATTCAGATCAAAACTCAATAGCACTTGTGCATGTGTAATATTAAATCCATAGCATAGATAATTACATCTCCCATTTGTTATTCCAAGCAAGTGCCTTTTAACCCTATACCTCTTAGATCAGGGCATTAAGTATACTAACTTTTTGGTCTACCTTATTTCTATGTTCCTTTGGGATCTTTTATATATAGTTTTTTTACACACATGATGCTGCACTACCCTTTAATGTTTAACATGAATCTCGACTCTTGTCTTAGGAGAAGCAGGCCCAGTTACACAGGTCAAGGTTCCATTTTCTGTTTTACGTGAAGCTCAACACGTCTTAGGTGAAGCAGGCCCGATTACTAAGATTCGGTGCATTTTTCATGGTGTTTCTTTTTTTCTTCTTCTCTTTTTTTTTCAACCATATCCTTTTACACTTATTCGATAGATAATCTTGGTAGAAAGTTTGAAAATATCTCTTTCTTGAGAAGCGTAGAATATCAGACACAATATCCAAAATTAGCAGAAGACTTATCCTGCTTGCTTCATTAATGTGCAGTGTGATTTTTATCTAAAGTGCACATAAACTTTTAAAAAGATTCTTATATCAATTTTCCATAGCTAGATCGAATAAATTTTCCTTCATTCTTCCCTCCAGTCTTTCCTAATCCAGAATTACTTTCAATAAAAGCATGAATCAATTAAACTCATTGTGGAGATTTCAACTGTTTTCATTTTTTATACAGAACAATATGCAAAAACTTATGTCAGGTTGCACTATATGCATCATGAAATTTTTATCAAAAATGGATTTGTTGGCTAAGAAGATAGAAAAGGTTGATTTAGTAGCCCAGAAGTTAGATCAACTACTATCTAGGTAGGAACCTTCTTTCTCTTCTGCTCCTCAACCTCAGCCGTTCTCATCTCCTAATCATAAAGAAATTTGTGCTCTTTATTCTAGCCCTAATCATGCTGTCATTGATTGTCCTACGGCATCCCAGCTTCCTCTGTTCATCCAAGAACAAATCTTTGCTGCTTAGGGTGTGTCTAAACCTGCTTTTGATCCTTATTTTAACACCTATAATCCAGGTTAGAGAAACCACCCCAATTTTTCCTAAAAATCTCAACAAGGTCCACCTATGCAAGCTAATCCCTCAAATCAAGCCATTCCAAAACAAGTTTTTCAAGTGCCAAGTCAGTCTCACCAACATTTTCAACCTTCCTTTCAACAAGCTCAACATCAATACTCTCAACCTCCATTCCAGCAAGCTCAGGCCCCATATCATCAAGCTCAATTTTCTCAGGGCCAACATCATCAATACCTTCCTTATAATAAATTCAATCAAGCTCAGAATCAGTATCAGCCTGCTCAACCTCCTCAGCCCAACTTCGAGGACGGATTCGACCAACTCCAACAACTTCTGCTTTCTCAGAATCAATCCATTCAAGCTCAATAACAACTCATTCAATCTCATCAACAATCCATGGCTAAGTTGGAAGGTCAAATAGGACAATTAACTGCTAGCAATATGAGGAGAGATGTCAGTCAACTTTCTAGCCAACCTGTGGCTAATCCGAAGAACCAACCTCCAGGATTTCACCAAAGAGTCCCTCTTCTTTCTCAACCAACCCAACCTCAGCCTCCTCCTCCTATGGGCCCTTAATTTGAGAATGTCAAAGCTATATCTACCCTTAGGAGCGGGAACAGTTTAGATGATCGATATCAGGCTAAGGATGTTGGTAGTAGTTCGGCCCAAGAGGCCCAAGAAGAGAGTGATAGTGAAGATGAGTTGCCTGTAATCATGCAAGAGAAGAAGAAGTTGGAGGATGGGGAGAAGAAGCTGGATAAAGGGAAGGCCAAGGTTGATGAAAAAGGTCCCCAAGAGTATGTTCCTAAGATCACTTTTCCCGATGCTTTGAAGTCAAAAGCTCAAAATAAAAAGTCGGTTCAATAAGAGGAATTATTGAAATTGTTTAAACAGGTGAATATCGATATTTCACTTTTGGACGCAATCAAGTATGTCCCGACGTATGCAAAGTTTCTGAAGGAGCTATGCACTCCGAAGAGGGAGCCTAAGGTAATAACTCAAAAGATCCACCTATCTAAAGATGTTAGTGCTGTCGTGATGAATCATTTACCAAAGAAGTTGAAGGATCCCGGAGCTCCTCTAATTTCATGTGATATAGGTGGAGTTACATTTGACAAGGCATTGCTAGACTTAGGTGTTTGTGTGAATCTTTTGCCCACCTTTATATATGAGTAATTTGATTTGGGGGAGCTGAAGCCCACTTCTATAATCCTTCAACTGGTGGATCGATCTGTGAAAACTCCGAGGGGTTTATTAGAAGATGTGATTGTCAAAGTTCATGAGTGCTATTTCCTTGTGGATTTCCTTATTTTGGATATGGCCTCGTCCCAGGAATTAAAGCATACTCCAATTATTTTGGAACGACCGTTTCTAGCTACGGCAAAGGCCAACATAAACTGTGCCACGAGAATGATGGATATATCATTTGGAGGTGAGAAGGTTTTCTTGAATGTGTTTAGAGCATCCCAATATCCGGAACAAGATGAGGAATGCAATGTTATTGATATTTTTGAAGAATTGATTGATGAAAGTTCGGATGAAGTGAAGGATACCTTAGAAGAGGGTAGCATGCTGCAAGATTCTTTATTCTCTATCGCACCCTACTCTAAGATAGAGCCACTCCCTCCATTGTAAGCTGAACCCATTCTTCCATCTTCGGATCAGCCGCCCGTTCTTGAATTGAAACCTCTGCCAGATTCTTTAAAATATGCTTATCTAGGCCCCGACCATACTTTGCCCGTAATCATTGCTTCCACTCTCACTTATGCTCAGGAGTCTCAACTTTTAGATGTCCTTCAGGAGCATAAAGGGGCGATAGGTTGGTCTGTGGCAGATTTGAAGGGTATTAGTCCAGATGTGTGCATGCATTATATTTATTTGGAGGATAATGTCAAGCCGATCAGAGAGATGCAACGCCGGCTGAATCCAAACATGAAGGAGGTAATGAAGAAAGAAGTTATAAAGTGGTTGGATGCTGGGATTATATATCCTATTTCAGATAGCAAGTGGGTCAGCCCCACGCAAGTTGTTCCTAAGAAGACAGGGGTATAGAGCCCCACAATTTATATAAGTATTTTTTAGATTATTTAATAATTTTCAAGAATTTATAAAAGGCCTAAACACATTTATAAATGAGTAATAAGTCATTATAAGGCTAAATGGTGTTAATCAATTAACCCAACTCACTTAAATAAAGTCCAAAAGGTTTTTAAACCAAGGCCATTTAAGTTTGGCCCATATTCTAGAAGGTATTTAAGCTTATCTACGAATTGTAAAGATAAATACCAATTGTATGAGGATAATTACTTGGATAAATAACAAAAGAGTTTTTATAGTTTAAAGTTTCTAACAACGAAGACTGTAACGGTCTATCGACCGACCGTCACAAGCAAGTGACGCAGGGATATTCGACCGTCACATCTCTGCAGATTCTGTGAGTAAAAGAACTCGTGCAAAGATTGAAACTTGGAGATCTTATCTACTATGGATCGACTTGGGAAGGCTTATAATAGTACTAAGGACTCTTGGAGATTAGGGTTTGATGAAATAAGGACTCTAGAATCGATCTAATCCTCAAACCCTAGTCTAAACACTATAAATAGGGCATAGTTCTGAACTGTGCGACCCTTACTTTTGGGACGTAAAGAAGCAAGGTAAGGATTCATTATTTCGGATAAGTTATTTAGAAGTATTTGTTCATTATACTTTAGACTAACTCCTCTCCGAATTTCATATCCTTAGGTCAAGAGGTCGTGGAGTTAGAAGCCAAGGAAGTAGCTGGAAAAGTCACAAAGGAAGGAGAAGAACTAGGGCAGGGTTCTCAACTAAATTCAGAAACTACAACCTAAGTAAGAGGTATGTTATCTCATGGACGGCAAAAACATCCTGATAGGACTAAGAGCCTCTGGTTCAAGTGATTTTCATGCATGCTAGATCAATCAATTTCATGTTTTTATTAGTTCTATGCATTGCATGTCTCTCTTAGCCTAATGAAGAAATTAAAAGCATGATGTTCATCTAATGCTATGATACCTATGCATATAGATAGCCTATACTTCATCATCATGCCTAAAATTAGACATGACATTTGATTTACAGACATGATGTGAGTTTATCTCTTAGCTTCCATGCTAGTTTTCTGTAGCAGACACTGTAACGCATCAGCATAGGACCGTCACTGTCAAGTAACGGCCCTACGACAGACCGTTACACTCTCTGTGGTATTTTAGATTGCACTGTTGTTTATAACGCGCTTGGACAGATGCGTTACATCCATGTAACGGTTGGACCATGACCGTCACTTTCACTATGACGCCCCCTCTCTAGACCGTTACGACCTGTGTTCTGTCAACCCTAGACAGATTGTAATTTGCCACCATTACCTATTGTTATGCCTAGATACCTAAGTGGTGACCTGATTACATATTTTTAAGATTATTTAATCGTTCATGATAGGTATGGCACTTTTACTTTGAATTATGATTAATTTCATGAAGCCAAATTCTATAGTTTTGTACTATAAAGCTTGACTTGTTAGCATTATATTGACGGAGTTTCACTATGGTTTTCATATTGCTTATGCATGTCTCTCTGTGTCAATAGAGTCAAATTCTATAAGTACATGGCACATATTCCGGTATGTTGTCATTAGTTCACACTTTATGCTATAGGAACACAAATCTTGGACATGAGGACCTCTCTATTGGATATTCCTTCCAATGGACTAGGAAATTATTATATCAAGGCCTCCGTAATTCTCCGCGAGCCTGAGATTCCCACTAGGACGCCGAGTTAGTTGTACCAAGAAAAACCCATTAATAGAATACACTGTCGTGTTTTCTGATTCCTGCAATGTAACGGCCTTTCACTGGACCGTCAGGCTCACCTAACGGCCCAATGGTTGACCGTCACATTCTTCTGGATTTGTTTTATAGACTCTGGACTCGGATCACTGTAACGGCCCATTACTAGACCGTCACATGATGTAACGGCCCAGTAAATGACCGTCACACTTCTGGCATAAGTTAACCCAAGGTTTGGCCAAGGGTTGATATTCCAATGATTCTAGACAGACCTTGATGATCTAGAACTTATCATATTGATTTAATTGACTTAATATAATGAATGGAAGTTAAAGAAACATGCTGTTATGCTGCTGATTTATTTCTATAAGCATAGCATAGTGTAAGTCATTCTTGATCTCATACGTTTCCAATTGAAGCATTCATCATTGATTATTGCTATCATGAGTTATTGAACATAAGTTATTGAAATTGTTATATTCTTGGCCATACTTTACTGTTACATGCGTGGAAGTAGCTTAATTTATAACTGAAGATGCGATCGAGCACTGATTGTGTTCAAGGGCTCTATGCTAGTCTCCTCGACTGATTGTCGGAAACATACTATTTTATAAACCATGGGGTATGATGCTACTGGCGTCGCATTGCGCTGGGAGTACTTGTTCTATAAATGAGTGAAGATCCACGATACAACATGACACGCTTGATATTCTTGTTCATGACACGACATGACATTCTTGATTGTTACTCCACAGAAATTCACGAACTATGTACTCAAAAGAGACTAGTATGATGAATATGTGGCATTGATCGTACATTCTTGTTACATGCTTGATCGAAAAGGCCAAATATCAGAATCATGATACATTCTTGCTAGCTTGTTCTTGAACATTCTATCTCACATGATTATCATGTTACTTTGGTTTTAATCGCATGATTGATTCGCATTGCATGATTTTACCTTATTCTCTAGAGCTAAAAATGTTAATTACTTAAATAGTGCCTTCATGTTGATGCGAAGATACCTACTGGGCGAGTGTGCTCATGACCTATTTTCCAATATTTTTCAGGAGATGGAAGTAGTTCGCATTCGGATTCGGGTGATTCAAGCAGCAGGTCCGAGAGTGATTAAAAGTTGTCATAATAAGAGTGAAGACCTAGGAAGTTTTAAGTGTTTAGATGGAGTCAATGTAATATTTCTTATTTCTTGAGACAATTAGCGAAGAAGTTGAAGTATGTATTTTGAATATTGATTGACTATGAAATAAAGTTGAAGTTTTGAATATATATATTGTGCAATTGCCTCTATACGTGTGATTGTCTTGCGCTCTGATTATTCTTGCTTGCAAGAGGCTTACCATGCCGGCTGTTCGCGCTCCCCGAGCGAGTCTTCCACTGTAATAAATGGCTCGGGACATGACAGCTAAGTTGGTATCAGAGCCTAAGTCTCAGGACTTAGGGAAAGAAGTCATGTCATAGGATAAGTCCAAGATTTAAGGACCCATACCTATGAACTAAGGAAGAAATTCCATACCCATGTGAGGATTGGGTAGAGCCCGGGATAAGATAGTTAATTAGCTTTAAGATTTGTTATGCGTATTCAAATTTCATGAGAAATAACAAGTTGTTATTTTCTCTCTCAGGTACCATATTTCACAAATGGCTCATCGCGTAGATTGGGACGGTATGCAACAAACTGTTGCCGGCCTCACCCAGGCACTGCAGACAATAGCACAAGGCGGTGCGGGGGCAAGGGCTGGAGACCTGCATCAAAATTTCCAGAGTTTAAACCCTCCACGGTTTTATGGATCTTCTAATCTCGACGAGGCGGAAAATTGGATAGATGAGATGAATAGGATATTTGATGTGATTCAATGCACAGATCAAGAGAAGGTTCGTCTAGCGATATTTCAGATAAATAAAGATGCCCGTACTTGGTGGAAGACGGTTCCGGCACCCTCGGTCGATGCACCACATACTTGGAACGATTTTCTCACACTATTTCGTGCCAAATATTTTTCTGAGCATGTAAAAGAAAGGAAGGCCATGGAGTTCGCCTCCCTTCGTCAAGGGATGATGTCAGTTGCGGAGTACGAGTTACAGTTTTCAAGGCTAGCACCGTATGCATCACATTTGATTAGCACAGACTTATTAAAGGCAAACCGATTTATGGACGGGTTATGGCCCAGTTTTATCTAACAATTGGGGACTCAAAATATCCGCACTTATGCGGAGATGGTCCAGCGAGCTTATCTATGCGAGAGGACCATGGAGAAGGTCGAGAAGCTGAAGGGAAAGGGAGAAGGATCGAGCCGACGATCTGATCGGCACTATAAGCAAGAAAAGTTTAGTATTACGGAACCTTACAAAAACCGTGATAGCAAGAAAAGATCGAGAAACGGGAATAGTAGCAGTTCCCAAAAGAATAATAAGAAGGTTAAGGAAGAGCAAGTTGCCTCGGCATGTACATTTTGCGAGAAATTCGGCCACTCGGCTGAAGAATGTTGGAAACGCCTAGGAGCTTGTTTACGTTGCTGAAGTAGGGAGCATCGCGTGTCGAATTGCCCCCTTATAAAGGAGCAACCAAATGATGGAGGACGTAGGAGGCAGGCTCGCCTCAACGCTGTCGTAGATGAAAAGGAAGCGCCCAGGGATGGTGGGCTTATGGAAGGTACTCTTCAAATCTGTTCATGTCCTGCATTCGTGCTATTTGATACTGGTGCTTCTTATTCTTTTATCTCTACTACTTTTGCGAAAACCTTGCCAATTACATCAGTTCCCCTACCTTCGGATCTTGCTATAACTACACCGTTAAGGCCTGGAACTAAGCTTTCCAACCATTATCCTGATTGTGAGGTGATAGTAGAAGGACACAATCTCCCTGCAAACCTAGTATGCCTTGATATGAAGGGTTATGATGCCATTCTAGGGGTTGATTAACTTGTAGACCATGATGCTTATATCAACTGCTGAAATAGGATTATATCCTTTTGCAAGTCCGGTCTTCCAAGATTTTCTTTTCTTGGCATCAAGTATAACAAGCATCCTACCATAATATCTTCTCTTCACGCTTGCCAACTTATCTCACAAGGATGTGAAGCTTTTCTCGCCTCCGTTATTGTTACCGACTCTAAGGAAATTGTCCTAGCAAACATTCCTATTGCAAATGACTTTCCAGATGTGTTTCCATCCGAACTACCTAGTTTACCGCCCAAGAGGGAAGTAAACTTTACTATTGAGCTCATCCCAGGTGCAGCACCTGTTTCTATAGCTCCTTACAGAATGTCCCCCATGGAACTTAAAGAATTGAAGAGACAGTTGAAGGAATTACTGGACAAGGGTTTCATCAGACCTAGCACATCCCCTTGGGGTGCGCCTGTTCTATTTGTCAAGAAGAAAGATGGTTCTCTCAGGTTGTGTATTGACTACCGGCGATTGAATCAACTTACAATCAAGAATAAATATCCACTACCGCGTATCGACGAGTTATTCGATCAGCTCTCGGGAGCAGAATATTTTTCTAAGATTGACCTCAGATCTGACTATCATCAACTTAGAATCAAAGAAGAAGACATTTATAAATCGGCTTTTCGAAGTCGCTATGGCCACTATGAATTTGTGGTGATGCCGTTCGGATTAACAAATGCCCCAGCAGCATTCATGCAGCTAATGAACAATGTTTTCCAACCATATTTAGACCAATTCATCGTCGTCTTCATCGACGATATTATGATATACTCCAAGACAAAAGAAGAACATGAAGAACATTTAAGGATAGCTTTGCAGATGCTTAGAGAACACAAGCTTTATGCCAAACTAAATAAGTGCGACTTTTAGCTTAAGGAAGTCTCATTCTTAGGCCACATTATTTCAAATGAAGGTATTGCTGTGGATCCTTCTAAGGTAGAAGCTGTCAAGAATTGGAGTCGACCAACGACTGTGTCAGAAGTCAGAAGCTTTTTGGGTCTAGCTGGTTACTATAGGCGATTCATAAAAGATTTCTCAAAGATTGCGGTTCCTTTAACTAGACTTACAAGAAAAGAGAACCATTTTGTCTGGTCGAAGGACTGTGAAAAGAGCTTCCAAAATCTTAAGAATCAATTTACTACAGCCCCTATTTTGTCACTACCAGTAGAGGGTGATGGATTTGAAGTATACACGGATGCGTCAGGAATTGGCTTAAGGTGTGTCCTTATGCAGAATGGAAAAGTGATTTGCTATTCTTCAAGACAATTGAAACGTCACGAAGAAAATTATCATGTGCATGATTTAGAATTGGCAGCAGTTATCTTTGCCTTAAAAATTTGGCGTCATTATCTTTATGGAGAAAGGTTCACTGTCTATTCAGATCATAAGAGTTTGAAATACTTATTCTCTCAAAAATAGCTTAACATGATGTAGAGAAGATGGTTGGAATATCTCAAGGATTTTGATTTCTCTATTCAATATCACCCTGGCAAGGCAAATGCTGTAGCAGATGCACTCAGCAGAAAACCAATAGGTATGTTATCAAGTCTTATGATTAGTATGACTAACCTTGTTCCTCAATTTGCCCAGTTAAATCTGGATATTGACATTAAGGAAGAAGATTGCTTCATAGCAAATATACGAGCGCAGCCAACATTATATGAGGACTTGGCCAAGTTACAAGAGAATGACCCAGCTTTACTAGAAATTAAGGCCAATGTTGAACAAAGACAGGATTTTTCTATCTCTGAAGATGGAAGATTATTATTCAAGGGCCGAATGTGTATACCTGATCACGAAGATACAAAGAAGTTGATCTTAGAAGAAGCACACAAATCAAAGTACATCATTCATCTAGGAAGTACAAAAATGTATCAGGATCTCAAAAGGAACTTCTGGTGGCCCAATATGAAGAGAGAAGTAGCAGACTTTGTATCTCGATGTCTTACTTGCCAACAAGTTAAGGCGGAACATTTCAGACCTGCAGGTAAATTACATCCCTTAAGTATTCCAGAATGGAAATGGGAGAGTATAGGAATGGATTTCATCATGGGATTACCTAAGACAAGAGGTGGACATGATGGCATATGGGTAATCATAGACTGATTGACTAAATCTACACATTTTATACCAATTAAGAGTCGATGGTCTGTGGATATTCTAGCAGCCCTATACATGAAGGAAATTGTCAAGTTACATGGAGTTCCTATCACTATTATATCAGATAGAGATCCTCGATTCACATCACAATTTTGGAAAGGTTTACAACATTCACTTGGAACTAGATTGAATTTTAGCACAGCCTTTCATCCACAAACTGATGGTCAGATGGAAATGACAAATCAAGTAGTAGAAGACATGCTCAGGGCCTGTGTCATTGATTTTGGAGGGAGTTGGCATGATCACTTGCCTCTGGTAGAATTTGCATATAACAATAGTTACCAAGCAAGTATACAAATGGCACCTTTTGAAGCTCTATATGGAAGGAGTTGTCGATCACCAATATGTTGGAATGAAATAGGGGAAAGGAAATTTCTAGGCCCCGATCTTATCAGAGATCCTACGGAAAAGATCAAACTTATTCAAGAAAGAATGAAGATGGCACAGGACAGGCAAAAATCTTATGCTGACAATCGAAGGCGCGACTTGGAATTTCAAGTAGGTGAACATGTATATTTAAAGGTTTCTCCGGGTCGTGGTATTCGAAGATTTGGCATTAAGGGAAAGTTAACTCCAAGATTTATTGGCCCATTTGAAATTCTCGAAAGGATTGGTGAAGTAGCTTATAGATTGACTTTACCACCACAATTAGCAGGAGTTCACGACATATTTCATGTCTCTATGTTGAAGAAGTACGTGTATGATCCAGATCATATTATTACTTATGACAATCTGGAGATTCAGAAGGACTTAACTTATCAACAGACACCAATAAGGATTCTGGAACGGGAAGAGCGTCAACTCAGGAATAAGGTCATTCCTATGGTTAAGATTCAATGGAAGATGGTATGGCCTTATGAAGTTACATGGGAAACCGAATCAGCTATGAAGAAAAGGTTTCCAGAATTATTCAACTATAAGTACACTCTCCATAATCCATATATTGAATTTGGGGACCAAATTCTTCTAAGTGGGGGAGGGTGTAGAGCCCCACAATTTATATAAGTATTTTCTAGATTATTTAATAATTTTTTAGAATTTATAAAAGGCCTAAACACATTTATAAATGAGTAATAAGCCATTATAAGGCTAAACGGTGTTAATCAATTAACCCAACTCACTTAAATAAAGTCCAAAAGATTTTTAAACCAAGCCCATTAAAGTTTGGCCCATATTCTAGAACGTATTTAAGCTTATCTACAAATTTTAAAGATAAATATCAATTGTATGAGGATAATTACTTGGATAAATAATAAAAGAGTTTTTATAGTTTAAAGTTTCTAACTACGAAGACTGTAACGGTCTATCGACCGACCGTCACAAGCAAGTGACGCAGGGATATTCGACCGTCACATCTCTGCAGATTCTGTGAGTAAAAGAACTCGTGCAAAGATTGAAACTTGGAGATCTTATCTACTATGGATCGACTTGGGAAGGCTTATAATAGTACTAAGGACTCTTAGAGATTAGGATTTGATGAAATAATGACTCTAGAATCGATCTAATCCTCAAACTCTAGTCTAAACACTATAAATAGGGCATAGTTCTGAACTGTGCGACCCTTACTTTTGGGACGTAAAGAAGTAAGGTAAGGAGTCATTATTTCGGGAAAGTTATTTAGAAGTATTTATTCATTATATTTTAGACTAACTCCCCTCCAAATTTCATATCCTTAGGTCAAGAGGTCGTGGAGTTAGAAGCCAAGGAAGTAGCTGGAAAAGTCACAAAGGAAGGAGAAGAACTAGGGCAGGGTTCTCAACTAAATTCAGAAACTACAACCTAAGTAAGAGGTAGGTTATCTCATGGACGGCAAAAACATCCTGATAGGACTAAGAGCCTCTGGTTCAAGTGATTTTCATGCATGCTAGATCAATCAATTTCATGTTTTTATTAGTTCTATGCATTGCATGTCTCTCTTAGCCTAATGATGAAATTAAAAGCATGATGTTCATCTAATGCTCTGATACCTATGCATATAGATAGCCTATACTTCATCATCATGCCTAAAATTAGACATGACATTTGATTTACAGATATGATGTGAGTTGATCTCTTAGCTTCCATGCTAGTTTTCTGTAGCAGACATTGTAACGCATCAGCATAGGACCGTCACTCTCAAGTAACGGCCCTACGATAGACTGTTACACTCTCTGTGATATTTTAGATTGCACTGTTGTTTATAACGCGCTTGGACAGACGCGTTACATCCATGTAACGGTTGGACCATGACCTTCACTTTCACTGTGACGCCCCCTCTCTAGACCGTTACAACATGTGTTCTGTCAACCCTAGACAGATTATAATTTGCCACTATTACCTATTGTTATGCCTAGATACCTAAGTGGTGACCTGATTACATATTTTTAAGATTATTTAATCCTTCATGATAGGTATGGCACTTTTACTTTGAATTATGATTAATTTCATGAAGCCAAATTCTATAGTTTTGTACTATAAAGCTTGACTTGTTAGCATTATATTGACGGAGTTTCACTATGGTTTTCATATTGCTTATGCATGTCTCTCTCTGTCAATAGAGTCAAATTCTATAAGTACATGGCACATATTCCGGTATGTTGTCATTAGTTCACACTTTACGCTATAGGAACACAAATCTTGGACATGAGGACCTCTCTATTGGATATTCCTTTCAATGGAATAGGAAATCATTGTATCAAGGCCTCCGTAATTCTCCGCGAGCCTGGGATTCCCACTAAGACGCCGAGTTAGTTGTACCAAGAAAAACCCATTAATAGAATACACTGTCGTGTTTTCTGATTCCTGCAATGTAACGGCCTTGCACTAGACCGTTAGGCTCACCTAACGGCCCAATGGTTGACCGTCACATTCTTCTGGATTTGTTTTATAGACTCTGGACTCGGATCACTGTAACGGCCCATTACTAGACCGTCACATGATGTAACGGCCCAGTAAATGACCGTCACACTTCTGGCATAAGTTAACCCAAGGTTTGGCCAAGGGTTGATATTTCAATGATTCTAGACAGACCTTGATGATCTAGAACTTATCATATTGATTTAATTGACTTAATATAATGAATGGAAGTTAAAGAAACATGTTGTTATGCTGCTGATTTATTTCTATAAACATAGCATAGTGTAAGTCATTCTTGATCTCATACGTTTCCAATTGAAGCATTCATCATTGATTATTGCTATCATGAGTTATTGAACATAAGTTATTGAAATTGTTATATTCTTGGCCATACTTTACTGTTACATGCGTGGAAGTAGCTTAATTTATAACTGAAGATGCGATCGAGCACTGATTGTGTTCAAGGGCTCTATGCTAGTCCCCTCGGCTGATTGCCGGAAACATACTATTTTATAAACCATGGGATATGATGCTACTAGCGTCGCATTGCGCTGGGAGTACTTGTTCTATAAATGAGTGAAGATCCACGATACAACATGACACGCTTGATATTCTTGTTCATGACACGACATGACATTCTTGATTGTTACTCCACAGAAATTCACGAACTATGTACTCAAAAGAGACTAGTATGATGAATATGTGGCATTGATCGTACATTCTTGTTACATGCTTGATCGAAAAGGCCAAATATCAGAATCATGATACATTCTTGCTAGCTTGTTCTTGAACATTCTATCTCACATGATTATCCTGTTACTTTGGTTTTAATCGCATGATTGATTCGCATTGCATGATTTTACCTTATTCTCTAGAGCTAAAAATGTTAATTACTTAAATAGTGCCTTCATGTTGATGCGAAGATACCTACTGGGCGAGTGTGCTCATGACCTATTTTCCAATGTTTTTCAGGAGATGGAAGTAGTTCGCATTCGGATTCGGGTGATTCAAGCAGCAGGTCCGAGAGTGATTAAAAGTTGTCATAATAAGAGTGAAGACCTAGGAAGTTTTAAGTGTTTAGACGGAGTCAATGTAATATTTATTATTTCTTGAGATAATTAGCGAAGAAGTTGAAGTATGTATTTTGAATATTGATTGACTATGAAATAAAGTTGAAGTTTTGAATATATATATTGTGCAATTGCCTCTATACGTGTGATTGTCTCGCGCTCTGATTATTCTTGCTTGCAAGAGGCTTACCATGCCGGCTGTTCGCGCTCCCCAAGCGAGTCTTCGACTGTAATAAATGGCTCGGGGCGTGACAAGGGGTGACCGTTGTTACCAATGAGAAAGGAGAAGAAGTACCAATGAGATTGCAAACGGGGTGGAGAGTTTGTATTGACTATAGAAAATTGAATTCGATGACAAAGAAAGATCATTTCCCACTCCCGTTTATGGATCAAATTCTGGAGAAGCTGGTTGGGCAAAAGTATTTTTGCTTTTTGGATGGCCATTCCGGTTACAATCAAGTTGTTATTTTCTCGAAGGATCAAGAGAAAACAACGTTCATGTGTCCCTATGGCACGTTTGCTTTTAGACGAATGTCGTTTGGGCTATGCAATGCCCCAGCCACCTTTCAGCGATGCATGATGTCAATGTTTTCTGAAATGGTAGGTTAATTTTTGGAAGTGTTTATGGACGATTTCTCTGTGTTTGGTACTTCCTTTGAGAATTTCTTAGAAAATCTAACTCAAGTGCTGAAAAGGTGCATTAAATCAAACCTTGTGTTAAGCAGGGAGAAGAGCCATTTTATGGTTGGAGAAGGAATAGTTTTAGGCCATGTTGTTTCAGAGAGAGGGATACATGTTGATAAGGTTAAGGTTGACTTGATTTCCAATCTTCCTCCTCCTTCTTCTGTCAAACAAATTCGATCCTTTCTTGGCCATGCTGGATTCTATCACCGATTCATCCAAAACTTCTCTACCATTACTCGTCCTCTCACACAATTGCTTGCCAAAGACACTCCATTTCAATTTGATGATTCTTGTCTTGAGGCATTTAATTCCTTGAAAGTGGCCCTCACTCAAGCTCTGATTCTTCAATTGCCTGATTAGTCGCTACCTTTTGAAATCATGTGTGATGCTTCGGACTATGCAATTGGAGTTGTCCTAGGTCAAAAGATTGATAAGAAGCCCGTTGTGATCTATTATGCGAGCGGCACCCTCGCCGATGCCCAATTGAACTACACCACCACAGAGAAGGAATTACTTGTTAGTCTGTGAGGACTAGGTGCAATGGTGCATACATGGATTCAGAGGGGGGGTGAATAAATCCCTCTTTAAAAATTTTGCTCTTAAAACTAGGCAACTAAGATCTATTCAATTAACGATTGTGAAATTACACTTATTACCTTAGTTAACTGAAAGAGGCATCATCAGATATGTAATTAAAACATGATCCTAAGCATGCATCTAGCGAAATCAGAGTAAACAATCAAATCACATCACACAGAGGATTTTTAGGTGGTTCGGTCCTCCAGACCTACATCCACCCCACACTCCAACCAGAGTGTGGATTCCGCTGATACACAGCTTAAACTACTAGGCCTTACAGCTTGCCTACAACCGCTGACTTACAGCTTGCTTGGCTGGGCATTATAGCTTGCCACCGTTGCCTAACAACTTGACTAACCGCTGGGCCTTACAGCTTAGCCACCGCTGCCTCACAGCTTGAAGTGTAAAGATAAACGAAAAGAACAAAGGAAAATATGAAGTAACATCACAACAACAGAAAGCTGGAAATAAAGCTCAGAAAATATAGCTCGCTCTAGAGCAATGTAGCTTGGATTTGATCTAGAAACTACATATCTCATTCCTCCTTGGATCTTGCTGTTGTACTCTCTTCTTCTTTTTCAAACACACGAACTGCTAGAATTTCACTCACAGATGGCTACTCACTCTCTCACGATCTCTGCTATCAAAACTCTCTCTGATTCTTTTTCTGACTTTCTTCAATTCTATCTCCCTCTCTTTCTGTTTCTTTTTCTCTTTCTCTGGTTGCCGCTGGCTTTCTACCGCTCTCACTTCTTTTCTTCTTCTCCTATCTTCTTCTACTCTTCTCTCAACCTCTCTCAGGATACTCTCTGTCTGCTCTCATCTCTTCTTCTTTTCTTCTTCTGCTCTTATGTTTTCTCAGTATGCCTCCTCGTCGCTCTCTCTTCTTCTGCAGGAATCTTCTTATATCTGGAGAAACAGGGGCGCCGGAGGTAGATACAGTGAAGATGATGATGCCATTTTTATTCCCTTATTGTAAGATGGCTCCACGTGGCAGGATCAAGGCATTCGCCCTGTGTGATCCCCACGAGAATCGCCTGGACACGTGGAGGGAACATTCCTGCCAAGAATAGCACACCATAAAGATTCTGCGCGTCAATCCTGTAAGGGTACTCTGTCCTCGTGGCACAACCTACAGATCAGGTTTGACCTTGGATCATGTGCCCATCACTTATCATCATACACATGACTGTATCAATGATGGCTCTGCAAGCGTTCGATGATGCTGGGCTTTGTTACTTCTTGCACTTAAGTTGTTCGATCCTCGTTCAATTCATAAAGCCCTGTTATCAGATAAAGGTATTTAATCAAACACCTGATAGTCAAGAAGGACCTGTAATAATGAAATGATAATTCATGGTTTATGAGAGTAATTATGATGTAGTTAAAACGATGAAGACAGAGAATCACAGGCCATTGATGCTTAATGTATGAAACTCATGTGCTATCATTGACTTGAATTCATGAGCCTTATGTATGCTGGCACTGACATTAACTACCACCAACATTACATCCGTGAAACACTGGGCTAGCACAAACCTTAATGCACAACTAACTTTTACCTTAGTATATGACAAAGCTTGCTAACACCAACCTTATGCACAAGACCTATCATACTAACACTAACCATATGCACGAGACCGCATACTAACACCGACCTTAGATGCACGACCCTTCATACTAGCAACGGCCTTGATGCATGACACAACATACTAACGTCGACTTAGATGCATGAGACACAGTTGCCTTACTTGACTAGCATCGACCTTGATGCATAGAGCACACCAGCTAACACTGACTCTAATGCATGAAACAACTTCAGCTAGCATCGACTTCAGTATGTATGAAATGCAACTAGCGTCGACCTCAGCTGTGTAAGAGCATAACTAACACGGACCCTAGCTATGCATCAAATAGTAACTTGCATAGACCTTCATGTGCTTGCGTGCAAACATGCACCAACCTTCATATGAACATGTTTGGATATGCACTGACCTGCTACAGTATGTGCACCGACCTTCATTATGCGTATTGCAAACATGCACCGACCATGCTACACATGCACCGACGTTGTATAGCACAAGGGTAACTATGCACAGACTTGAATGCACAGACTTAAAGAGATATGCATCGACCTTTATGCATCCGGCAAAAAGGTGCACAGACCACTATATGTAACATGTATGAATATGCACAGACCTGCATCTGCCAAAGGCAAAAGTGCACAGACCCTCCATATGCACAAGACTGAACATGCATCGACCTCAATATGAAATGTTGTAAACCTGCACCGACCTTCATATGAACCTTCATATGCAAATACATTCAGACAGAGATATGCATTGACCTTACCTGTCAGAGTGACTCACATTTTTAATGAACAGTGGCGTTGACCTATGTTGACTTGCGTTGACCTGTTATTTTCATGACTTTTCATACTTTTATATGTGTGATGAGATCATTAATTCATTCATCAAGGTTGAACATAATGAGACATAATATATGACATAATATTGATATTTAGGCAAAAACATTGACATCTCTGACATAATATTGACATCATCAAAATCACAGAGACATAATAATCTCTCCCTTTTTGATGATGATAATATTATGAGGAGTCATTGCAATATGAGTTCATCATTCAACTTAGCCAGAGCATGCAGTACAACATCTGTCAGAGAGAATTAATGACTCAAATACACTCACATTTATTTACACTCACGTGTATTCTCCCCATTTGACAACATCAAAAAGGAAGGAATATTAGCATGAAGTATGAACAATGTAAAATGCAGACAAGTATGAATTCCAGAATCTATCCTCCCCCCTTCAAAAGCAATAGAGAGAATGTAGACAACCTTTTCTCCCTTTTTCAAAAGCAATTGAGATATATAACCCTACTCCCCCTGAAGAAGTGAGGTTTGACAGAAATTTGAGGAAGGATCACATGGATATCAACGCTTGCAGAAATCAATTCCAGAATGATGCTGATGAGACACTCTTCCCAATTTGGCATAGACCCAAAATTTCATCAAAACTAGATTATCAGAAACCATTAAAATCAGACTGTTTCTCCCCCTTTGCCATTGGCAAAAAGAATGAGTAGGAGGTTGAAAGTGCAGAAAGGAGATATGAAATAGGTGAAATATGATTGACAAACTGAGTGATCTTTCATTAACAAAGCATACTTAGCTCACAGTCTTCTGGTATAAGATCTCATATAATGTAGCCTTGAAAATGTGATGGTTTAAAAATAATAAAAGATAGAGACTTAGTACTGCATTCTTTTGAAAATAAAATGTTGTATGAACTCTTTTAATAGCAAAAAACCAGACTGACATATAACATATCAGATTTTACCTTACTTCATCTTATATGTCTAAACTTCAAAGAGTTTCTTAGGAGTGACTAGAGCATGTATTGAGATTAAACAGATTCCACAGTTCTGAAATTACCTTTAGGGTTATGGCAAGATTTTTCTATTCATTTGCTCACTAAATTCAGAACAGTCAAGTATAATCCATCCCTTTTTACATAAGGGTATACGTTTATCAGACGTCAATATCCCTAGTTACTTAGTAGGATTTACTATTCTGTTTCAGGTATAGTTGTCACATTTTTACGTAAGGGTACACATTTTTCAGACGCCAGTACCCCTAGTTACTCAGTGAAACTATCTTTTAATTTTTCAAATAGAGTTAGCCAAGAAGCTTCATGACATAGGTTCACATGATCTTTGATAGAGAACATGGTTTCTCAGCGCATTTGGCCATTGCTCTGCCTCCAGCATATTTAATCATTTATTTTGACATAGCCACCCTTTTGATTTTAAGAAAGAGTTGTTTAAAAACAATACACACTTCTGGGTTTCTCAACTAAGAACACCTGATGTAAGATATTTTCAGATTCTGAAAGACTTTATTAGACATGATATGATCAAAGTGGTTGAGAGCTATTAAAGAATAATCAACATTTCTTTTCATTGAGTTTCGTCTATAATCTCTAAAGTTTATTAGATTTAAACCATCAGCTCATTCATGGAACACCACTGCTTCTTATAAGATAAGTCTTCTGATTTTAGCAGCTTAGATTAATGAACCGACTGTAAGTTTGTCATTTATTCAGATTCAAATGGGTTGCAAAAATAGTTTTCAATGAAGGCATTGCCAAGAGATGGATGAGACATTCAGAATAGATAGAATAAGGACACAAAGGAGTTAACATTGATACGAACCCCCCTATCAAAATGCACCAAGAATGATGGTTACAACATGTATGCAGTATTTATGTTATTCAGAAGGTACAGGATTCCAAGTGTTGATGCAAATCTCAACAAGCATCCATGCTGAGAATTTACAAACAACGAAGTGACTGTCAGATTTGACAGAGATTTTCAGATAATAAGTGCAACCAGGAGATGCAATGAGTATGAGAGCAATTTGAGTTCTTTAAGCTCAAAGCATGACAAATGAGATCATTGTTCAGCAGATTATATTTCAGACATACCAGCTTAAGATAGAAGTGACAAAGATGTCAGTCACAAAAGTGTGAATTGCAAGGTGAGCTGATAAACAAAATCACAACTAGAAACAGTACTTGGCGGAGGTTGGATCCAAGGATCTACTCACACAAGGTTTAACCTTCCAGATAGGCCTGGCCTATCTTTCCAACTAGACCTTTTTATATACTGTCTAGTTATTAAAAGAAAGCATAGGAATCTTTAAAGGTAGCTCCCCCTCAACAAATGCAGCCAAGCAGATTTATGAATGATGAGAGAGATTAGCTAGAAAGGGATATAGAGCAGATAATCAATTTGATCAGACTTGCAGTGTTTGGAGAGAGTCATCATTCAGAGTTCAGCAAATGAGAATTAAACCAAGAAGTAAAACATCAGTTATTCAGATGAGAACTCTGAGCATCAGTTGACCAGAATGGGAAATGTTGGTCGACCGAATTGGACAGAGATGCAATAAAAATGTTCTATTGGAATTGAGCAATCACTCTATCTTTTTGGTATTTTCAATAATTATGATATGCAATGAAATATGTATGCATATGCATTGACTATTTTTCACTGAATGCATTAATTCACCATACATGAATTGCACAAATTTGTTTGATAGACTCCCCCTGATTTTATGCAATATGTGTTAGTGTCTTTGCATTATGACAAATATCAAACAAATGCAATTGACAAATGTATGCATCAAATTTAGACCATTTTGGTTTTCAATGAAAAATATCCAAATGTTTTTCATTCTCACTTATGCACAAATATGTAGACTCTACTCATGAGTTTCTAAACTTTTCTATGTGCACATTTGACCCATGGTACTAGGTTGAGAACTAGCTCTAGAGACCATCTCACGTATGGTTAGAACTTCTAGACAGGCTTAATCTGTCCTTTAGAGCTAAACTATTTTATATACCATGAAACCATGCATGAAGATGCATAACATTTTCAAAACATGCAAGACAATTCAATTGGATATGCATATGTGAAAATGTATGTATACATGAAATTCCATGCATTTGAATTTATTTCACCTTCGTCTCAACATGCAACTAGTTGAATCACAATTAAATGACAAAACAAAAATGCATATGTGTGAGAAATGAATTCAGCATGTATTCAGTAAATATGTGCACAGATAACTCAATATATGAAGAAACTCAGATTGTACAATGTAAATGTCAAAGCAGTTAAGAACATGTATGCATGAGATTTTATTTAACAGATTAAGCATGAAATGCAGCCATCTGAAAGAGATTAAAAGAATTCAAATGAATATCCTTGTAACCAGCAGAAATGGAGTTTTACCTTACTTGGGTGCTTTGGTTTATTTAACCCCCTTTTTTATTTCCGTCCAAGGCACACCTGTAAAAAATTGAACCTCATTTTGCATAGACATGTACCCAAGATGTCTTGGGTCCTGAAATGACATTGGCACCTCTGAATGGTGCACTCACAAATTTCTGAGCATTCAAATCATCAATTATCATTTGAGAACAAGCATTCATAGACTGCCCAGACTGTCCACAGTAATTACAAAAATTAACAGATTTCATGTTCTTCTTATATGGATTAGCATGAGCATGAAATTGGTGTGAGTGAACATGATTGTTTCCGTTATAAACATGGAAGTTTAGCTTTTCATTACCAGTCAGCCAACAGTTAGCAGCTCTGTGGCCTGACTTTCCACAATTAAAACATGTAATGAATTCTCCTTTAGCAAGTTTGTTCCTACCAAACACACTTTGATTTTCAGGATAATTGACATGTTTAGACTTAACTTCCTTTCTCTGAGCATGCCAACAGTTCTTGACTGTGTGGCCATACTTTCTACATTCGAAACACACAATGTGCATACTTCTAGAATTAGATTCATTTCTATCAAAAGCATTTTGTTTAACAGGGAAATTAACAAATCCAGAATAAAATTTCTTTCCCTGTGCATGCCAGCATTGTGAAGCAATATGGCCTAGTTTTTCACAATGAAAACAGTTAACCTTCTCTTTCTGAACAAAAGGAAATTGCTTATCATGATAATTCCTAGCATGCCTTCTACCAGAATTCAAGTCATCTTTCTTCATTACAAAACAATCATTCATCATGTGGCCCTATTTTCCACAGTAAAAATATGACACATTTGATTTTCTTTTCTGTTTCTTACTTTCCCTTTGAATTTTAGTTGCAGCAGACTGTTTTGGGGATTGACTTGAGATTCCAGCCACTTCAAAACTTCTAATAAAAGTGGTATATAACTGGTTCCTCATTTCCCGTTTAATCCTAGAAATATGACATGTCCCTTCATTTGATTTAGTGGCTTTATCATTCAAGGGAGCTTTCAGCTTCTCTTTACCTTTGACAGATTTTGACAGTGAGTTTTTCAGATCATGAATTTTGTTCTCTAGAGAAACAATGTGTATTTCATAACTAGCAATCTCTTGTTCACTAAAATTAACACACTCACTTAGCACCTTATTTGTAATTTTATATTTCCCAATTTCTTGTTCTAGATTGCGTAGTTTTTCAGATTCTTATGTGCTAACAGATTTTCCTCTTTCTAAAACAAGAAGCCTTTCAGATATAACAATATTTAGAACCATGAGATTTTTCTTTTGTTCTTTCAGATCTTTGTTCTCCTCTATCAACTCATCTTTTTAAACAGATTTTAGCCTTTTATTCAGCTTATCTTCAATCTGTTCTAGCTCTATTTTTCTGTTCACTAGCTCGTCATTTTCATTTTTGAGAGATTCAATTAATTCTTCTTGTAATTTCAATTCAGATTGAAGATCATCATTCAATTTTTTTACAGAAACGCATTTTCCACAAGAATTTTCAATCCTCTTTATTTCAGCTTTTAATTGTTCATTTTCAGACCTTAATGAACTTATTTGAGTTGACATGGTCTTTTTCATTTTCTTCTTTTCAGATTTGACAGTTTTGTATTTATCTAATAAGCCATTATAAATATTTGTCAAATCTTCAAAAGTAATTTCCTCTGACTCAGAGCATACCTGTGAAGATGTCTCCTCCTATTGATCACTGCTATGATCACTTCTTCTTACCACGAGACATTCTTCTTCCTCTCCGTTGTGGATACAAAGCAGTTCATCCAATATTTCCTTTGCAGTGCTACAACCTGAGATAAAAGGAAAGTCATCAGAGTTAATTGCAGCCTTCATTAGATTTAGCGCTCTCACATTATCATCATTTTTCATCTTGTGAACATAAGTCCACTTGGACTTATCCTTAGGGATTTTATGTGGACCGTGCGAGATAACCTTCCATAGTTGAGGATTAACAGAGTTAACATGCTTGCGCATTAGACATAGCCAGAATTTAATACGTGAACAACAGAATACTGGAGGATGACCCATTCACACAGATCAAAACCAATTCAAAGCAGTGAATTCAAACCGATAAACCACGGCCCAAAAATTACACCAAAAGATGGCAGGATCCTCTACAGATCATCGGATCTAGACAGTCAGAGACCCGCTCTGATACAATTTTTAGTCTGTGAGGACTAGGTGCAATGGTGAACACACGGATTCAGAGGGGGGGTGAATGAATCCCTCTTTAAAAATTTTGCTCTTAAAACTAGGCAACTAAGATCTATTCAGTTAACGATTGCGGAATTACACTGATTGACTTAGTTAACTGAAAGAGGCATCATCAGATATGCAATTAAAACATGATCCTAAGCATGCATCTAGCAAAATCAGAGTAAACAATCAAACCACATCACGCAGAGTATTTTTAGGTGGTTCGGTCCTCCAGACCTACATCCACCCCACACTCCAACCAGAGTGTGGATTCTGCTGATACATAGCTTAAACTGTTGGGCCTTACAGCTTGCCTACAACCGCTGACTTTCAGCTTGCTTTACTGGGCATTACAGCATGCCACCGCTGCCTAACAGCTTGACTGACCACTGGGCCTTACAGCTTAGTGACCGCTGCCTCATAGCTTGAAGTGTAAAGATAAATGAAAAGAATAAAGGAAAATATGAAGTAACATCACAGCAACGAAAAGCTGGAAATAAAGCTCAGAAAATATAGCTCACTCTGGAGCAATGTAGCTTGGATTTGATCCAGAAGCTACAGATGTCCTTCCTCCTTGGATCTTGCTGCTATACTCTCTTCTTCTTTTTCAAACACACGAACCGTTGGAATTTCACTCATAGACGGCTGCTCACTCTCTCACGATCCCTGCTCTCAAAACTCTCTCTGATTCTTTTTCTGACTTTCTTCAATTCTATCTCCCTCTCTTTCTTTTTCTCTTTCTCTGGTTGCCACTGGCTTTCTGCCGCTCTCACTTCTTTTCTTCTTCTTCTATCTTCTTTTGCTCTTCTCTCAGCCTCTCTCAGGATACTCTCTGTCCGCTCTCATCTCTTCTTCTTTTCTTCTTCTGCTCTTATGTTTTCTCAGTATGTCTCCTCATCGCTCTCTCTTCTTCTGTAGGAGTCTTCTTATATCTGGAGAAACAGGGGCGCCGGAGGTAAATACAGTGAAGACGATGATGCCATTTTTATTCCCTTGCTGTCAGATGGCTCCACGTGGTAGGATCAAGGCATTCGCCCTGTGTGATCCCCACGAGAATCACCTGGACATGTGGAGGGAACATTCCCACCCAGAATAGCGCGCCATAAAGATTCCACATGTCAATCCTATAAGGGTACTCTGTCCACGTGGCACAACCTACAGATCAGGTTTGACCTTGGATCATGTGCCCGTTACTTATCATCATACATGTGATTATATCATTGATGGCTCTGTAGGCGTTCGATGATGCTGGGCTTTGCTGCTTCCTACACTTAAGTTGTTCGATCCTGGTTCAATTCATAAATCCCTGTTATCAGATAAAGGTATTTAATCAAACACCTGATAGTCAAGAAGGACCTGTAATAATGACAAGATAACTCATGGTTTATGAGAGTAATTATGATGTAGTTAAAACCATGAAGACAGAGAATCACAGGCCATTGATGCTTAATGTATGAAACTCATGTGCTATCATTGACTTGAATGCATGAGCCTTATGTATGCTGGCACTGACATTAACTAGCACCGACATTACATGCGTGAAACACTGGGCTAGCACAAACCTTAATGCACAACTAACTTTTACCTTAGTACGTATATGACAAAGCCGGCTAACACCGAGCTTATGCACAAGACCTAGCATACTAACACTGACCATATGCACAAGACCGCATACTAACACCGACCTTAGTTACACGACCCTGCATACTAGCAACGACCTTGATGCATGACACAACATATTAACGTCGACTTAGATGCATGAGACACAGTTGCCTTACTTGACTAGCATCGACCTTGATGCATAGAACACACCAGCTAACACTGACTCTAACACATGAAAAAACTTCAGCTAGCATCTACTTCAGTATGTATGAAATGCAACTAGCGTCGACCTCAGCTGTGTAAGAGCACAACTAGCACGGACCCTAGCTATGCATCAAACAGTAACTTGCACAGACCTTCATGTGCTTACGTGCAAACATGCACCAACCTTCATATGAACATGTTTAGATATGCACTGACCTGCTACAGTATGTGCACCGACCTTCATTATGCGTACTGCAAACATGCACCGACCATGCTACACATGCACCGACCTTGTATAGCACAGGGGTAAATGTGCACAGAATTGAATGCACAGACTTAAAGAGATATGCACCGAGCTTTATGCATCAGGCAAAAAGGTGCACAGACCTCTATATGTAACATGTATGAATATGCACAGACCTACATCTGCCAAAGGCAAAAGTGCATAAACCCTCCATATGCATAAGACTGAACATGCATCTACCTCAATATGAAATGTTGTAAACCTGCACTGACCTTCATATGAACCTTCATATGCAAATACATTCAAACAGAGATCTGCATTGACCTTACCTGTCAGAGTGACTCACATTTTTATTGAACAGTGGCGTTGACCTGCGTTGACTTGTGTTGACCTTTTATTTTCATGACTTTTTCATACTTTTATATGTGTGATGAGATCATTAATTCATTCATCAAGGTTGAACATAATGAGACATAATATATGACTTAATATTGACATTTAGGCAAAAACATTGACATCTCTGACATAATATTGACATTATCAAAACCACAGAGACATAACATTACTGGCTGTCGTTTTTGCCCTTGAAAAATTTTGCTCATATCTACTAGGGGCTAAGGTTATTGTTTATTGTGATCACTCCGCTTTGAAGTACTTACTTCCCAAGAAGGATGCCAAACCCCGTCTCATTCGGTGGATTCTATTGTTGCGAGAATTAGATTTAAAAATTTGAGACAAAAAGGGGTTAGAAAATGTTGTTGCTGATCATCTATCAAGGATAGTGATACCTAAAAGTGCTCCTATATCCGAGTCTTTTCTCGCCGAACAAATTCTTTCTATCTCCTCAACCCCCTGGTACGCTCACATAGTCAATTACCTGGCGGTAGGATAAATCTTGAGAGGGTGGACTAAGCAGGAGAAGGATCAATTCTTTGCAATGGTTAAGCACTATTTTTGGGAGGACGCAGAACTGTTTCATTTGGGTCCAGATCAGATAATAAGAAGATATGTCCCCGAGGAAGAACATCAATCTATCTTGAACTTCTGTCATAATCTTGCTTGTGGGTGACATTTTTCTGGAAAGAAGACTGTGACAAAAGTGCTACAAAGTGGATTTTATTGGCCCATATTGTTTAAGGATGCTTAGGAATTTTTGAAAACTTGTTTGAGGTGTCAAGCAGTGGGTAACAATTTTAAGAAGGATATGATGCCGCTTAATCCCATTCTGGTAGTGGAAATTTTTGATGTTTGGGGAATAAATTTTATGGGACCATTTCCACCTTCATTTGGTAATGAATATATTTTGGTGGCAGTGGACTATGTTTGAAAATGGATTGAAGCTATGGCTACTAGGACCAATGACCATAAGGTGGTAATGAAATTTGTTAAGAAGAATATCTTTTGAAGATTTGGTTATCCTAAAACTAACATTAGTGATGGGGGTTCTCACTTCACGAATTCTCAATTCCGAGCTTTATTACGCAAATTTGGCATAACTCACAAGCTTGCTATCCCCTATCATCCCCAAACTAGTGGCTAGGTAGAAGTGTCCAACAGGGAGATCAAAAATCTTTTGCATAAGACAGTTAGGCCGGATAGGAAAGATTGGTTCAAGAGACTAGATGATACATTATGGGCCTACAGAACTACATTCAAAACTCCTATTGGCATGTCACCTTACCGCATCATTTTTGGAAAAGCCTGCCACTTGCCTGTAGAACTGGAACATAGAGCATATTGGGCCATAAAATAAGTTAACTTCGATCTTAACCAAGCTGGTGCCCAAAGAGCTCTGCAACTTAATGAACTGGAGGAACTAAGAAATGAAGCCTACGAAAATTCAAGGATTTACAAAGTTAAAACCAAGGTTTTTCACGATAAGCATATTCACAGGAAAACTTCTTCTGTTAATCAAAAGGTTTGACTTTTTAATTTTAGGCTGCACTTATTCCCTGGTAAGTTAAAATCTAGATGGGATGGACCGTTTGTTGTCATTAAAACTTTTGACTATGGTGTTGTCAAAATTTTGAATCCTAAAAATGGTCACATTTTCACTGTTAACGGCCAAAGATTAAAACCTTAATTGGAAAGTGACCAGCTGTTAAAAGAGTCCATTGCTTTGAATGTTCCAGAATGAAATCTTTGCGAGCTTTCATGCATCTGGCTGAAGATGAAAAACTTAGCGCTCCTGGGAGGCAACCCAAGGTTTTTGTTATTTGATTTTGTTTCAGTGTGTGTTTCAGTAGATGGGTCAAGGAGAAGAAGTTGTTGTCGTCCATTAATGGAGTTTTGCATCCCGCTCATCAGGTTGTATCCTTCCATCTCACCTATATTCTTTGTTACATTGTTCTATTACTTTCTATTTTGCATGCCATTGAGGACAATGTCATTCAAGTTGGGTGGGGAGAGAAAATTTTCATGATGCATATAGTACAACATGATAGAAATTCTTGCATAAAAATGAATGAAAATATGAAATCCCCAATTGAGTTTTTATTGATTCATGCTTTAAATTGAAAGTAATTCTGGAATAGAAAAGACTGGAGGGAATGATGAAGGAAAATTTATTCGATCTAGCTATGGAAAACTGCTATAAAAATCTTTTTAAAAGTTCATGTGTACTTTAGATGAAAATCACTCTGCACAATAATGAAACAAGCAGGACAAGTCTTCTGCTAATTTTGGATATTGTGTCTGATATTCTGTGTTTCTCAAGAAAGAGATATTTTTAAGCTTTCTGCCAAGATTATCTATCAAATAAGTGCAAAAGCACATGGTTGAAAAAAAAAAGAGAAGAAGAAAAAAAGAAACACCATGAAAAATACACCGAATCTTAGTAACCGGGTCTGCTTCACCTAAGACGTGTTGAGGTTCACGTAAAACGGAAAAGGAAACCTTGACCTGTGTAACTAGGCCTGCTTCTCCTAAGGCAAGAGTCGAGGTTCATGTTAAACAGTGAAGGGTAGTGCAGTATCATGTGTGTAGAAAAATTATATATAAAAGATCCCAAAGGGGCATAGAAATAAGGCAGATCAAAAAGTAGTATGTTTAATGCTCTGATCTGAGAGATGTAGGGTTGAAAGGCACTTGCTTGGAATAACAAATGGGGGATGTAATTGTCTAAAGCTGTGGATTTGGTAGTTACACATGCACAAGTGCTATTGAACTTTGATTTGAATTCTTGATCATGTACTCTTAATTTTCAAACATAAGGCTAGTGTGCTTTAATGATTCTGGATTCCTAATCTTTGGTTGATTCTGTGAAAAGAAAGCTGGATATGAGAGTATGGATTTTGTAAACTCTTGTTAGTCCTAAATTTTAATTTATTTATATTGCTAAGGGACTAGTAATGAGTAAGTTGGGGGTGTGATACATGCTATATTTTATATCATAAGTTGCATCACATTCATCATCTTTGAGCATTAAAGGAATAACATTGTGCTACATAAGCAGTTAATTTCATTCTCACCATTAATTTGAGTTTGCACGCATTTTATCATCTTTTTGAGCCAAAATGATCATGTGAGAAATATTCAAGAAATTACACAATCATTTGAAAGTCATTTTTGGTTGAAATATATTGATATTTTGAATTTTCTAAATTTTCAGGAAATAGCGACCGGATGGTCAGACACCATTTTTTTAAAGATTTTTCTAAAAATAGGAAATAGCGACTGATCGAACGAGCGTCAATTTATTTTACTGAAAAAATAAAATAAAGAAATGAGGAATTTACGACTTAGTGAAGAGGTGTAGATTCATTTATGGAAATAGAAAAAAGGAAAAGGCTGAAAAAAAGAAAAGAATGTGCGACTACTCACGAAGATGCTATTTCTTGAGGAAAAGAATGAGCGACCGTTCACGTGGGCGCTATTTCATTTGTACGGAAAATCAGAAAGAAAATCGAGAAAAAATAGAAAAGAATAAGCGACTATTTGAAAAGTCGCTATTTCCCAGATTTTTGGAAAATAAAAATGAAAAAAATTAGCATCTTCCTGAAAAGTCATCATTTCCTGATTTATGAAAAAAGAGAAAAATGACAAAAAGAGGAAATAAAGAATGGGCGACCTCGTGAGCCGCCGCTATTTTAATTTGCACCTGATACCCCAGTCGCCATTTTCAGAAGAGTTTGAAGCAAAACCGGGAGGTTCGATTCGAAGTTATCTTCTATATTTTGAGACTATCTTCGCTTGTTTAAGAAAAGGAGGGCTCTATCTATGACAAGCTACCTCCTTTGATTCATTTTTGATCTTGGAAAGTCGGATTTCGTGTTGATCTCGAAGGCCACAATCGTGGGTTTGCTATGCATTTTATAAAGCTGCCGAGAGGCACCGAGGGAAGAGTTAGATAGTTAGCCACCTAGTTTTCAAAGCTTATTTTCATGCTCTTCTGTTCTTCGTTTTAAATTATTTTCTTCACAAAAGTTGTAGCTCTTTAAAAGTTCTTCAAATAACTCTTCTTCCTTTTCCTCTAACTCTCCTCCATTTTAAAGTTATTCTTCCTTTTTCAAAGCACTATTCTTCCATTTTTACAGTTCATCCCCTATTTTTCACAGTTCTTCTCTCCTATTTTTCTTCCTCTTCAGATCCTCTTTCTCTCTTACTGTCTTCACAAAAGTTGCTCATTTTTAGTTGTTCTTCAATTTCTTCTTCTACCTCTTCCTCCAAATCCTCCTTTTTTTCAAGTTATTTGTCTATTTCTAAAGTTCAATTTTTTTAGGCTTTTCACTATTCATCTACTCACCATCTTCCTGTTCTTCCATGTTTTTCACCATCTTCCTCTCATCTTCTGCTTCTATGTTCTTCATCAATCTTCTTCGCCTTTTCGTCCTCTACAACTTTCTTTTCTTCCATCTTCTCTAATTCCTTCTAGTTTTAAAGCTATCTCTCTTCCAATCTCTCTTTATTTTTTATTTTATTTTTCCTGTGTTTTTATTTTATCTCTCAACTGTAACCCCCTCTTCTATCTCTCTTCCTCTCTTCTCAAATCACACTCGCACACACACAAATTTACACTTAGATTTTCAAAAGCTTTCTTCCACCTATCTATCTCCCTCTTCCATATTTCTTCACACACCCCCTTGGCGGATCTTCTGCCTTTGGTCCTCTCGACGGCGTCTACTTCCACGGCGGGGTGAAATTCCAAGGCTTGGCACGGCAAGGAGACGGCGGCACTCTTCATCCTCTTGGCTCCAATTTCTTCTTTCACTCTTCTATTTTCAGTCAAGTTGTAATTTTAATTTTCACATACGTTGTACTTGTCACCTTTCATAGTAATAAAGTTCAGATTTTGTGCAATTGTGTTCTTCTTAGTTTGCTTCCTCTCTTTCCAATTTCTCTCCTTAATCCTCTCATATTCTTTACTTAATTTCCATGCAATTTTCTTTTTTATTAGTTTAGTCTCACTCAAAACTTTAGATTTTTCAAATATCAGAATTCTCCTCCATGCTATTATGAAAATATTTCTTCTCTGTGGGATCGACCCGTATTCACCACTTTGCTAGAATTTCAATATTTTTAAGTGAGTGATTTCGATTATTTATTAAATTGTGGCACGGCTTTTTCAACGACGAGTTTGTGGCTATTAGGAGCCTGTGCTTCCCTCCCCATCCCCGCCGTATTTTCTTTACCATCCTCTCCACCGTAGCTCCGGTCTCCTTGTTGTTCCTCTATTTCTTTCTCCCTTTTAGTTCGTGTTCCACCACACCATGTGTCAACCGCAGTGCTCCCCCTACTTTTTCAAGGAATGGAAGAGCCCGCAAGTGTTTACGATGAATGTTTGGGCGTCTTGGGGTCGGTCCGGGTTATCTCCTCGGTTTTTCTCTTCACTTGTCTTCTCTACACTCCTCTGCTTAGGCTACCCTCATTGGGGAGTCTGAGGGTCAGACTTCCAAGCTCCACGTTTGGAGCTACCATCCTAGGCCCTCAAGAGGACGCTCTCATCTGCTATTTATCGTTCCCTTTGCTCTGCTATCTTGTTTGAAGTGTAGATCGCTTGGGCACTATCACTTGGGTCTGGTCGGTCCATGGCTGAGGCCCAGGTTCTCTGAACCCTTTCCTCAAGACCACTCTTCCCCTCAGTGCCTCAGCCTTAACTCCCTAGCCTTCTGGCCCTCATTATCTGGTGCTCCTTTCAGGCTACCCTATCCGATGGCTCGCCATCTTACCCTTTCCGGTGATCCGGTGTCGCCATCTTCCCCTGATCCGGTGGCATTTGTCAATGCCTAGCCTCCTACCTCCTTCGATCCGGTGGCCCGCTACCACCTTCGATCTGGTGGCTTGCCACCTCCCTTGACCCGGTGGCCTTCGCCACTGTTTGGTCCGATGGCCCTTGCCACCTCAGCCCTTGACCCAGTGGCCCTTATACCACCCTTGGTTTAGCCAACTTGCTCTTGTGATCCGGCAGCGCAAGTCACCTTACAGTGACCTCCCCCTTCGCTAGCTAATCCGGTGGCCCTTGTGCCCTTTCGGTCCGGTGGCCTTCCCCTTTCCCAATCTGGTGGGGCCCGATGCGCCCGATCTGGTGACTCCCTTCTCTGGCGATACGGTGACCTCATCTTCCCCTTTGTTCCAGTGGCTTGTCCACCCTCTCTCGATCCGGTGGCATGATCACCTGTTGGTCCGGTGGCCTAGCCACCCCACCCTTGATCCGGCGGCTCCGCTGTTTGTCTTCCCTGATCCGATGGGGGGCATCTTTCTATCTCATGACTCAACCGTAAGTCTATGCCTTCCATCCGTCCGTTTGTAAGTTTTCTTAAGGTGTTGCCGCTTCTATGTGCACCTCTACTTTGGGTTATGTCACTCCTTGTGGGCGTGTACCTGCTTTACCCCTCTCGCATCCGGGTCTGAGGGAGATGCTGTCGAATTTTTGCCAGAACTATATATATCTTAAAATACAAAAGGAAGCAACAAACAAATGCAATAAATAACAACAGGGTGCTCTGACTAAACCATAAGAGTTGTGGAAGACACGAAGAGGATTGGATATGAGCAGTGCCACATCATATTTGACAAGCACGAGCAGGGGCATCCATCACATGAACAAAGAATAGGATTAATTAAGACTCTACACACATATCGTGAATAAAAAGAGACCATGTTCCTTGGCATATGACTGCATAACTGCATCTCCCATGCACTTGCATGCCTTGATCCCGCGATATATAAAATGGCGGTGTGTGAAAGATCGGATTACGTCCGGTCGGAAACCACCCGTATGCGTGAGGACTTACCTCTGCCTCATACCAGGGACTAGCCCCCGAACTCAATCCTATCCCGCGCATGTCTTAACCCATGCAGGTGATCACTGCATTTAGCATGGACGTGAATTAGGCCTCGTAGAGATGTACCCTCGAAGTTACATACACCCCTAATATAACTTCACCCGTTATAGCCTGTTGTGTCAACCTCAGGTCTACCCGCTTCGCTACCTAAACAAAGAAATGATAAAGAAATATGAACAAGATAAAACTCACACAGGAGAGGAACTAAACTAACAAGATAAAACTACAGCCTCGTGGCATAAACTTTCATAGACCTCCTCTCCCCTTGGATCCCGCGGAGGGAATATCAAAGCTGCCATGTGGGTCGACTATGGATCCCGGAGAGTTATTCCCCGGCATGGCCGTAGGCCAACCTTGCTCGGGCCAATACTCTGTTACAATCCGACCCACTCTCGAATTAAATATTAAACTTGCCATATCTCCGGCAGACATCTGCACGGGTCTATTCTCGCTTTCAACATGTTTTTCGAGATAGACGCCTGTCCAAATATCAAATGGTCCACAAGTGATAGACATATGTTTACTGTTTGCATCATCAGTGCGAGACCTTTTAGTAAAGTTTTAGGCTTTCTTAAGCTCACTTGATATACAACTCTTTTAGGCCGTAGGGCCCTCTCTCTCCGGAGATTAATCAAGGTTGTTCTCTCCTTCGGAGAGATGTAAATGATGTCGTGGCCTTTACGGCACGGCGGGTTTCGGTCCAGACACGAACCACACAATTGTCTGATTAGTTAGACGATGAGCATCAGGGCTTCCTCGAACCCCGAATAAATCGTCACTCATGTGACTGGCACGCCCATGCACTTAATAAAGCAATAAACGAATAAACCGACGATTTAAACCAAAGTGCGTCCACATATGACAGTCGACTTCTACTACAAACTTAACAATCCCTAGCGAGATCTTGACATCCTCTAGCAAGTCTTCAAGGTGCGATGTCCCCGGAGTGGTGTGGATGACGGAGGGGATCGCCCTGACTACCCCTTCAGCTTCAGAAATGACTGACACTTCCAGAGGCGCCACATAGGCCGGTGGTGGTGGAAGGAACCACTCGCTAGATTCCACCTTCTTCTTCCCCTTGTTTTGCGGGACACGGGGGGCTTCTTTGGGCTTCTCTAAGTATAATGAGGCGTCTACCAGGTGGCACTCGAACACCTCAATGGGATGTAGATCTGCAATGATCCTCTCTTCTTTCCCGTTGTAGGGGTACTTTATGCATTGGTGCAGGGTGGAGGCCACCACCCGATTCTGATGCAGGCAAGATCGGCCC
The DNA here is from genome assembly GCA_022559845.1 of Amorphophallus konjac. Lineage (NCBI taxonomy): Eukaryota > Viridiplantae > Streptophyta > Magnoliopsida > Alismatales > Araceae > Amorphophallus > Amorphophallus konjac. Next base: position 401,101,286 of record CM040126.1, read on the forward strand.
AGCAATGCCTTGTAAGAGGTGTTAGAGTTGATTACATGGAATTGCACCCTGGTTGTGAAATCTCCAAGGGAGAGGCTGAACTCAGCTATTCCCATGGGGACTTTGAACTTCTGATTGAAGCTAGAAATCTTCATGTCCCTGACCTCGATCAAGTGCACATCGAAGTAATACTTCTGGTATATTCGGTACGGGAGTATATTCACTGCTGCCCCCGAGTCAACCAGTATTCTGTTGATGATTTGCCCGTTCAACTGCCCCTTCATGTACATCGACCTGTTGTGGTTGCATGTGGGTAGCAGCATGTCTTCTTCTGTGAAAGTCACATCCACCTCGGGCCGTACCTCGGCGAAACAAGTCTCGAAGTAAGCCAGGGTTTGTAGAGCCGCAATGAGGTCTTGTCGGGTTCCTTCATCTAGGGAGAGTGTCACGCCCTGATCCGATAGCAGCGGAACGTATTGGTCGGAACGTGGCAGCGATACAGTCGTGAATAATCAGAGCAACTCATAAGACACAACTTCAAGGCCAGACAATAATGATGAAAATATAATTCTTATTAATATCAAATGTCAAACTTACAATTCTTAACTCACTTACATACTTAAATGAACAGACACATTACTCTTAATAAAAAGGAAAAGACTCAATGATAGGACAAGACTCAAGAAGATAAAAGACAGACTCGATTCCATAACGCTCAACACTCTTGCCCTTCCCTATCAGATGGACTATCTTCAATGTCGTTACCTGAAAAAATGTTAAAGATAGGCTAGTGAGCGAAACGCTCAGTAAGAATTACATCTCTCATCAAGCAGAATATAAGTGATTAGCCAATTAACATGTTCATGACGATGCAAGGCATGGAACTAGAAAATCATGACGATCAATCTAATAGGAAAGATGAATATTAAAGTCAAAGGCAGTTACGAGCTCAAGAGAAATAGGGATGAATTCTCATGCAGAGTCAAGGACAAGCTATCAGAATATAACAGGGACAGATACGCGGATGAACATAACTTCAGAATTAGCCAGAATATAACAGAGTTCCAATAAATATAAGTAATCTAGTAGAATATCTAAATTATCAAAATAACCGAGCAACAAATTATCAGAATAACAGATTTAACAGAATTAACAGAGTTTGCAGAATAATAGATATAGCAAAATAACAGAATATAACAGATGTACAGAGTTTGGTGCAATGCCACACCCAGAATTTACCATGGTTTATAGAATTAGACTTCCGTCCTACCTGGCACTGAAAAGTTGCGGACCCACAGTCCTTAATGTTTCAGAATCAGATTTGGCCAAATATAGAGTCAAAGGGTTATGTTCTTGAATCGATGACAAGAAGATTCCAAAAGGAGTAGAGTGTCAAGACTAACGGAAAACCAAAGTGACACGGATCGGATTTAGGATTTTTAAGATACAACCAGCTCGGCTGTCTTGAGGGAATCCAAGGCTAGCGGAGACTTACGGAGGTCTCAATGACTAACTTGCCGGTCCGAAGGAACGGAATGTCCAACGGAGGACTCGTATGTCACCGAGAGTTGAGGTGTATAACGTAAACCAATCATGAAAAAGGGACTCCATCTACGGACGTGAGATGAGAGTGCCGAAAGACCCGAGGTATGGGTCAAAATCGGAAGAAAACGGTGAGGACATGAATGCGTTAATTATAGAATTCACGTCAATCCAATTCTATAATTAACTATAATTAAATAAACTTATTTTTAATTGACGTCCCTGAGTAGTGTCATTTATTAATTAGCGTTCACTTGGAGAGACGTTAATTCTATAACTTTTAACGTAATTTATTTAACAAGAATTCAAGTCAATATCTATTTAATTGAATAATTTCAAGAATATACATTCAAAGACATATTTATTTATTTAAACTAATTCAGAGAAGTAAAATATATGATAATCAGGAGAAAAATGCAAGGATTCCAAATATATAATTTTTATAATTTTCTGTGGCATATTTTAATAGATATGAATTTTTAAAGCTATAATTACAAGATATATATATATATAGTTATATATATAATTTGACGACCTTGTTCTACGTCGTCAAAAGGATTGGACGACTATACACATGTCGTCATTTCATAAATTGTCAAATTGTGTCAATTCTTCAGTCCTCTCGTTTCCTGACTTAACCACGTCGGAATCGAGCCTATGATATACCGAAATGATGGGCTCGAAAAACTCTACCTAACCAGATGTTCAAATTAATTTTTCGTTGAGAGACGGGGGATCTTGAGATAGAGGGCACGAAAAATGGTGCTACCACTTTCACTATCTCGGTCACCACCCTAATAGTACGTCCATAAATTTTCATGTCCAAAGGACACACCGAGGGCACGGACAGATCGATAAAGTAAAAATCTATAACTATCACACTATAGTAAATACTGTGATCTTGTTCGAGTATCTTGATAAAATATATTAAATTATTTAACTAGTTAATGTTACCCGTTATTACACCATATAAAGGTATGAAAACAATGCAAAATTCACACATGAAAATTATTCTTACATAGAAATCGTGTTAACTAACATGCAATATTAACAGGTTTAGACTTGAGAGAGAGATCACCTATGGAAAACTAAAGATTATGAACTCAAACACGAGACATAAGCATGTTGTTTATGATCGTAAAAGCATGTATTATCTTTATTAATTGAGTTTGGCAGTCAGAGAGAACACCTACCTTGATGGAGTTGATTTGGTGGATAGAATGTGAGAAAATAAAAGCAAGGAAGAGCTTGCTATCGCAGCAACTGCACGGTAGCGAAGGTAGGAAGAAGACACGAACGACAGCAACCTGCAAGCATATGAACTAAGCAGGATATGCTATATGTTTCCTCTTTGGTGGCCACAGGATGGAGACGATGCAGCAGCAGTCCATGACCCAGTAGTGGCGAAGAAAGCAACAGCTTTCAACCTCGTGCAGCAGGAAAAAGAGGAAGATGAAGTCCTTCAGAAAAAGAAGAAGGCTCCTTCACGTGCTTCTCTCGACGAAGCAGGAGGAATGAAGAAGATGAAGAACTTACTATGTTCTTCACGCTCGAAGTAGCAGCAGGTTTAAGTTAGAAAAGGTAGAAGGGATTCAACAAGAGGTTGGTATTTATAGGGTTTTGGAGACCCTATAGGGTTGGAGTTCGACTGGGACTTGACCCTCTAGTATCTATCCTAATAGTACTAGGATTCCCTTAATTCACAGTTCGAAACACGTATAACTTAAGTATTAGAATCTTTTGAGATTTTTATCTTTTTTTCTGGATGTGATCTAGATGGGAAAATTTAGGGATATGAGTTTTCTATTTTTCTCTATTTTTTCATATAATTACTTTTCTAAAATTCCTCAGTCGAAAAAAAAGGCACTATTCATTTTTTTGAATTGACGGCTTAGTCTAAGCCACTTCTTAGTAAATGACGCCTGCACTTGTTGGCGTCAAATTGGATTTTGGCATTTGGGTTGGGTTTTCACTGTAGGAGTTGGGTTGGCTTTTGGCTCATGTGGGCTTGTCTTGGGTTTTTAGTGGAATTTGGTCATTTGGTTTAAGTATGAAAATACACATATAGGAGTTACGTGGGTCATATGGGGTATATACGTATGTGTGTGATTTTATTCATTTTTGGGCTTCATATATACATAGGTGGTTTAGGTTTTATTTAGTAATTATATTAGTGGCAGAATAATATATCTAATATATGTTTTAGGATCCCACGCGGGCGCTCTCGCCCTCGACGGTGCCGCCATCTCCAGTCGTCGCTACTTCCCCGCCCGCCGACAGCCGCTGCTTCCCAACCCGCACCGTCCGCATCAACGGTCGCTGCTTCCCCGCCGGCCGGCAGCCGTTGGTTCCCCCCCGGTCTGCACCGACGTGCCGCCTTCCCTGTCGACAACTGTTGCTTCCCCGCCTCTCCATCTGCATCGACGGCCGCTGCTTCTCCGCCCGGCAGCCCCTGGTTCCCGCCCACCCCGTCTGCACCGACGCGCCGCCTTCCCCGCCGGCAACTGCTGCTTCCCAGCCCGCCCCCATTGCTGTCTACGCCATCTCGGCGGAGCCCTCTTTCGTCCGCCGCTCAACCCTGCCGCTGGTGCCTCATTCTCCGGTCGTCGGTCAGAAATTGAAGGAAGCGGAGAGCACCGGACAGGATTCCTTGCTTCTGATGGCGTCGTCCTCCGCCGGTGGCCATGGCGCTGATGGTTCCTTCTGCGTTCCGCCGGGGGAACCTCCTCCAGTAAAGGCAGGAGCTCTTCAGCCTCCTGTCTCTTCGGAACTGGCTGGTCCTCGTCGATCATTTGCTCAGGTTCTAGTTGATACTCAGCAGAAGACCAAGGTAAACATCCCGATCAAGAATCCAAGCTTCACGGATCTTGGGGAGCCGGCGGTTTTCTTTTCCAAGGCAGATCTTCAGGCCTCGATGCTCCCTCTTTCGTTTGCCATTATAGCTAAATGCTCATATGGACAGCCTGCCTTTCCTGATATCAAGAGTTGTCTTTCGCAGCGTCTGGGTCTGTCTTCTGATTTCATCATCAGCAGGTTAAGTCCGCGGCATTTGCTTCTGCGTTTTGATTGTGAGGCGGATTTTATGAAGCTGTTATTGTAGAAGAATCTTTATATCAGGGGTTTCTTGTTTCGATTCTTTCGCTGGACGGCTGATTTTGATTTTGATGATGATCCACACACAGCTCCGGTCTGGATAGGCTTTCCGTCGCTTCCGGCAAACCTGTATCATGAGGACTGTATGCGGTCTATTGCAGGTAACTTTGGAACTGTTCTTAGAATTCATGATAGTACCCTGGCAATGTCAGAAACTTCAGAGGCTCTGGCTTGTGTTGAATTAGATTTGTCAGTCCATCGCAAAGAACGTGTGTGGATAGATTTGGATGGGAAGGGTTTCTGGCAAAATGTCAACTACCATCGTGTGCCTTCATTGTGTCTGTTCTGTCATAAGCTTGGCCATCTTGATAATGATTGTAAGAAGAAGCTTGGCAAGGCAGCTCACCCCTCTAAAATTCCTGTTCCATCTTCAGAAGGGAGACCTCCCCGGCAGTTTTTCAGGCCTCGTCAAGCTGACCCTCGAGTTGCTTGACAGAATGTTCCACAAGGGAATATGTTTGCAGTTTTACAACAGGTGACTGAAACTATGGAACAAGGTTTGGGAAAACAGAGTTGTCACGTAAACACATTGAAAGAATTGGCCAGTGGTTCGATAGAACCAATTTTAGATTTAGGAGAAGAATTCAAACAATCTTCTTCGCTTAAGCCTGCTATAACTCAGTTGGCTGCAGATCAGGAGCTCTCTTCATGCCAAAGTCAGTTTCCTATCCAGGACTCTGGTTGTCAATTGGTAAAAGCCTCTCACTTGAGTGATTCACTTCAATGCAAGAAGCAGCCAAGTAGCTCTTCTGATTTTGGAGAAGTTATGTACTCCAAGCTGCAAGTGCCAGCTATTGTCTCTGCTAATGAGCTTAGCCAGGCCAGTCAAGAAACAGTAATGGAAGAAAACTCTAAAATTGTAGAAGTACTGAGTTACTCAAAAGAACAGTTACAAGAGATTCAGAGGGCAGGTCAAAGAGTTGCTGATAAGGCAATGAATGACAATGTCTTTGTGAAGTTTTCTCTGCTAGATAGAAATGCAGGAAGGAAAAGGAAAGAAGTTGGAGGGGTTTTAACCAGATTTCGAGCTAGGTCGGCGGAAGCTAAGCTAAGACAAGTCTTATGATTCTCCCAATTTTGATTTGGAATATTAGAGGTGTAGGGAACAAAAGTTCCCGCAGATGTCTTCGGCATTTAGTTCAAATTAATAAGGTCAGCATGGTTGCAATTAGTGAACCAATGTTGTCTTTTAATAAAGCTGCTCAGCTCAGTAGGTTTCTAAAACTGGAGAGATTTGCTGGTAATAATCCAAGTGAATCCAAAATTTGGGTCTTCTGGGAAGTTAGTCATAAATTGGAGGTTATTCAGTCCTCCCCTCAATATATCACTCTTGGTCTGAAGAAGGATAATGAGTTTTCTTCACTCTACTCTTTTGTCTATGCTGCCTGTGACTCCTCACTTAGGCAAGGTATGTTTGATGACCTCACCTCTTTTGCTTCTTCTGTGGCAGTCCCTTGGATTGTAGGAGGGGACTTTAACTGTGTTCTGCGGTCATCAGAGAAGATTGGTGGTATTAGGCCTCCTTTAGCTCCTATGGCAGATTTTAATGGTTTTCTGAGTTCAGCTGGCCTCATGGATGCGGGTTATTTTGGTCCAGCTATGACCTGGTCTAATAATAGAGCTGGGCAGGCCAATATTCGAGCTCGCTTAGATCGGGCTCTCTTTAATACTCACTATCAGTCAGCTTTACCACAGCTTGTCGTTAAGCACCTACCCAGAGGTCCATCGGACCATGCTCCTCTTCTCCTGTCCATGAACAAACACACACATGGTCCTGCCAGATTTGTGTTCCAGAAGATGTGGTGCTCCCATCAATCTTTCCTGCAGGTTGTTTCTGATGCCTGGCAGCAGGCATCATCTGATCATCCTATTGCTTTGGTCAGGCTTACTATCAAGTTAAAGGCAGTTAGACTCTCCCTTCGAACATGGAATAAGGAAGTCTTTGGTGATGTCTCCCAAAATGTCAAACTGGCAGAAGCTGAGCTTGAGTACAAACAGGCTGAATATGATTCAGATCCTTCTCAAATTAATAAGATAAATCTAAATGCTGCTTGTGCTGGGCTACGCCAAGCTCTACATAGAGAGGAGGTATTCTGGAATCAAAAAGCCCGGATTGACTGGATTGAAAATGGGGATAGGAATACTTCTTTTTATCATGCTGTGGATTTGTGCAACCGGCGAAGGAGCTTTATTAGCAGACTCAAAGTTGGTGAGCCTGAGATATGGTGTTCTGAACAGGAAGTTTTATGTAATCATGCTGTAACTTTCTTTAATAAGCTTTTTTCCTCAGAGCAGCATTCTATTGATCATTCTCTTCTGGATTGCATCCCCCAAATAATTACTGCTGATCAGAACTCTACTCTCTGTACCATTCCAAATGAAGAGGAAGTCAGGAATGCAGTTTGGTCACTTAGTGGAACAAGCTCTCCAGGGCCTGATGGTTTTTCAGGTGCCTTCTACACTTCTACTTGGGACATTATAGGTTCAGATATCATACAAGCTATCCAAAGCTTTTTTATGGGATTTCCCCTACCTCGCAGTATTTCTTCATCTCTAATTGCTTTGGTGCCTAAGATTTTGAAGCCCAGGACATTTAATGACTTCCGGCCGATAAGTTTGTGCAATTTTTCCTACAAAATTATTTCTCGGATCATCACTGAGCGCCTAGCTCCTCTTCTGCCTAACATAATCTCAGAAGAACAGGGGGCCTTTGTTAAAGGCCGATACATTTTGGATAATATTTCTTTAGCCAGGCAATTGATGGAGGATATTAACAGGAAGGTTAGAGGCCATAATGATATCTTTAAATTAGATATGGCTAAAGCATATGATAGAATGGAATGGGATTTTATTTTTCCAGTTCTGAGGAAATTTGGGTTTAATTCTCGGTTCACTTCTTTGATTGGCATGCTCTTTCTAATTGCTGGTTCTCTGTCAATCTCAATGGTACCATGACTGGCTTTTTTAAATCAAGCAGAGGGATAAGGCAGGGAGATCCCCTTGCTCCATATCTTTTCATTATTGCTTCTGAAGTATTAAGCAGGGGCCTTACTAAAATGTTCAATCTGGGATGTTGCGAAGGTACAGTGGGCCTCGACATTTGACACAGGTCTCTCATTTGTTATATGCGGATGACACACTTGTTTTCCTTAATGCCTGTAAGCAGAATATCACATCCTTTCAGCACTTTATTGAAAAGTATCAGTCATGTTCTGGGCAGCTAGTTAATGCAGGGAAAAGTAGTTTCACCCTATCCTCAAAGGCTCCTCTTCTCTTAGACAATCCATCCAAGCTTTAACTGGGTATAAATTTATGTCTGGTGGATTTTGTTACCTTGGAATCCCTGTCAAAAAAGGGAGGTACAAATGCTCGGATTTCCAATATCTGATAGACAAAATTCAAATGAGGCTGGAAGGCTGGCAGTCCAAGTTTCTGTCTCAGGCAGGGAGATTAGTGCTTATTAACGCAGTACTCCGGAGCATTCCAATTTTCTTGGCCTCTGCCTGCTTCATTCCGAAAACTGTTATTAATGCAATAGACAGACTTTGTGCCAATTTTCTTTGGCAGGGAACTGAAGGAGACAGAAGGAGGCACTGGGTGGCCTGGAAGGATATCCAAAAACCCCTGGCTGAAGGGGGCCTGGGAATCAGAGATCTCTATTGGGTTCAGGTAGCATTGGGAGCAAAAGCCTTGTGGAATGTCCTTCATGGTTCATCTCTTTGGTCTAAGTATGCCAGGCAGAGATATATCAGAACCCACTTTTCAGAATGTATGAAGCCCTTCCCTGTGGGTTTGCCATCAAATGTGTTTCATCAAGTGAAGAACCTTATTATAAGTAAAACCCAGTGGTTCATAGGAGATGGGGCTGATATTGATTTTTTTAGGGACAATTGGACAGGTAATGGTCCTATCCTACATTCTGTCTTGGCTTCTGAAGCCACCAGTCAGTTCCCTCTAGCCTCTGTAAAAGAGGTCCTGGTAAATCCTCAATATGAAAATTGGAAGCAGATTTGTCCTGACAATCATCTCTACAGTTCCCGGCTCCAAATTATAGCAGATGCCTGTATCTGGACTGGCACTACCAGGGGGGATTTTTCCACAAGGTCTGCATACAATCTTCTCCGCACCAGTGGAAATATCAGGCGGCCTTGGATCAAATTATGGCATTCTGCCTTTAATCCCAGAGCAGCATCTTTTGTATGGAAATTAATACACAGAGCAGTGCCTGTGGACAGAAGGGTGGCTGACTGTGGTATCCCATTTGTTTCCAAATGTGATTGCTGCCAAGTTCCCACTCAGGAGGACTTAAACCATCTTTTTATTTCTGGTGAGCTAGCATCTGAGTTGTGGTCGTGGATCCACCATTTGATTAGTGAGAAGGCATATCTTAGTGACCACATAACAATCCGGTGCTGGAATATCTTAACAGTCACTAACATGAAATCTGCTTTTAGTTTCATTGGCCTCTATGCTGTTATTCTTATGCTGTGGAGTATTTGGAAATCCAGATGTGCTATCAGGTTTGAAAACAAGACTCATCATATAAATGACATTAAGAGAAGTATTGTTTCTTCCATTTCCTATGTTTTGGAAAAGAAATGCTTCTATATTCCTTTGTCTTCAGTCAAAGCTAGTAAGCTTGCTTCCTATCAACTCTTTCCCCAGGTGGAGGTCAAAAGACCAATTTTGGTGACCTGCAGACTGGCCTTTGATCAGCTGACAATACATGTGGATGGAGCTTCAAAAGGAAATCCGGGTCTGTGTGGAGGTGGGGGTTGCATCCGGAATGCCAAAGGAAATATGATAATTGGCTTTGCATTTCACTATGGCAGTGGCTGTAGTTTTCTTGCTGAAGCAAGGGCTTTACATGATGGTTTATCCATAGCAAAGCAGGGTGGTTTACACATAGCTACTGTGTTTTCAGATTGTGCATTACTAGTTGATGCTGTTCACAAAGGTGTGACTCCCAACTGGACTGTTATGCCTTGGTGGGGGAAAATTTTGGAGCTTCTTAATAGTTGTGGATGCACGGTGCAACATGTGTACATGGAAGGTAATAAAGTTGCTGATGCATTGGCATCTTATGCCTGTGGTATCCAAGATAATTCTATTTTTACACATACCAGGGACCTTCCAATTTTGGCAAGGGGGGCCCTCAAGATGGACAAAGCAGGATTGCCCACTTTGCGCAATTGTAATTAGATAAGTGGTCTTTTCTTATTTTTGTTCTTTTACTTTTGATTGTTCTTACAAGGGTATAGGCCATCATTGTATAGGTTCCTTTATTATTTCTACCTTTGATTGTTCATACAGGGGTATGCCCCGTAGCTATTGTACTTTCTCATTCAATTAATAAAATTAGGACCATAGGATTAATCTGGGGGAGTGAGAACATTCTTCCCTTCTGGGGGAGGGTGCACTTGATCGGATTCTAATCCTAATGGTCGGTTTCTTTGCCAAATATATATATATATATATATATATGTGTGTGTTTTAGGCCCATTAATGTGCATATATGAGTTATATTGTTTGGGCCTTAGTTATTTTTATTTCTAATGGGAAAAGATAATCAATTTATTACGACCCATAATTTTTATTTGGCCTTGAAAAAATGTATGGCTTTCAAAAGAAAGTCTTTATCTTTTTTTTCCTTCTTGGGTACTTATTTAAGGATTTTATTTATTTCAAGGGGGTTTACTTTCTATAGCTAAATCCGGGGTGCTACATCCTCCCCCACTTAAAAGAATATAGTCCCCAAATTCATATGAAATACATTTCCAATCTACATCAGTGGGGTAACTAGTTCTAGTTTCCATTCAGAATCATCTAGGCATGTTAATAGAATATCCCAATGAACTAAGCCAAGGTTAAGGGGTACCTCTAGCTACTTCATCATCGGCATGTTCGATTTGTCTTATTACTTGCAATTGACCTTGACGCCATTCCTTATTACAATCCTTTGCTCGTTGAGGTTGATCTTTTGGAAGGGGGCAGTCGGCTACCTTATGTTCTTGGCTTCCACAACGAAAATAAGCTCCACTCTTCCAGTGACACTTCTTGGATTGATGACCCTCATTCCCACAATGCTTGCACTTCTCTCCTTTAGGCTTCTTGCCACTCGGAACTCCGTTCTCATTATTGGGCCTTTTGTTGCCATTATCTACCTTTTTATTTTCCATTCTAGCCTTGACCTTGTCAGATAATTCCATGGCATCTTCCAACAGTTGAGCTCTCTTAACCATCTCGGCATATGATTGAATATCCATTGGTGCTAATTGGGGTATATATTGTAGTCTTAACCCATTCAAGAATCTTCTAGCTTTCATTTTCTCTGTTGAAATAAAGTGAGGTGCATACCGTGATAACCTCGAGAACTGAGCCTCATATTCTGCCACAGACATGCTTCTTTGTTTGAGCGAGGCAAATTCTCCTGCCTTTCTCTCCCGAACTCTCTCCGAGAAATACTTCTCGTTGAAGTGTTCTAAAAATTCAACCCAAGTTACTTGAATGTTTGGCAAAGTGGCTTCTACAGACTCCCACCAAGCCCTTGCGTCCTTCTCTAGTTGAAATGTTGCCAAAAAGACCTTATCTTGATCCGAGCATTGCATTACTCGAAAGATTCTCTCCATCTCCTTAGTCCAATCTTTCGCCACATCCGGATCAGGGGTCCCACTAAACCTAGGGGGATTGAGGCTCCGAAATTCACGATGCAATTCTCCGGCTCCACGATTGGCTCCACCATCGGCTACTCGTTGAAGAGCCCGAGTCAATCCTTGAACCGTCCTTTGCATCTCACGCCATTGGGCATGCTCAGCAGCCATTGTTATCTACCTAGTTCTACAAGACACAAACAATCTCATGTAAGATTATCAAGTAATTCTCGTGAAATTTTACTTATGCTATCTTCATAAGCTAATCTTATTAGTATTCTAACTTCCTTTTTAGCTCTTAACCCAAGGTTCTACCCAATCTCACCGGGCAATAATGGGGTTGAACTTAAAACTTATGACAACCGATAGTCAAGACCTAGGGTTTAATATACCTAGACTCTGATACCACTTCTGTCACGCCCCGATCCGATAGCAGCGGAACGTATTGGTCGGAACGTGACAGCGATACAGTCGTGAATAATCAGAGCAACTCATAAGACACAACTTCAAGGCCAGACAATAATGACGAAAATATAATTCTTATTAATATCAAATGTCAAACTTACAATTCTTGACTCACTTACATATTTAAATGAACAGACACATTACTCTTAATAAAAAGGAAAAGACTCAATGATAGGACAAGACTCAAGAAGATAAAAGACACAGACTCGATTCCATAACGCTCAACACTCTTGTCCTTCCCCATCTGATGGACTATCTTTAATGTCGTTACCTGAAAAATGTTAAAGATAGGCTGGTGAGCGAAACGCTCAGTAGGAATTACATCTCTCATCAAGCAGAATATAAGTGATTAGTCAATTAACATGTTCATGACGATGCAAGGTATGGAACTAGAAAATCATGACGATCAATCTAATAGGAAAGACGAATATTAAAGTCAAAGGCAGTTACGAGCTCAAGAGAAATAGGGATGAATTCTCATGCAGAGTCAAGGACAAGCTATCAGAATATAACAAGGACAGATACGCGGATGAACATAACTTCAGAATTGGCGAGAATATAACAGAGTTCCAATAAATATAAGCAATCTAGTAGAATATCTAAATTATCAGAATAACCGAGCAACAAATTATCAGAATAACAGATTTAACAGAATTAACAGAGTTTACAGAATAACAGATATAACAAAATAACAGAATATAACAGATGTACAGATTTTGGTGCAATGTCACACCCAGAATTTACCATGGTTTACAGAATTGGACTTCCGTCCTACCTGACACTGAAAAGTTGCGGACCCACAGCCCTTAATATTTCAGAATCAGATTTGGCCAAATACAGAGTCAAAGGGTTATGTTCTTGAATCGATGACAAGAAGATTCCAAAAGGCGTAGAGTGTCAAGACTAAAGGAAAACCAAAGTGACACGGATCGGATTCAGGATTTTTAAGGTACAACCAGCTCGGCTGGCTTGAGGGAATCCAAAACTAGCGGAGACTTACGGATGTCTCAATGACTAACTTGCCAGTCCGAAGGAACGGAATGTCCAACGGAGAACTCGTATGTCACCGAGAGTTGAGGTGTATAACGTAAACCAATCATGAAAAAGGGGCTCCATCTACAGATGTGAGATGAGAGTGCCGAAAGACCCGAGGTATGGGTCAAAACCGGAAGAAAACGGTGAGGACATGAATGCATTAATTATAGAATTCACGTCAATCCAATTCTATAATTAACTATAATTAAATAAACTTATTTTTAATTGACGTCCCTGAGTAGTGTCATTTATTAATTAACATCCACTTGGAGAGACGTTAATTCTATGATTTTTAACGTAATTTATTTAACAAGAATTCAAGTCAATATCTATTTAATTGAATAATTTCAAGAATATACATTCAAAGACATTTATTTATTTAAACTAATTCAGAGAAATAAAATATATGATAATTAGGATAAAAATGCAAGGATTCCAAATATATAATTTTTATAATTTTCTGTGGCATATTTTAATGGATATGAATTTTTAAATCTATAATTACATGATATATATATAGATATATATATATATATATATAATTTTACGACCTTGTTCTACGTCGTCAAAAGGATTGGACGACTATACACATGTCGTCATTTCATAAATTGTCAAATTGTGTCAATTCTTCAGTCCTCTCGTTTCCCGACTTAACCACGTCGAAATCGAGCCTATGATATACCGAAATGACGGGCTCGAAAAATTCTACCTAACCAGACGTTCAAAATAATTTTTCATTGAGAGACAGGAGATCTTGAGATAGGGGGCACGAAAAATGGTGCTACCACTTTCACTATCTCGGTCACCACCCTAATAGTACGTCCATATAAAGGTATGAAAAATCTTGTTCGAGTATCTTGATAAAATATATTAAATTATTTAACTAGTTAATGTTACCCGTTATTACACCATATAAAGGTATGAAAACATTGCAAAATTCACACATGAAAATTATTCTTACATAGAAATCGTGTTAACTAACATGCAATATTAACAGGTTTAGACTTGAGAGAGAGATCACCTATGGAAAACTAAAGATTATGAACTCAAACACGAGACATAAGCATGTTGTTTATGATCGTAAAAGCCTATATTATCTTTATTAATTGAGTTTGGCAGTCAGAGAGAACACCTACCTTGATGGAGTTGATTTGGTGGATAGAACGTGAGAAAATAAAAGCAAGGAAGAGCTTGCTATCGCAACAACTGCACGGTAGCGAAGGTAGGAAGAAGACACGAACGGCATCAACCTGCAAGCATATGAACTAAGCAGGATATGCTATATGTTTCCTCTTTGGTGGCCACAGGATGGAGACGATGCAGCAGCAGTCCATGACCCAATAGTGGCGAAGAAAGCAACAGCTTTCAACCTCGTGCAGCAGGAAAAAGAGGAAGATGAAGTCCTTCAGAAAAAGAAGAAGGCTCCTTCACGTGCTTCTCTCGACGAAGCAGGAGGAAACAAGAAGATGAAGAGCTTACTATGTTCTTCACGCTCGAAGTAGCTGCAGGTTTAAGTTAGAAAAGGTAGAAGGGATTCAGTAAGAGTTTGGTATTTATAGGGTTTTAGAGACCCTATAGGGTTGGAGTTCGACTGGGACTTGACCCTCTAGTATCTATCCTAATAGTACTAGGATTCCCTTAATTCACAGTTCGAAACACGTATAACTTAAGTATTAGAATCTTCTAGGATTTTTATCTTTTTTTCTGGATGTGATCTAGATGGAAAAATTTAAGGATATGAGTTTTTCATTTTGATCTATTTTTCTATATAATTACTTTTCTAAAATTTCTCAGTCGAAAAAAAAGGCACTATTCATTTTTGTGAATTGACGACTTAGTCTAAGCCACTTCTTAGTAAATGACGCCTGCACTTGTTGGCGTCAAATTGGATTTTGGCATTTGGGTTGGGTTTTCACTGTAGGAGTTTGGTTGGCTTTTGGCTCACGTCGACTTGTCTTGGGTTTTTAGTGGAATTTGGTCATTTGGTTTAAGTATGAAAATACACATATATAGGAGTTACGTGGGTCATATGGGGTATATACGTATGTGTGTGATTTTATTCATTTTTGGGCTTCATATATACATAGGTGGTTTAGGTTTTATTTAGTAATTGTATTAGTGGCAGAATAATATATCTAATATATGTTTTAGGCCCATTAATGTGCATATATGAGTTATATTGTTTGGGCCTCACTTATTTTTATTTCTAATGGGAAAAGATAATCAATTTATTACGACCCATAATTTTTATTTGGCCTTAAAAATGTATGGCTTTCAAAAGGGTCACGGCTTAATATATTTTTGTTTCTTTATCTTTTTTTTCCTTCCTGTGTACTTATTTAAGGATTTTATTTATTTCAAGGGGGTTTACTTTCTATAGCTAAATCCGGGGTGCTACAGAGAGTATCTCCCAGATAGTAAACCTCGTCGGTATTCGTCTGAGCTGCTCCATTATTCTGTTGATGCCCTTGACACTAGCCAACCTCATTTCTTCGGTCTTGTCCCGTCTGTCGTCATTCCGTGCCTGAGGGGCTAGCTTGCAGGGGGGTGCACCCCCTTCAATGGGTGCTTTCTGGGCCTATGGCACCTATCAAGCTAGTTCCCTTTCTTGCATGAACTCAGCGAGATTGGGGATGTTGTCATTCTCTTCTCTTGCTGGAGGAGGAATAGCCAAGGGCGGGTCTGAGGGGCCACTCGCTTAATTCCATTGCCAGCCGGCTCTACGGGAGAACTGGTTGTTTGCCGTTCTTTGATAGTAGGAACTCGGCAAATGAAGGGGCACTTTGGTCGCCTTGTTCTTTAGGGTAAAGGCCTGATTCTTTAGGGTAGAGGCCTGACGGAAGGGGAATCTTTGCGCCCTTAACCTCGGGTTTGGAGACGTGGCATGGTTGTTCTCCCCTGAACAGGATGTTGTGGTCGGCCTGTCGAGGGCGTCCCCATTTCTTTCCCAATCTGGTAGCATGTTGGGAAGTAGAGGCTTCGGCCTGATTGGCCTCTGCCAGCTTGGGGCAGATTTCTTCCTCTCCCTCCCCCAAGGATAGGGCAGTGTCAAACAATGCCGTCAGGGTGTTGCAGGATAGTACCACTTCACCCTTTCTCTTGTTCTTAGACTTCCTCTTCTTCTTCTTTTTCTTCTCTTCAGTAGCAGGTGGCTACTCTTAAGGGAATTCGCCCCATAGAGGAGGCTCTGCTTCTGCCTCAACTCCAACTTCGGGGGTGAGTTTGAGGGACTCAAACTACTCCCAAGGGACATACTCCTTTAGCTCGACAGGCCGGATCTCAGGCTGTTCATGTTCCTCAAGCCCGTCAATAAGGGCCTGGAGCTGCTTGACTATGGGGCTGACTTCTTTGTGTATCCGCACCGGGATAATTCTTTTCTTGTTATGGGTAAGGCACCTCATGACTAGTCGAGGGGCCGTGTCATGCCACAACGGGGTTATTGGCGGCAACGCAGGCCGAGGCGTGATGCCCCGTAGATGAATCCCCGAGCTGGGTGGAGGTGCTTGTCTTCTTCTTCTTATCTTTGTTGGCTCGGCCTACCACCCTCCTTAGTCTTGGGCCGACGTGAGAACAAAAGCTTCATAGGTGCGTCGGGTGCTGGCCTCGACCAGCTCTTCGGGAAGCTACTGGTACAACGACACCATGTTGATGGTTGTAGCCAGGTTAGGCATTTCATGCGGCTGCGAGGGATCCACCTTGAGCTCTCCCATGTCCAGCTCTTCCTTCTAATCAAGGACTCGATGACGTCCTTGAAGATGTAACATTCCTCAATGGTATGTCCGATCACCTGATGATATGTGCAAAAGTGAAGATCATCTTTTCTCCTTAGGTCACCTAGCCTCTTTGGCTCTGGGAGTGTAACCTTGCTATATTTGGTAGCCCATTCAAACAGAACCCGAGTTTTATCTCGAGGGAAGGAGTAAAGCTTACTTCTCATTTTCTCCTACAAGGAGGGGCCTTCTCGTAGTTCTGCGGACTTGGCCAGAGGGGGCTTGGCCACTTCTCTTTCTCATTTTGCCTTTCAAAGGCCTTGAAGTCCACCGCATGAACTTCTTGTGGCACCGGTCTCTTCTTAGCCTGTCGAATCTTCTGACTTGACGGAGTAGGGGTAGAGGAGTATCGGGTGAGGAAAGCCTCAGTCTCCGCCACGATGTTGTTCAGGTGGTCAAATGATTTGACCTCAGTGCCGATCATTCTCTCGAGGACTTCTTTCTTCAGATTTTGCTTATAAATCTACACTGCATCCTCTTGGTGCGGCGGATGCTTGCACCTCATACTGAGATTCCTCCACCTCTTGATGTAATCTAGTACAGATTCATCATGCCTCTGCCTGGTGGCATAAAGTTCTGCCATAGTGACCTCTCATTCGGCTATGTAGAACCTTTCCTTGAATTTCTTCTGCCTATCGGGCCAATCAATAATAGACCCGACAGGCAAGCCAGAGTACCACTCGAAGGCGAGCCCTGTTAATGTAGACCCGAAGAACTTTAGGAGATAAGATTATTCTGCGGCTAAGTCGCCCATGACGTTCACGTAGTAGGCAATATGCTCCCTGGGAGACCCTTGCCCGTTGAACTTTTCAAACTTTGGTGGTTTGGTGATACCTAACGGTAGCTTCTTGGCAGCGTGATCTGTCGGGTAGGGCACCCGGTAAATGTCGAATGGGATGTGGTCGCCATCGTCCCTCTCCGCCAGCTTTATCTCTATCATTTGTTCTAGCATCAATCTGTTTACAACCGCCGGGTCGGTCAGGCTTGAGTAGAAATGGGCCGACTGTGCAAGCGGCGCAGTCAACCTTGTCGCTTGTGGCGTGATGATAGACCCTTGAAAAGTGAAGGCCGATGGCGGGGCCGGTACCGTAGGTTGAGGCTATTGCGGAGGGGTGCCTTCGGTGTGGTTAGGCACTGGCAAGGGCACCATCTCCTATGGGGAGGCTTTAGAGGTCTGCCCATTGCCCCCGGGAGTTTCGGGCAATGATTCAGTCTGCCCGGATGTCAAGGGTTGGGAATTCCTTTCATTCAGCTGCTTTCTCAGCAATTCGATCTCCTACTGGTACCGCTGCATCATGAGCAGCACAGTAGGGTAGTTCATGAAAAAACTGGGAGTCCCCCCCCTTTCTTCAGCTGGAGCTTCCTAAGATGATGTAGATGACATCCCGCTAGTGTCTGCAGTAGTGATGACATTTGTAGCTACAGCCGTTAGAGATTCTTCGAGAACAGTGTCTTCAGCACGGGTTTGCACCACTTCGCTCGCTGCTCTTCTTCTCTTGGTGACAGCACCCTACCTTTCGGCAAGCCTAGCTATCTCTTTAGGCTCAGTAGGTAGAGCCCCATACCGGCCGAATACCCAGGCCATGTTACAGGTGTAGATCCTCACCTAGGAGAGACAGAGAGAAAAGCATGTGGATTACCCCCTCTCTGGCCATGGTCGGAGGGGGGGAGCTCCTACTGCCCCCTCCAGGCCCTTGCTGGCGGCGTCCCTCCTTCCCCCTCGTTTCTGCATGGGGGAGCCCGCTGCTCGCCACGTCGGTTCGGATGCTGTCGTGCTCCCTTTGTTTGCGTCTTCGACTGGTTGTGTGGGAGCTGCAGACCCCTGCCACTGTTGTAGACACGCTAAAATTGACACTATGTTGAGTAAATCTCATATTACCATGTGATGCCCCAAAGTGGACTTCAATATTGGCTTAATATGAAGTTTTTCTACTTTTTCTATCATATTTGTAATTCACGACTGTAAGAGGGGCGTCATTTAATTGACGGCGATATGGGTGGCGTTATTTTAAAATTCAACGATTGTTCACGCAGGTGTTATTTCCTATTTTTTTATGAATCCTAATCAAAATAAAATTCAAGGAATTAACGTCAGGTTCTGAGGCACTGATTAATTAACGACATTTCATGAAGCCGTCATTTACCATTTTTAAATATGGAAAGTCATTTATTTCTATAAATTAACCCAGGAATTAGCAACTGCGTGGAGGTCGTCATTTCAATTAATGACTCCACTGATGTCGTCATTTAAGCTTCCGTCTCCGTTTCGCATGCTACTTTCCAGTGAAGTGTCTTTCTTCATTTTAACACCATGATCGACTGGGGAAGGGGGATCCTTGCTGGAGGATTGCTATCCTTGTTTTAATCCTATTAGAATAAGGATTTTTAGCCCTATAAATACCCATAGCTTCCTACGCGTGCGAGAGAACACATGCATACATACACACAGAGAGAGTTCTTATTGAGAAGAAGAGAGATCACATACACACACAGAACATATACAGAGATCCTAGCGATATAGAGAGAGGAGCCTTTTTCTGTTAACGGGTTTTTGCAGGTTCTTCTCCACGGGAGAGGGTTCTTCTTCCGGATTTTCTTCTTCCTTCGGCGGTGGTCTTCCTCCGGCATCACGGCTGAGGCGCACCTCTCCCTCCTTTTACTGCTGCAGCAACAGCATAAGGGCCACTCATCTCTTTGTTTTCTTATTACTCATATCGCACGCACGGTTTTAGCTATTTCTGCTAGCTTTCTATACATATCATATTATTGCTTGCATCTCTAGCATACATATCTCCTACCTTTTCACTCCTCTTAGGGGTTTAAACAAACACACAAGGTGTGTTCATGCCCATGTTGCATAGTTCTATTCTATTAGAGCATTGATACTACACTTTGGCTAATCCATATTGTGTGTTTGTTGTTTTTATTTATCTTACAAGGGTAATCAAAGTAAGAACCCCCTTCATCGGCCGGCCAGTAGAAGGAGGAAGGAAGAACTCACACTCACACCCGCTTTTCACAAGGTACATGCGATCACCCCTTAGTTTTTTAGGTAACCCCTCTGGCGATCACCCTCCATTAGAGCATCACATGCTCCTTTTATCTTCTTTCTCTTTATTTCCCACATATCATCATGCTTAGCTTTCTTTCTTTTTAAATGTCTTTGTGACACATTCACAACCGTGGGATGCTCTGCGGCCTCCTCCCGCCTTGCAGCGCCTTCCGGTTGCCTGGACGCTGCTACCGAGACCTTGCTGGCCTCGACCGTCGTTCCTCCTGGTTCTCTCTACCATCCTCTTGCTGAAGGGTGCTCTACAGCCCCGTCTTCGAGGCCTCTGTCGTCTCTTGGCCCTCAAGCATCCCCCGTTCTTCTTCTTCTGCCCTCTCCTGCTGGAGGCGCTCCGTCTTTGCCTGCCCCAATGGCGCTACCTGCCCATGTTGCTGGTGATGAAAGTGGCCTCCGTCATATCCTCTTCGCCCTTGTTCTTCTTCCACGCATCCTGCGTCTGCCGTGGGTGCGTTGACCGGCATTGACCGTGATGGGACAGCCACAGCTTTCGGTGGTCTATTTTCGGTTGTGCCTGCCCGCGGGCCTCTCCTCATCGTCGGCCGCTCGCTTCGGCTCTCCGGCTGGTGCCCTAGGGACGCCGCATGCTACCCTGCTGGGCTCTCTTGCAGCTGCTCCATCCTCCTTCGCTGTGGCTGGGCTCTCTCCACCACCGGTTGCCGTGGGTGGTGCTGCTCGCGCGACAGTCTTCCTCACCTCTCTGGCTGCCTCCAGTCACCTTCCTGCTGTCCCGTCATCTGCTACTGGTGTCGCTCCGCCACAGCCGGTGGTTGCTGGTGCTCGCGCAGCCCCCGTTTCCACTCCCCTTATTGCTGCTCCAAGCGATGCTAGACCGTCTCACCTGGCCTTAGTCTCCCACCGCCCCCTGCTGGTGTCTTCCCTGCGCTCGATGGTGTTCCTGCCTCCCCCGGTGGTCCTTCCAAGCATGGAGCTACTCCTCTGCATCCTCCTCCGTCCGTGTCTGTCGCGATAACCGTTCCCGCTGCGTTGCCTTCCCCTCCTGGTGTCGCTCCTACGCGAACACTCCTCCTCTGGCCCGGTGGAATCCATTCTGCCATCTTCCCCCTGCTGCTGGCAGTGGGGTCTCCAGCCTGGGCGTCTCCGGTGGCATCTTGCCTCATTCTGTCGTTCATGTCTCTCCTGCTGTCGCAGGCTCTCCATCACCGGCGGGTGGTGCATCTACCTATACGGCTGCATTCATGCCCACGTCCCAACAACCGAGCGCCACGTTCTTGCCCAACCTAGCACGCAACTGCTGGTGGGTAAGACTGAACCTTTTGCCCCCAGCGTTGACCCTCCTCCATCGTTGACCACTAGCCTTCGGGCCCACGCTCCCTCGCCTCTATCCTTTACGCTTTTGGCCTCCACGTCTCCTGCCCTTGATGGGACTGCCGTCAAATGTGATCCTCTATTTTTTGGTGTTAACCTTGGCATTGGCATACCTCCTTTCGTCTCGGCCTCCTCCGCCAGCACGGCCGCTGTCACAGTGTGCCACGCTAGTATAATCGGTGTCGTGCCCCATCCGTTAGCTTCTCCGGCCCAGCTCCTTTCGTCGACACGTCATTATTCACCTTCGCACGCCAACCTCCGTGGGAACCTCTTCACACTTCCCCTCCTACTGTACTTGTCCAGCTGCTGCTCCAGAGGGTCTTGTCCCCCTCATCGGCGACCTTCTGCTCTCTGCTGGCACCACCACCTGGCTGCTCCGGCGTGGTCTCCCAGCCAGCCACGTGTCCTGCCCCCGTTCAAGGCCTCACCTACTGATGTGCACACGTCAAATGGGTGGGTGGCCCATCCCAGGCGTGCTCCCGGGCGCTGACCATGCTTTGCTGTCTCCGGCATCCACGCTCTACATCCTCCAACAGTGTTACTTTGCCCCTTGTGTTGGGCTTTGTTTCAATTTTTTCCTATTTTAGGCTTATTGGGCCTTGCCCACTTTGTATTTGGGGCTGGGCTCCTCCCTCCTTAGCAGGATGCCCCCCCCCCCCCGACCTTCGTTGTCCCCTATATCCCCAACCCCTCTTCTTTCGCTTTTGCTTGCTATATATAAATTTTTCTTCTAGGGTGGCCGGGGTCGAGTGTCTCCCTCGTCCCGCCTTGAAAGTATAACCTTAGTTTAAAAAAAAGATCCTCACATCTCTGCCCCTCCTTGCCGCCCTTCTTGACGGCCTAGTGGGGAAGGTTAGCCTGTCAAAGATCGACCCTCGCGGCTGCACCTCCCTCCGAGGCGGAGATTGGTGGTGATCTTCTGGTACGTTCCTCGATTCCGCACTCAGCGGGGATCGAGGCTCTTGCTCTTCCGTGACTTCGGCCATTGCTTGCAGCAGCCTTTGATGCCCTAGGGGAGTGCTTGCCGGGCCATATAGATAAGCCCTCATAACTTCATTCACTCCCTCCTGTGGGTACGAGGAGGGGAGAGTATGTGATGTAGCCCTATCTCTAGAATAAGGCTGGTGGGATGAATGCCCTGGTCGGGCGGCATTGTGATGGTGTCGGGGGCACCGGTGACAAGCGTCCCTTAGTGGCAACAAGGGAGCAGACGCCAGCTGATGCTCTGCGGCTGCTGGCTCGACCCGATTCTATCCCCTTTTCCTCTTGTGATGGGCTTTCTCCGGCTCTGCCTGAGCCGATGGAGTGATGCGGGTACCCTTGGGCACCCACACCTGCTTCCCCTTCGCCGACTACTGGGTCGGCTGGTTCCTCGGCCTCTTGGCCTTGTTCGGTCTTCTCTTGTCTTCTTCTGCCAATTGCTGGAATGAATTCCACACTGGTACAGTGGATACAATCCTGTCTGGGATCGCCTTGGCCCGTCGTCCGTTCAAGTGCACCCGGACGCTTTCGATGATGACTGATTTGCCGGAGTTGGAGACCCGACCTCTGGAGGGAGCAGCATTCACCTGGCCCCTACGGAGCCTTCTGCGGTGAGAAGTCAATCCTTGAGTGGACGGACCGGGGGAGAAGTGTACATGGTGCACGAAGCAACTCGACACCCCAGTTGGGACGTGCTTGGTGGTCTTGGCCGGTGAGCGGCCAGCAGCAGCCTTGATGTCCCCCTGAGTGGGGGCGTTGATCACGGTATCATCGGATGCCTTCATGTCCAGTAGGTTCACGAAGGCCACCCCGAGGAAATTGGGGAAGCCTATGACGGGAGGGAAGCTCCCAAAGCGGACGGGGACGGCTAGGTACCCATCCTGAACATGACTTTCGATGACAAGTGGGCCAAAAGTGACTGCCAGTGTTGTCGTTTAAAAAGCAACCTGCATTTGCAAATTGAACAATTAGTATTTCAAGAAGTGGCCGTAGGGCCCTCTGATCTCGGCGAAGAGATGAAGGGTAGTTTGATCCCACTGGGCGTGCCAGACTTGTAGACGCACTTTTCAACACACTTTCTCTTGTTTGTCTCTTTGTTCGGTTTATTGCGGGTTTGTTTGTTTGTTAAGTGTGTGGGTGTGCAAGTCACAAAGTGACGATTTGTTCGGGCTTCGTGGAAGCCCTAGTGCGCCATCTAACTGATCAGACGATTGTGTAATTCATGTCGAGACCAAAACTCGCCGTGCTGTAAAGGCCACGGTGTCATTTACATCTCTCCGGAGGAGAGAACACCCTTGATTAATCGTCGAAAAAGAGGGCCCTACAGCCTAAAAGAGTTGTAAATCAAGTGAGATTAAGAAAGCCTAGAATTGTACTAAAAGGGCTCGTGCTGACAGTGCAAACAGTAAACATATGTCGGTCACTGATAGACCATTCGGTATTCGGACGGGCGTCCGTCTCAGAAAACACGATGAAAGCGGGAATAAACCTATACAGATGTCTGTCGAAGATACGACAAGTTTAATATTTAATTCAAGAGTGGGTTAGATTGTAAAAGGATATTGGCCCGAGCAAGGCCGGCCTATGGCCATGCCAGGGAATAATCCCCGGGGTCCATAGTCGGCCAGCATGGCAGCGTTGATATGTCCTCTATAGGGTCCAAGGGGGGAGGAGATCTCCGAGAGTGCATGCCTCTTCATCCGGTGGCTCTTTTGAGCCCTTCATCTGGTGGCCTCCCAAGGCCTTTGATCCGATGGCCCTTCCACTCTTGATCTGGTGACCCGTTGGTCCTTTTGGTCCGATGAAGTCTCCCTGTGTCATCCGGTGGCCCGTTGGCCCCGATGATCTGGTGGCACCTTACTCCCTTGATTCGGTGGCATCCCCACCTCCTTGATCCGGTGGAACCATTACTCCCTTGATCCGATGGCATCCCCACCTCCTTGATCCGGTGGCACCGTTGCTCCCTTGATCCGATGGTGTCCCCACTTCTTTGATCCGGCGGCATCACCACCCTTGTGATCCGGTGGCCTCGCCACCTCCCTCATCCGGTGGCCTGTCCGCCCTTATGATCTGGTGGCCTCGCCACCCTTCTCATCCGGTGGCTTGTCCACCTCATTGATCTGGTGGCCCTGCCACCTTCCTCATCCAATAGGCTTTGCCACCTCGCTCCTGACCCGGTGAAGCCCTCTCCCCTTCGTAGTGTCTTCCGTCTGCTATTTTGTGGGATGTCTCAAGGTGTTGCCGCTTCCGTGCACATCTCTACTTTGGGACACGTCACTCCTTGTGGGCGCGTACCCACTCTACCCCTCCCGCATCCAGGTCCGAGGGAGATGTTGCCGAATTTTTGACAGAATAATACATTTTAAAAGACAAAAGGAAGCAACAATAAATGGAATAAATAACAATAAGACGCTCCAACTAAGATGCAAAGAACTGTGGAAGACACGAAGAGAGCTGAGCATAAGCATTGTCGCATTATTTTGACAAGCATGAGCATGGGCATCCATTGCATGAACGATCGAGGAAGGGAACTAATTAAAAATTTCATACATGCATGTCATGAATAAAAGAGGTTGTGTCCCTTGCATACAATTGCATCATCGCATTCCATGTGTGCCCGCGTGCCACGACCCTGCGGTATATAAAATGGCGATGTATGAAAGATCGGATAACGTCCGGTTGGAAGCCGTCCCTATGCGTGAGGACATACCTCCGCCTCGTACTGGGGATCGATGCCCGAACTCAATTTCACCATGTGCCTGCTTGAATCCATGTGTGTTTTTTTTCAAGTAAAATCTAAGAGAAACTAAGAGAAGAACCCGAAGACAGAAAGCAACCGAACTCTTCCCTGTTTCAACAGAAGGGAATAGTAATAAAGAAGAGAAACGCCTTGAACACTCAACCTAAAAGAATAATAGATAAATTAAACAATAAACACAACACAAATGGAATAAAACTCACATATAAGTGGAACTAAACTAACAAGATAAAACGTCAACCTCGTGGCATACACTCTCGTAGATCTCCTCTCTCTCCTTGGACCCTGTGGAGGCGATATCAACGCTACCCTGTCGGCCGATCATGAACCCCAGGGATCATTCCTCATTATAGTCATGAGCCGGCTTTGCTCGGGCCAATATCTTTTGGACATCTAACCCACTCTTGGGTTAAACATTAAACTTGTTGTGTTTTGACAGACATCTGCATGGGTTTATCTCCGTTTTCATCACATTTTCAATACGGACTTCCGTCCGAGCATGAAATGGTCCATGAGTGACCGACATGATCTTAGCATTCGCCCCGATAGCACGGGATCTTTTCAGTACAATTGTAGACTTTCTCAGTCTCATCTCATCTATAGTTCGTTAGGCCGTGGGGCCCTCTTCTCCCGACGATTAATCAAGGGTATTCTCCTCTCCGGGGAGATGTAAATAACGTCGTGGCCTTTATGACATGGCGGGTTTTGGTCCCGACACGAATCACATAATCGTCTGATCAATCAGATGGCACACCAAGATTTCCACGAAGCCCGAATAAATCGTCACTTTGTGACTAGCATGCCCACGCACTTAATAAACAAATAAACCCACGTAATACACTGATCAAAGAAACCAGCGAAAAGAGAGCGTGTCAAAAAGTGCGTCCACAGCCGAGCACAGAGGTCTTGAGTCTTGAGGATCCCCGGCACGTATGTGAACATGTTTTGAGGCATCACCTTGAAGTGCTCCCGCCATTCCACCCATTTCTTTAGTTTAGGCACCTGATTGGTCACTCTTTCACTTAAGCCGAGTGTGCCCATCATATAGTGGAGTGGGCTCTTGTGGAAAATCTTAGAAGCACCTTGGGTATCCTCGCATGGATCAAACTTTAGGTGAAGGTCCACCCAACTAGTAAATAAGAGCATAGACCTGTATAGGGGCCTTCCCATAGATGCCGAGGTGAGCCCACTATAGAGGTAGGCTAGGACCGCCGGCCTAATCCTATTTCTATCCAAAATTCCGCTAATCGCACTCAATTGCTCTTCTTCTAGAAAATCCTCCTCCGAAGGGAAGAGAAGCGCTCTCGCGAGGCATATCACCATCACCTTCATGATATTTTCCATATCTTCCTCTTTTGCTTGTCCCAAAGACTTGTAGACCCATGCCGCAAGCTTCATCAAGTTGATTCCTTTTGTGACCCAGATTTGATCTATCATTGTTTGACTTGGGATGAGGCTTGTCAACATCTCTAGTGCACCTATTTGATGTGGAATGTCAGCCATCTTCTCTTCTTCACCTTGCTTCAATCTTTTCAATCCCAGTAGCACCTTCGTCTCCTCTAAGAGTATGGTGGCTTCAAAGGTGAAAAATAAGAAGGTGTGTGTGTGCGGGTGCCAAATCTCTATGAGAGCTCCTATGGCGGCCCAATCAAGGTGAATGGAATCGTAGTGTTTGACATGGGTAACTAAGCCTAGAAGGTGCCATCTAGAGAGATATGATCTCATATCTGTGGTGATTTTGGAGAGTAGAAGAGGAAGCCATTAGATTTTGGTATATCTTCTTGCACCTAGGATGATTGGGTAATCCTGAAGTAAAAGGAAAAAAGAAGAGAAGGAGAGAAGACGAAGAGCACCATTAGAGCTGGAAGGAAGAGGGGGAGAGAAAAACTAAGGGGGTATGATTAGAATTCTTTATACTTACTTGATTTGCTGCAATCCTTCCACTTATATGCCCATCAATCTCCGTAATCCTTGCAAATCCAAGCTTCATTCTCTTCAAAGGGCATTGCACTATGTTCTCCATGATTAAATCTTTGAAAGCTCCCTGTTTTGCTGTAATTTCCCCTATTTTTCTTTGATTTCTACTGTAAATCCTTAATCTAGAGCTTCCTTGGAGCTTTTGGGCCTCTTATTTGATGCTAGGAAGGGCTTGGGAGGTGCTATTTATAGAGAGGAGACTCAAACTCGTTGGATTAGCTCGAATTCGAACAGGATTGGGGCTTGAGGTTCATCTTCCGAGCAGGAAATAGGTTGCTGGAATCGTAGGAAATTGGCGTTCGTAGCAGGAGGCACCAATTTATTGAATAGCGTCTGTTGTGGTGGACGCCAATTCTTAATATAGTGAATACATTGACTGACGCCAATTCTTGCAATAGTGTCTTTTCACCTATCATCAGAATTGTAATTTTTGGTTCAAATGATATATGAATTGTGCTGATATTTGGTATCAATGCTATATGTGAACTGCATTTGATGGGTTTCTGGCTAAACCTCGCAAATTTCATTCATATCCTTATTGCATTGGTTGAACTAATGATTTTTGAGTGCAGGAAAGTAAGTTTTTATGCAGTCATCAAGGCGCTCCAAGGTCTTCTGTGGTAACATCCTTCCTGTATTCCCTCATATATGCATTTCTACTATATGTTATGTACTTTATTAGAGCATATCAAGGACCTTGTGACTTTGATAAACCAGAAATTTGAGTTCCCCTTCAAAAAAAATAGTGATAATTCTAGGGGAGTCTTGGTCGCACGGATAGGCCGTTGAGTTATCTAAGGCTTGGAACGACGGTTCCGCTTTCTAAGTTGATGCGTGGATAAACGGGCTTCGACTTAGTGACAACTTAGGAAACTGGATTCCTAACCTGATCTGGATAGCTTAGCAATATTATCCTTGATTATTTTCTATTTTAGTTTATTTTAATCTTTTCTTTTAGCCCAGCATGCATCATGTAGGACTTTGAACTTTGATGTTGAAAAATCCTCTTATTAAGTCAATAATGAGGGCTGCTAGCTCTCGATTCAAGTTGGCATGAGATATTCCATTCCAAAAGTCGAGTACTATGTTCTCTTTGAAGCCGTTGAGGCTGATTTCTTGAAAGCACCATTGATTGGATTCCTATCCCAATTCCTTTTGTTTTCTTTCAATCCACCTTGGCTGCAGCACGTCCACATTGGCTGGTAACCGCTCTCCAATGGTGTGTACTTCTTTCGTGCCCGCGTGCACATTTTTAGTGCAGTTCTCATCCAGGCAATTGCTGCTTTCTCGTAATGATCCAAGGTTGTTTCATTCAGAACCATGGAAAGATTTCTAATACTTAGTGTCGAAGGCGTGTCACATCACACCTTGACATCTACTTTTCAGTCCGTTCTCACTTCATCCTGCTTCAATGTCTCATCACTCCGTTCTCATTCCGCTTCGCTTCATTTTGTCTCACTCCCTTGCAAAGTAGACGCCAAGGCAGGATAGCTGTAGACATGCCAAAATTGATGCTAAGATGAGTAAATCTCATGTCGCAACATAATGTCCCAAAGTGGACTTCATTATAGATTTAATAAGAAGGTTTTTTTCTATTTTTTTGGATTTTTAGGAATTAGCATCTGTTTTAATGGACGACATTTCTTTTAATGGCGACTTTCAATAAAGACGCCAATTCTTGGGCTACAGGTCGACTCAGGCCTCTGTTGCGTTGACTCAGAGTAGTTGGCAACTTTCTAGACGGACGCCCATTCCTGGTTCTTTCTATTTTTGATCGAATTTCAATTAAAGAATTAGCGCCTCTTTAGGAGGGCGCCAATTAATTGACGACATTCTACATGGACGTCGATTCTTATTTTTGATTATGGAAATTTGTTTACTTCCATGTTTTGTTCAGGAATCCACATCGTCGGCACTAGCCGCCAATTGAATCGGCATCAGTTACGATGGACGCCATTTCCTGTTCATTTCCTACTGACCTGAGGCTTCCTCTGCATGGCATTCTTGCTCCATTTAGGGCCTTATTCTTCGAGGGAAGGGAGATCTATGTCGAGGGAATGTTTCCCTGTTCTAAATCCCTTTGGAACTAGGGTTTCTTCCTCTATATAAACCCCCCTTTTGAGCCCTACGGGGGTTTCTTCTCCTTTAACTAAAAAAAATAGCTCAAGAATAACAACAGCAACAAAAGAGGCATAAAAGCTTTTCCACAGTTCCTGCGCGATGATTGCTTGAAAAGGAAGAAGAGAGGTTGTAGCTCTCTCTTTTTTTTGGATTCTCTCCTTGCGTCTCCACGTTGAGAAGAAGTCGCTCTCTCCTCCCCCTTTCCGCTACACGGTTTTGGAGGGCAAACCTCCACTTTCTCACTCCATCCCTTTCTCTCTTCATTTTCTCATTTTCCTCATTTTTAGTTGCATCATACGTTTGCATGTTTATCTAGCCCTCTTGCTAGATTTTCATCTTTATTTTGCATTTGCATTAACATTCATACTCCCTACCCTTTACTCTTTAAGGGGTTTAAAAACTAAAACACACAAGGTGTGTTCATGCCTATGTTTGCATATCTCTATTCTTTTGAGCATTGATACTACACCTTGGGTTTCTAATCCACTTGTCTCTCTTGTTTGGTTGTCTTTGTTTTAAGGGTAATCAAGATAAAAAACCCCTTCATCGGCCGTCCGGTAGGAGGAGGAAGTGTAATCCACAAGCTTCCCCGCTTTCCCAAGGTATTTTGCGATCACTTCTCTTCTTTTGAGATAACCCCTCTGACGATCACACTCCTTAGTAGCATCACATGCTCTCTCCCCCACCTTTTATTATTATTATCATCATTGTCCCATCCTCATCGTCATTAATTTCTTCTTTTTCTTAAGTTAATTTAAATTTTCCTTCTTTCTTTTAATGTCTATGTGACACGTTCACATGTGGTGCCTGGTGCAGGCAAGGCATATTAAGAGTTAGCAGCCAATTGTCATGTAGCGGTTTCAGTAATGTTGGGTGGCAAGGAGTTTCAATGCACGTAAATAACATAATGATAATAATAATAATAATAATAATAATAATAATAATAATAATAATAATAATAAGACATAATAGTAATATTAATAAAAAATATATCGGCCAGTCAGTGTGGACTGGATGCTTCCTCGGCACGGGGCCCTAGAGATATTGGTACGATTCGAGACTCCCACTTGTTTCTGGCCAAAAAATTTGCAACTCTGAGGGTAGAGCTCGAGTTTCTATAAGATTTTGAGAGTCGTGTAGGTGGCCATATTGTATTTCTCGTGAAAGGTTGATTTTGGAAAGAGGACCAAGATGTCACCAAAGATGGCGATTGGATGGAATTCACTGTAGTGGGCAATAATATTCATCATTAGAGCCGACAGGAAGCGGCTGAGAATATGAGAAAATTGATTTTGGCTCCTGTAGATAATTGGGAAAGAGAATGGAGCAAGTTGGGAATTCCAGTTAGTGTGAAGCCGGTGGTTAACAAACGGATTTCCACTGCCAGCGTAGAATGGACCATGAGGGGTCCGGTAAGAGATTGGCATCAGGACCAGAGCTAGTCTGGTGAGGCTTAATAGTGGTTCGGTTTTAATCGAGAAGATATCAGCATTGTGGAGCTAGCGGAAGCATTGTTTTTGTAGTTGGCTGAGAGGATTGCGTAGATTAAGCCGAGTAGGAGATGACTTCTGCGGTCCCCGAGTGGCTGAGATGACGCTAGGCATGGCTTGTTTCTGTATATGTCATGATCGTTCTAAGATTTGATAGGAGTGGTGACAGGAAGCGACCTGATTCCACTGGATGTGATGGTCTGGCTGTGTCCCTTAGGAGATTTTTAATTTAAGAATAAGAGATCGTGCTGGAGCAGTGAATGCAAGGCCAGCTAGGTGAGTTCTTCTCTCCCGATGAGTTGGTATGCGTCATTCTAACTTTTGAAGATGAAATTTTTATAAGAGGGGGAGGACTATCGTGTCGACCTAGATTTTGGGATCGCATCTCCGTGAGATTCGGAGCAATTCCGTTGGTCCCGAATCACATTTTATAAATAAAATAGAATTTATGAATATCGAGTCTTTGGATCCCTAAATAAAAAATAAGAAATTATTTTTGGACAACATAACGTGGCGGACGAGTTACGCAATTATTGAGGATCACAAGGTTAATTTTTAATAATTTTCTAATTTTTAAATCCTAAATAAACCCTTTAAACAACCCCCTCCCCCTTTCTCTTTTTCTACCTCTCTCGTTACACTCCCTCACCCTCTCCCATTCTCCCTTTCTCTCTTGCATTTTCAGTCTCTCCTCCTCCTTCACCCCCGGGGGTTGACGATGACGTGGAGGTGAGGTAGCGGTGTGACATGGGCGATAATCGGTGCAGACCGGAGCAAGCGTTGTGCGGTGGAGTGCGGCGAGATGTTTCACAGGTTTTGTGAACTGGTTGCAGGAATTGCGGCATTTTGAGCATGGATCGACGTCCATTCTTCATGGATTCTTCATAAGAGGTAGGGGATGGATTCCCACCCTCCTTGCGTGATTCTCTCGCGATTTTAAGCTAATTTGGGCGAGAAAGAGTAGGTTTCCTTTATGTTACGAGAAAATACATGTTTTGGGACTGGTGGCGATTTTCGCCAAATTGGGTGGCGTTTCCTTATTTAAATTCATGCATTTGGTGGTTTGAGACTCAGGGAGAGGTCCCCGATATTTTCCCCTTCGACCGGGATAGAATGGGGCATGGTCAGGCACCCCACGGTGGTGTCCCATTAGTTTTAGATCAGAATTGGTCGACAGATTAGTCGGATCGGTCGATCGATCCACACCCGCCGTGGTGCTGGCAGGGTGCCTGCACCGGTCGACCGAAATGCTTAGTCGGTCAACTGACCAGTGCATCGGTCAATTGACCAGAGTAGGTCAGTCGGCCGAGCCATGGTGTTGGTCAATGTCAGTCGACCGAATTGCAATCTGAACTACCCTTTGGGCCATATGATGTCCAAGATTGATAATTAATGATTTTATGATTAAAATATACTTATAAATGGGCCGTCCCAAGCCGACGGCATCCAAAATTGTGGTCGTCGAGGTGCGGTGACTCAGGATTCTACTTTTTGGTGTATTTGAGTAAGAGGCTTCCCCATGTGGATGAGATAGGCCGATGTAAGTTGAGCATGTCGTGTGTGTGTGTGTGTATAGGCGGATGAGTTGGCAATTCTGTTCTATGTTGGTTATGCCTGTGAGGCTCATCCTCCTGGGGCCCTAGTATGTTGAGGAGTCCGACTAGGGTGAGGGTTTTCCCTATGAGATATTGTGGTTTTGACGGGGTTTCACTTATTTGTGAGGTTTGCCCCTTGTTGAGGCCCTAGCACATTGAGGAGTCTACCTAGGGTGAAGACTTTTTGTGTTTCTCCCGTGAGATGATTTCGAGCCTGTTGCCTTGGGCCCCTGCGTACGCAGTGCTGTGAGGACTCCATCTATGCTCCCGGAGCTAGTGCGTTGAGGACTCTGCCTAGTGTGGAGCCTGAGTCCGGGCTGGGGGAAAATCGATCATTAGGGCCTAGATGTTGAGGAGTCCGTCTAGTGTGTGCACACATGGTTGGGGGCTCGAACACCATGTTGACGAGCACGGACCCTAGCTAAACCACTTATTCTATGAAGGATGCGTGCGTGACCAAAGGATAAATGTGTGTGGGCAACATGTGCGAGTTTCGTTGTGGCCGACAGCATTGTTGTAGTTCTTTTGGCCTGTGGCCTTTTACCTGGGTTGAGACTAGGGTTTCCAGGCTTTGAGGCAGTGGTCCTCCTGAGGGTGGAGGTCATGCTCCTAACCAGGTGGTCTTAGTTGTGGCTCTGTCAGTGAGGACGAGCTGACACCGTAGAGGCGTTGTAAGGTTTTGCGGGCTAGTGCCCTTACGACAATGAGGTCATGAATTCTCGACAGGTAGTCGTAGTTACATTTTAAAGGTTAGAACTTCCCCGGTGTTGAGGCTGTGGTTTCTTCCCGACCTTGAGGGTCGAGGGTCTTAGAGAGTGAGCGTGTGCGAGCCGCTCGGTAGGATAGTTCCTCAAAATGCACGAGGGGCGTGTGAATTGCAGGTAGCTTAGTGAGTTATGTTTTAACCCCATCGGTTACCCACTATTGTTTTTGTTGTTCTTATTTTGTTACTACTACTGTTACCGTTGCTGTTATTGTTATTGTTTATCATCATTGCTTGTGGTGGGGATTCGCGGGACCCCTACTGAGCCAATGAGACGAGGCTCACCCCTTCCTTTTCAGGTTCGACATTTCCTCTCAGAGTTCGGTGATCTAGAGCGACATCTGGAGAGGTTAGTTGCCAGCATGCTTGAGCCAGGGTATGCCCCAAAGGTTATGTACTTTTACTTTATCTTTTGGACATTGTACTCTTGACTGTAAACTGTTTAATTTGAAAACAAAAAGAGAATGTGTATATAGATTTAATTCTTACACTTTAATTTCTATATTTATTCTAGATTCCGATGCATCTCTATAGCATTAATTCACCCTTCCGAGTCCCGGGGCTCGTGAGTAGCAGGCCAGGAATCGAGTTACACCAGTTCCTTTCCAATACTCAGATTCTGGGTCATGACAGGCAACCCTCATATCCACCATCAGTCTACCAATCTCCTATCTTATCTTAACTAGTGCCCCAAAATGATGACAAAATCAACCAATTACAACAGCTCGTTCTGGCCCAAAATCAGACATTCATGCCCAAAACCAATCTTTCCAAGCCCAAATGGCAGAGATGAAGGCCCAGATTGGCTAACTTCTAGAAACCAATGTGAGGAGAGAACTGAGCCAACTTCCTAGCCAACCCGTGCCCAATCCTAGAAATTATCCTTTAGGTTTTCAACAACAGCCTTTTCTACCTGTTCTTCATGGTCAACTTTGACCATGACCAAATACACTAAAAGACTCACAGTTTGAAAATACAAAAGCCATTTCGACCTTAAGAAGTGGTAAAATTATGTCAGACTCATACCAGACCTATGAATCTAATCAGGCCTCATCTAGTCAAGTCCATGGAGAAGAAGAGGAAGAAGAATAGGCCACTTTCATTCTCAACTATGAAGACGATGAAAAAGAGAAAGGAAAAATTGAAGAATCCCCTTATAATTACAAGCCTAATTAAAGTCTCTTTTCTACAAGCTCTAGAAGCAGACAAGGAGAAAAGAAAGCAATAAACCCAAGTGCGAAATAAAGAGTTAATGGATGGGCAAGGAGAAAATAAAGCAACAAGCCCAGGCACAAAATAATGAGTTAATGGACTTGTTTAAACAAGTTCACATCAACATACCCCTGATAGATGCCATCCAACATGTGCTGGCCTATGCCAAATGCCTCAAAGAGTTTTGCACTCAAAAAAGAGAGTCTAAAATAAATCCTAAGAAAGTTCTCATGTCTGAAGAGGTGAGTGTAGTTCTATTGAACCAATTGCCCCGAAAAATGAAAGATCCTGGGACCCCACTCATCTCTTCTGAGTTTTGTAGGTGAAATTATTATGTTTTCATTTAGGACTTAGTTTTTTGGACATACAGATTTTAGGTTTGCTTTGCATAGTTTAGTTTAATTATTCAGATAACCAAAACATTTAAATTTCTTCTTTTAGAAGCACTAGATATCATCAAAAAGAGTTAAATTATCTTTGTTGATCAACTCGGACTCCCAAGCAGCTGCTCATCATTTTCTTTTGAGTTCAGTTAATTAAGATTAAGTGAAAGGTGTTTTTAACAACATCGAGCATCGCGAGAGGAAGAAGAAACTTTTTGCATTTTATTTCCCTGAGAACAACTATTTCAAAAAGAGCAATTCCAAATACAATAATAGAATAAAAAGGACTACTAGAAAACTAGACAAATCTCGTTGAATAAGGTGAGGGAGGTGT
Source organism: Amorphophallus konjac (assembly GCA_022559845.1). NCBI lineage: Eukaryota > Viridiplantae > Streptophyta > Magnoliopsida > Alismatales > Araceae > Amorphophallus > Amorphophallus konjac. The sequence continues at coordinate 401,135,890 of CM040126.1, forward strand.
AGCCACTAGAGTTCCTGGGGTGTCCTCGTGCTCAAATCTCGTCCATAGCCATAGTTGATGGTGATGATGCGCGATGATGTGATTGCACCATCTGCAACCAGAGGAAGAGAGGATCGTGGCAGCAACAGCAACAGCCAACAAAGGGGGAGATGATAGCCAGTCGAATCCTCACGTCCTCAACATTGTAGTAATAGGAAAGGAGGGCAAACTGCTAGGGAGACCTCCTCCTTGGGTAGCAATGACTTGCAAGAAGAAAGAAAAATATAAGAAAAATAAAAGAAGAAGGAAGAGGAGGTGGGCTATGCGTAGTTTTGAGAGGAGAGGGGAATGGAAAGAGATGGCTAGTCTAAAGAAGAAGAAGAAGAAGAGAAGGAAGAAGAGGAGGCGATTCAGAATGGAAATAGGAAGAAGACAAAGAGAGAGATAGGGCCCCGCCTCCATGGAGGTGGGTTTTATTAGTATGGGTGTATGATTTGCAAAATGGGGATATTGAGACGGATGGCTAGGATAGTTTCATGATGAATGGAAGGTGGAGATGGAATGCTGAGGATAAGGTGATGGAATGCGATGAGAGGGGGCATAGTCAAGGCTAGGGTTTAGGCTGCTCCCTTCCTTTTCTCTCTTTCTTTATTAAGAGATTCCTTCATTAATTACCTACAAATCTTCCAAGGCTAGGGTTTAGGCCGCCCCCTTCCTTTCTCTCTTTCTTTCTTAAGAGATTCCTTCATTAATTGCTTATAAATCTTCCCCCTTTTTTCTCTTTTCAATTTGAAAATCTCCCTCCTATTTTTCATGCACAAGAGAAAGTGGCGGCAGAGGTCAAGATGAGAGGAGTTAGGGGGGATGCCCAAGGGCTTCCTCCTTGTGGTGGACAATGTCCACAATGTCTCCTGCTTTTGTCATGCCTGCAAAAATTAATTGCTATTGTCACCCAAAATTGAACCCTGATCATTCCAATGAAATTCAAGTAGTCTGACCAATTGAGCCACAAGCTCTTTTATGTCTTGTAGACATAGAAAATAAAAGTTAAGCCTGCAAGGAATAAAAATGTGCCCAAATAATTGTAATAAGATTATTGCCGAACATGACATGTACAGAAACACATTGACACTCATAAAATGATGATGTTTTTAGTTAAAAATTCCACAAAATTTATAAAAGTGCAATGAAACTAAATTTTCTATCATTTCATGTCAAATGCACATAAAATCATGAGTGTAATGCATGAATTTACCCTCTTTATTACTTAAAAATGTCAAATTATCACACCTCCCAACTTACTCATCGATAGTCCCTTAGCAATGTAAATATTAAAGAAATGAGAGCTTCCAAGAGTTCATAAATCATTTTTCATGGTGAGAAAATGATTGTCATGATTTAGACTATGAAATATTACAAGTTCAAGTAATAAGTGTCAAGGACAAAGTTCATCGGTCCATGTAGTTAGACACTTCCTCATATTACACTCAAAATTTTATATCCTTTTGTGTAAATGTGATCTAAACTTGATTAGTGGACATCAATCAAATAGATGCACGAGCATTCTACCGATTACTTAATGATGATTTTCAATTCTACACACATTTTAAATCAGACCCTCAAATTATAGGTTGCTTCACTCTGCCTAATCTTTTTCATTTCTTTCTTTTGTTTCTCACACACTTTTTTTTAAAGTATATTGACATTCCCTTCATCGTTTGACGTGAAATTCCTCACTTGTCATAGGTGGCGATGCCCGGTTACTAAGTTCTGAGTCATCCTCTTTTTCTTTTTTTTACACTTATTTGTAGGTAGATAGTTTTTTTCCTCACGATTACTCCTTAATGAATAGGCAAAATTATCAATCATTGCTTAAGTATTAAGGAAAAATCTCATCATCTTCATACTTGATACCCACTAATCTCGTTAGTGTGCAAATGTACGTGAGTTCAAAAATTTTGGATGTATTCAAAAGAAGATGTTAAAAATATAACCAATTAATTCATCCCTTAACTTATTATTACTGCAACAAGATATTCTAAATCTAAAAGTTTATTATCATGAAATATGAGAATGAAGGGTGTTAATTATGCACAAATTAAAAAAAAATGTGAGCAAGTTGAGAGATTGAAAAGTCATAATCTTTCCCCAAAAATTATTTTCACGTGCAGCCCTAAATTCAAGTGGATGTGACGAGAAAGAAAGGAAGATCCAAAAATTATAGCATCTACATAATTCATTCCCAGCCATTAAGAGGTTAATTCTCATTTTTACTATTTATAATTTTTTACGCTCTCACGTCACGTCACCCGATGACACGATCAATATACCAAATTAATTTGACATAGATGCCACTCAAAAAAACATTACTCAAGTTGATATGAAGCGATCGGTTATGCTTTTTTTTTTTTTTTGTTCAACGGGGCATACCCCTGTCTATCTCTATAACAGCCATGAATAAGGAAAAAACTACTAACCCAAAACAAAACTAATTACAATTCCGAATTGCAGGAAGACTCGCTTTATCCACCCTCAAGGCGCCCCTGGCCAGCCTAGGAAGCTCACTGACTCGAGAAAAAATGGTATTGTTGTGATTGGCACAGGCATGGGAGGCCAATGCATCAGCTACTTGGTTGCCCTCCCTAAAAATATGCTGCACTGAACAACCACATTTGGTTATAAGATCTAGAGTTTCCTTTCACCATGGAAGGATATTCCAACTTGGGACCACCCCTTTTCGGATTGCATCGACAAGCACTGCACAATCACTGAAAATGACATCCACTTGAAGACCACTATACAAAGCTATTGATAATCCATCATGAATGGCCCTTGCCTCTGCTAGAAGACTGCGTCCATGGCCATAGTGAAATGCAAATCCTACTAAAAAGTTGCCAGCTGGGTCACGGAAACATCCTCCTCCACCACTCATTCCCGGATTGCCCTTTGAAGCCCCATCAACATTCAAAGTAATCCTGGATGATGACAGTTTACACCGCACAACAATTGGCAATTTCTGTACACACCTTGGATAAAATTGGAATTGAGCCAAAAGGTTCCTTTGCAATGTAGATATGGTTACAGGGAAAGAGATTTTATCCAGAGAAAAGGTAATAGCTTCACTGATTCTCCTTTTGATAACTCTCACAGCTGGATTGATATTGTCAAATCTAACGGAGCATCTAGCTTTCCATATCTCCCACATCAATAGAACTACAGCATACATTCCCACAAAGCTTGAAGCCGAGGCCAATCTGGTTCCTGCCAAAATATTCCAGCATCGGATGGTTATATGCACATTAAGATGTATCTTTGAGCTAATAAGAGGCATTACCCATGCCCATAATTCTGCAGCCAAGTCCCCTTTGATAAAAAGGTGATTAAGGTCCTCATAATCAGGTTGGGCACAGCAGCTGCATTTAGAAACCATAGGAATGCCGCATTCTGCCACCCTGCTATCTACAGGCACTGCACGGTGGAGTAGTTTCCAGAAGAAGTTGGCATCCCTCGGAGCTAGGCTAGAATGTTACAGATTGGCCCAAGGATCTCTAGATATACCCGACGACCTCAGAAGTTTGCTTACTGATTTAATTGTAAATGAGCCTCCTGCAGTGGTTGTCCATACACGAGTCTTCCTCATCTCTTAGCTGGATATTGGGAAGGCAAGTGGTAATCAGAGTCCTAGCTTCATGATGAGGATCCAGCATTACCTCCCTGACAGTAATCCCGGGCCTATTCAGAATCCTGCTAATGTCAGCCTGCACAATAGTGTTGATTAGAGGTCCTTGCCCTGTCCAGTTATCCTTCCAAAAGTTAACTCCCTTCCCATCACCAATGATCCACCTTGAGTTGTATATGATAAATTCCTTCGCCTGCTGAAAAATGTTAGCTGGCATGCCTGCAGGAAAAGCCTTCGTACAATCAAAGATATTAGTTTTAATGAATCTACTTCGGGCATATAAGGACCACAGAGATGAGCCATGAATAATATTCCACAAGTTCTTTATAGCCAGTGCAACCTGGACCTGCTGAAGGTCCCTGATAGACAGGCCCCCTTCTGTCCGAGGCTTGAGAATGCAGTGCCAAGCCACCCAGTGCCGACGCCTCTGGCCTTCAGAACCCTGCCAAAAAAAATTGGCGCAGATACTATCAATAGCTCTGGCAATAGCTTTGGGGATGAAACAAGCCGAGGTAAAATAGACTGGCATACTACGGAGGACTGAATTAATTAGGATAGCTCTCCCGGCTTGAGAAAGGAACTTGGACTGCCAACCCTCCAATTTTTTTTGGACTTTGTCCACAATGAACTTGAAATCAGAACAAATATATCTGCCTTTCTTTATGGGAATACCAAGATAACTAAAACCAACTTGAAACTTAAAACCTGTCATGGAGTGAATGGACTGCTTAAGGCCAGTGGGGGCTTTCACAGAGACAGTAAATCCACTTTTTCCAGAGTTTACTTGTTGACCAGAACTCTTATCATATCTTCTTATGAACTGCTGGAAACAGCTGATATTATGTTTGCTGCCATTCAAGAAGATGAGAGTATCATCTGCATAAAGGAGATGTGAAACTGGAACCACATTCCTAGGTCCATTAAAACCCTTCAAGGTTCCTGACTGGAACATGGCAGTGAGGCCTCTGCTAAGCACTTCCGAGGCTATTATAAATAAGTAGGGAGCTAGAGGATCACCTTGCCGTATCCCTCTGCTTGACTTGAAAAACCCTGCCATGGACCCATTGAAGTTGACAGAAAACCAACAATTTGATAGAATCATTCCAATGAGGGAAGTAAACCTGTTATTAAACCCAAACTTCTTCAAGACTGCAAGGATAAGATCCCATTCCATTCTGTCATAAGCCTTGGCCATATCTAACTTGAATATTACATTATGACCCCTTACCTTCCTGTCTATGTCCATCATCATCTGTCTAGCCAAAGCAATATTGTCCAAAATGAACCGGCCCTTTACAAATGCCCCTTGTTCCTTCGAGATGATGTTGGGAAGAATTGGTGCTAGCCGCTTGGAGATGATACTTGATATTATTTTATAAGAAAAATTGCAAAGACTAATTGGACGGAAATCACTGAAGGACTTTGGCTCCTGCACCTTAGGAACAAGTGCAATAAGAGAGGAAGAGATACCTCTGGGAATAGGGAATCCCATAAAGAAGCTCTGGGTTGCTGCTATAGCATCTTTGCCAATGATGTCCCAAGCTGCTGTGTAGAATTCACCTGAAAAACCATCAGGCCCAGGAGAGCTTGAACCCTTGAGAGACCACACTGCTGCCCGGATTTCCTCTCCATCTGGGATTGAACAGAGAAAAGAGTTTTGATCTTCGGAGATAGATTGTAATGCAATCCAACAGGGATATGTCCACATTGTGTTCCTTAGAGGAGAAAAGATCCTTAAAGTATTTCTCTGCATGCACCCGGAGAATATCCTGATCTTCACACCATAATTCTGAGTCGTCCAGTTTTAGCCTCCTGATGTGACCCCTTCTTCTATTGCTTTGAGCCATAGTATGATAGAATGTTGTATTCCTGTCACCACTCTCAATCCAGTTGATACGGGACTTTTGATTCCAAAAAACTTCCTCCCTGTGGAGAGCCTGTCGCAGGGCTGCATTAGCTGCATTTAAGGCACTTCTGTTTTCATATGAGGGAATCTGGTCAAAGGCAAGTTGTTTTAACTCCACATCCGTTTCTGCTTGTCTGACATTTTGTGTGACATCACCAAACACCTCTTTATTCCACTTCTTAAGAGCAGTCTTGACTGCCTTTAGCTTATTAGACAATCTGACCATAGCATTTGGATGATCCTGAATCTGATCCCACACCTGAGCAATTACTTGTAGGAAAGAATTATGGGAAGTCCACATTTTCTGGAAAATAAACCTGGAGGGCCCAGAAGAGCAGTTGTCACTAAGGAGCAGCAATGGAGCATGGTCAGAGGGACCCCTCGGAAGGTGCTTAACTATCAGATGGGGCATTACTGACTGGCATTGACTATTAATCAAAATCCTGTCCAGTCTGGCTCTGATGTTGGCTGAACCAGTTCTGTTATTAGACCATGTCATGCCCATCCCTGAAAAACCAGCATCCAATAATCCTACCGAGCAAGCAAAGGCATTAAATTCAGTCATGGGAGCTAAAGCTGGGGCTGCCCCACCCATCTTCTCTGAAGGCCTTATAACATAATTGAAGTCACCACCAACAACCCAAGGAACCGAAACAGAGGCAGAAAAAGAAATTGAATAATTCCAATCTGAGCTGAGGATCACAGGAGGCATATACAAAAGAAAAATACGCAGAGATAGCATTTCCAGTTTTCAACCAAGAGTGACTTGCTGAGCAGAAGAGGAAATAAACTCCAAGTTACAACTGTCATGCCAAAACAACCAGATTTTTGAGACATTTGAAGAATTAACTGCATACTTAGGCAAATTAATGAATCTTCCTAGCTTCAGAGCTTTATTGGCCGCGAGCATTGGTTCACTGATTGCCACCAGCAAAGGCTTATTTCTGTGCACTAATCTCTTAAGGCTTTCCCGAGAACCTGAGTTCCCCACTCCTCTTATGTTCCATATTAAAATGGGACTTATCATTGAGATGATGGTCTTGGGTCCTCGGCAGATCTAGCTCTAGATCTTATCACCATACACCCTTCTTTGTCCACCCGCCTGCTTATTTCACCCCTTCCTAACCCATAGGTCTGCATAAGAGAATTATCCAATTTTGCCCTTTCAGCCACAGCTTTGCCAGCTTCTTGTACCTTCGACAGGTCTACTACCTCCTTGGCCTCTAAAGTCTGACTATGCAAGAGCCCACCATCTGCTACTGCTGGTTCCTCCAAAACAGAGATAAGTGTAACAGAACTACTTTCAACTCCATCATTAGCTTGATTGTCTTTACCCTTAGTTGCCTGCACTGGTACTTTCAATCCACCTTTTAATAACTGGACGCCAATTTGGTTTGAAGGAAGCTCCACACCAACAGACTGAAGAGGACCAGGATCAATTCCTCCCAATGGCACTAGTTGGTGCGAGGAACCTGGTTCCGAAACACAACTCCATATCAGCTGCAGTATGGTTACTACTGCAAGGCTGCTCCCTGATTTCAATTTCAGAAGAGTCTTGAATCACCCCATCTTCCTTTAATTGAAGAATCGCAAAACTGTTCCCCTGAGAGGACTTCTGTCGAGCATGTTGCGTGTCCACTATACAGGGCCTGTATACAGCCTTAGAGGTCTTTGGAGGGGCTACAGGCTGGGTGGGATTGCGGCCCTTACTTCCAAGCTTCTTCCTACAGCTTGATTCTTCGTGACCAAGCTTATGACAAAATGAACAGAGATGGGGAACACGATGATAGCTTACAGCCTGCCAAAAGCCCTGGCCTGCCAAATCTATCCACAGTCTTTCCTTCTGCGGAGCTGCTAAATCCATTTCTATACACACCAATGCCTTGCAGTATCTGACATTGCCAAAGTTCTCTCATGAATGCGAAGGACATTGCCAAAATTACCAGCAATAGAGCGAAGACAATCTTCATGGTAAAGATTAATAGGCAAATCCGGAAAGCTAATCCAAATCGGGACCTTCGGCGGATCTGAATCGAAATCAAAATCTTGTATCCACCGGAAGAACCAGAACAAGAAACCTTTGATATACAGGTTTTTCTGCATCAATAGCTTCATGAAATCTTCCTCGCGTTCAAACCGTAACAAAAGATGTCGCTGGTTGAGTCTGCTTACCACAAAATCCGAACCAAGTGAAAGCCTCTGCATCAATCAGCTCTTGATCTCCGGAATCGCTGGTCTCCCATAAGAACATTTTGCCACGATGGAGAAGGAGGGTATTAGAGAGGCTTGCACATCCTCCTTCGAGAAAAAGACCGCCGGCTCTCCAAGATCAGTAAAACTCGGAGCCTTGACAGGGATTGCTACCTTCACCTTCCTGTTGGAATCAATGAGAACCTGTGCGAAAGACCGACGAGGGCCAGGAGGGAGGGCCGGTGGAACATCAGGAGGCTCCCCCTCCTCGCCGGCCATAGCCGGCCAGGGGCTGGACGAGGACACGAAGCTCAGTTCCGGTGGCGGGAGAAGCTCAGTTTTTCACTCTCTCTTTCTCTCAGTCACCCTTGTGATTTGGACTAAAAATCGACCACGATCGGTTATGCTTTATTTATTTTAGAATTCATCTATTAAAGAAGCCTGTGCATCTAGAAGATCTAATGTAGACCTAAAAAAACTGCATTAGGGACGTTGATATTCAGATTCCAAGAGTCTTCATGTTCCTCGTTTTCTTCCACCCACCACTAATTATTTCTTTCCTCTTCGGCTATTATCCAGTATCCACTGACTTTTGTCTATTAATCATAAAACTTTATTAATTAGCTATCCTTATAGGAGTGGTGTGTGTACGTGGGAGTGGCTACACACCAAATTAACCGTGAAGCAAATATCACTCTACCCTTAAAACCTTAATTTGCTAGTATATTGATATCACATTCCTTATTTGTTATATGTAATAATATTTCAATTATTGATCTTCGTAGGTGTGCTCCAAGATGAAGACTATCCACGGACCCAATCTCAAATTGCATTGGAAAGTTTATATAAAAAAAGAGAGATAAATACAGAGAGAAAGGAAAGAAGAGACAGTTTGCAGACCCTGTAACTCCTTTTTTTGCCCTTGGAAGGGTCTAAGAGACACTTGAAAATTGAAACTATGAGAATCCAGAACAGCTGCCCATTCAAGAGACGTTTTGTAACTAATAAAAGAAAAATAAATATGATGACTATGTGTAACAACTCTTGGGCGCTATTCCACCTATTTCATGAGAAAGAGAACACACGTCTTAATTCTTATCCGACCCTAATTAAATCGAAATGAATCAAATTAGAATAACTCATCCGATGATCTGATTATGTCAAAATAAATCAAATTAGAACAATAACCTCAAACAAGTCATTCTAACTAAACTTACTCTATTGTCAAAATAGACCTCGGTCCCTAGAACAAGAGAAAATGTCTACAATAATAAGGACATTCTGACCTTTCATAAATCCAATACGGGACAAAACAAAGGGCACAAACCAGCCAACGACAACACATAAACATACAGCACTGTAATGTTTGAATTTCAATACACAAAATTAACAATATATAAATATATACAATAATATAAAAAAGAAGATACGGGCAAATTATAGAATACAATGGATTTTAGAGATATTTATGTAAATATTTCTTTCTTATACAATTGTCTAGACACAGCAATAGCTTAACCCAAGCCTTCCTTCTTCTCTATGTTTTGGGAGAGTCCAATTGGTACTATTCTTCAACATGATATGATCAGCACCAGAAAGGTTCATTGGATACTGAACACAGTGGTGAGTGTGGAGGGTATATATATATATATATCCTTGTCTACCCAGAAGATCTCTAGGGCATCGTCAAATAATGTAGAAGCTCATCAGCAAGAAGAACACTCGATCAGAGAGCAACGGCAAAGAAGAAATGTGTCAAGGCCCTAAGGCCTCCTCCCATGCAAAGAGTTGATTCAATTCATAGACTGTAACGCTTCCAAATGGTTTACATCTAGGGTTGTAGATGAGTCAAAGACGGACATAGAATAAATGACGCTTTGCACTCTCGTTTCCTAAACGAATTCTGATCAACGACGGAAACAGAGACTGAAAGGATTGTTTTCCATATCCATGTCTATTTTGTTTTTGAATCAGAAATGTAAATGAAAGTGAGACATTCTCACTTTCAACTCAAAAAAAAAAAAAAACCTCGCAACTTTGAACTTCAAAAAAATTCTTAGTTACCTATCTTCATAAACATTGGATGTGAGATATATAGATCCCGTCCAATAAAAACCATTCATTTATTAATTGAATAGGCATCATTCAACAGATATATGCATATGATGGATTTCCTGCTGCTACTAGTTAACCTTTTTTTGACAGTTAAGTCACCGAGGATTTAATCTCATGGTTAGAAATCGAAGATTTAAAAATAGATTGTATATGTTGTCGTGACTTCCGCGTCTTAATTAGGATGCGCATTTGGAAGGGATCGTGAAATGTGAGATTTTTTTTTTTTCAAAACCACGTAAGCACCTTTTGCTTGGCTTCTGGGGTTTTAGATTTCTCGACTTGTTTCTCCCCATCTCTCACTACCCGTTAAAATCTCTAGTCTTCGAAATCTGATGGGACTGAAGTTGCATTTGAAAAGACTTTATGGGGGGATTCAAAAGTCATAATCTCTTCCCAAAAATATTTTCACGTGCAACCTTAAATTCAAATGGATGCGATGAGGAAGGAAGGATGATCCAAAAATTATAGGATCTGCATAATTCATTCTCGGCGATTAAAAGTGTTAATTCTTATTTTCATTATTCACAATTTTTTTTGCGCATCATATCATCTGATGACGTGATCGACACATCAAATTAATTTGACATAAAAATCATTCAAAAAAATATTACACTTGTAACACTCCGACGTGTAATTAACCGGAATGTTACAAAAAAATGCTACTCAAATTGATACGAAGTGACCGGTTATGTTTTTTTTATTTCAGAATTCATTTATTAAAACAGTACGTGCGTTTAGAAGATCTAGTGTAGACCTAAATAATTGTATTAAGGACGTTGATATTTAGATTTCAAGAGTCTTCATGTCCTCGTTTCCTCCCCCCCCCCACTAATTATTTCTTTCCTTTTTGGCTATTATCCATTCCCTTTTGTATATTAATCATAAAATTTTATTAATTAGCTATCATTCATAATTAGTAGGCGATCGACCAAGTTGCATTCGGTTCGGAGACACTCATGTACGAGTGTTTCTGGCTTCCAATTACACCTTTTATCAATGTTATCAGAATCGGATCAGATCGGCCGGTCGGACCGGTCCGATCGTGAACCGGTCAAAGAACCGGTCCGATCGTGAACCGGTCAAGGAACCGATCCGATTAAGGCCAGTCCGGTCTAATATTAAAGAATCGAGTGAACCAGACGAACTGCGGTTCGACTGGTGAACTGGTCTGAACCGGTCCGACCCGATTCACCCTTTAAAATAAAAAAAATAAATATAAAAATATTTAGATATTCAAAATTATATTTATGTGTGAACAAAATTATCTTATTATTATTGATTTGATGAGCTTACATGAGCATATGTCAACCTTTTAGGGTAGCACATGCAGTGTCAGGAGAGCATTCACGGCCTCAGGAGAGCATCCTTGGTGAAAAGGGAGTCAAGGGTTCAAGATAATTTGATGGCAACCCTTTGGCGAAGCACATGCAGTCTCCGGTGAGCATCCACCGCCTCAGGAGAACATTTGATATCTCAGGAGAGCATGCATGACCAGGGTTCAGGGCAAAGCATACGTCAACCCTTTAGGGGAACACATGCAGTCTCAGGGGAGCATCCACGACCTCAGAAGAGCATCCTTGGTGCCAGGGGAGCATGCAATCCGGGTTCAAGGTAATTTAATATCAACCATTTGGGGGAGCACATACAGTCTCCGAGGACCATCCACGGTCCCAATAAAACATTTGATGTCTTAGGGGAGCATACATGACCAGGGTTCATCGTAAAATATATGTCAACCCTTTAGGTGAACACATGCAGTCTCAGGGGAGCTTCCAGGGCCTCATGAGAGCATCGTTGATGACAAGGGAACATGCAGTCCAAGATTCAAGGCAATTTGATGTCAACTCTTTAGGAGAGCACATGTTATAATTAGTATTGATTTGTTGTTATTTATCATTTTAAGATAATTAATGATTTGTCGATATTTATGTGTGAACAAAATTATCTTATTATTATTGATTTGTTGTCATTTATTATTTTATTTTAGATATATTTGAAGTTTAAATATTTAAAGGAGTATAGATGTCAATTACGAAGAGTGAAGACTAATGAAATATTATAAAATTTTAAGGTCACTTTATTTAACCATGTTATTGTTATTTTTTTACTTATATAGTTACATAATCATGACTAATAATTATACATGTATGTTTATTTATTTTGATCATTATATCTTATATCTTATTATTTGGGGTTACATAATCGAGTCGGACCATGTATCATTATTATTATGATGACGTTAAAACGGTCCAACCGATTCGAACCGAACCAACTCATTGACCGGTTCAAGTACCGATTCGATTCTGATAACATTACCTTTTACACGTAAAAGCACGTATTAATACCCATCGGAATTAATATTCTTTTAGTGATAATTCTTCTCTTTAGTATGAGGGACAAAAAAAAGAAACTTGCAGTAACACCAGTGGTGTCAGTCACATATACCTTGAACGACCTCAAAAAATTTATTTTAATCTATGTCTTCATGTACATCGTAAAAAGGTGTCATTTTATTTGGTGTATATTCTTTAGTTTGTGTGCACTTCATTAATTGGTAAAGATATTTGACAAGAAGACACAGTTAGTGCTGACTTTTTTTTGGGGAGGGGGGTGTGTGTAGAATGTTTATAATTCCGAGCAATCTTTTGAGTATTCTAGATAGAACAGGAGTTTTCTTTTACAGGATATCTCACAATAATTTCTTTTCTACTCGTTACTATTCCAAGTCTATAGATGACTATTCTTAGTCCAGAGATTCTACCATGGAGAATAAATTCCTACAAATCTCACAACTTGCAAAGAGCACGGGGATATAAATCCCCACAAATTCATGAGTTAAATTTCTCCTCTCATTTTCAAGTCAAATTCCCTTGATCTTTTTCACAATGTCTTGTGCGCTATCATGTAAATGCTCAGAGTTGATAATTGTTGAGAAGGATCATCATCCATCAAGATATTTGACTGACTATATATATATATATATATATATATATATATATATATATATATATATATATATATATATATATATATATAACCCATGTCACAGACTCTAATAAAACAGTAAACAGTATTTCCTTAATGACTCAATTGAGTAACTTGGTGACTTAAATGGTTATTCATCTTGATCACTTAATAAAATTACAAAATTAATGGCAGTCCAGTCAAGAGAGTCTGATCAATGAATCAATGATAATTCTGCCCTTATCTCTCGCTCCTTCCTCATCTTCTATTGAGCTTATATCAATCCAGGTGCCATTCGGGCTAGCCTTATTCAGAGGCTTGTTGGGCCCGACCTGATAGAGAGAAAAGAAAGAACAGACAGTTTGCAGACCACGTAACTCTCGTTTTTCCTCCTTGGAAGGGTCTAACATAAACTTGAAAACTGAAACTATGAGAATCCAAAACAGATGTCCATTCAAGAGACGTTTTTCAACTAATGATTTAGAATCCGAGACGAAAGAAAAATAAATATGTGGGCTATGTGTAACAACTCTTGGGCGCTATTCCACCAATTTCATGGGAACGAGAACATCCGCCTTAATTCCTATCCGACCTCAATTAAATCAAAAGGAATCAAATTAGAAATAATTCATCTAACTCCGGTTAAGTCAAAATAAATCAAATTAAAACAACTCACTCAACTTCAAATAAGTCATCCTAACCCTACTTACTCCATTATCAAAGTAGACCTCTGTATTTATCTCTCTTTTCTTATAAGCATTCCAAGGTAATTTAAGATTGTGTCTGTTGATGGTCTTCATCTTGGAGCACACACCTGCGAAGATCAATAATTGAAATATGAGTGATGTATCCATCTCGGACGGTTATACACTCACCGCATGTGGGTCAATCCAGTCCCAGACGAATACTAAAATTTCCCTTGAAATATTATTACATACGACAAATAAGGAATGCGATATCAATATAATAGCAAGGGTTTTAAGGGTAGAGTAATATTTGCTTCACAATTAGGTGTGTACACTACAAGGAAAGCAGGTTTTTCCAACGTCAATATTCCGTCACAAATACGTCGAAAATATGTCCCAAAGTTAATTTTCGACAGATTTTAGACGTATTTCCGACGGAATATAGACGTCAGTACAATTAAGTCGCTAATTTTTGACGTAATTTTTTTGCATCTCAAATTCGTCAGCAATTTTCGATGAAAAGATGATGTCAAAATTTTCGTCGGTATTGATGTTGATAATTAATAATAAGGAAATTAATTAATATTTGTGACGGAACATAATGTGGTCGAAAATACATCTAAACATTTCGATGGATTACCGACATACATAGGACTTCGTCGAAAAATTGTGAGTTAAATTAGTTCCGATGAAAATTTATACGTCGTTAATACGTCGGATATTTTCAACATATTTTCGACGTACAATTAATACGTCTATGATAATTGGGTTAAATTAGTTCCGACGAAACTTATTTTCATCTCTAATCTATTGGAACTTTTCAACGGATTTGGGATGGAAAATTAATACGTCGAGAACTTATTGGTCAGATTAATTTCGACGAAACGATAGTTAGTCCCAACTACGTCGTTTATTTGCGACTTATCAGGGATGAAGAGGCGTGGTTTCGCACTGGTCCTGAGCGGGCAGTGGATCACCAGATTGTGAACTGCAAGAAAGGAAAACGGATCAGGGAGACCAGGGATGAGTCCCTGGGGAAAATCCTCCGATGCTCAAGTCAGTAGAGTTATGGTGGGAGTAATAATGGGAGGAGGTAGCTTCTGCGCGAGACCCCTCTCCACCAGAAAGGTGAAGTGGTTCCTGCTCAGGGGTTCATGATGTCTGGTTGACCTTACCTTTCGCCGGAGGGTATCCCTGGTTTAAATAGTGCGCCGTCCTCTGAAGTCTCGTAAGTCGAGGGGTCTTAGGTGGGCGTTACGTCCTCGATGTGGGCTTTTATTGCCTTATCGTGGGAGCGTTATCATCTTGGGGAGCTGGAGTCCCTCACCCTTATAACTTCCTGCTTATAGAGGACTCTTAACGGCTGCATGGATAAGCAATCGTCGGCCGTTCCGAGCTCAGAGAGGCCAGCCCTATCCGGGCGGAAGGCTTAGCTCGGATGAAGATGGGTCGGATTGGTCGGCATGCGCCTTCTTCTCCAGGGCGGAGAGATGGCTCGGGCATGGACCTTTCCTGTGACCTGACCGACGCTCGGGCCTTCCGAGCCTAGAGGCCGCCTAGGAAGGTAGTATCCTCGAGCAAATCTTTTATTGGGCTTTTTGTCCTAAGTGGGCCCCGTGGGCTGTCACCTGGGTGAGTATGGCCTCGTTTGGTCCTGATGGGCCTAGTTCGGCTGCTCTTTGAATGGGCTACAGAAATTCCTCTCTCCACTTGTCCCCCTCCTACTCCCGAGCCAAAGGAGGCTCGGATGAGTAGCCTTCTAGGGTTTTGTACCAGCGTGGCTCAGGTGGGTGGAGATCTGATGGTGATATGAAGCCACATGTCGTGGTCACCTGGGCCCGTAATAATTACAATCCTGACGGATTTGTAATGAAGGAGCCCCCTTTTCTCGGAGGTCGGAACGACGCGCCGCCTCCCGCGTGGGTTTATAGGCGTTGGGCGCTGGTTGTCATCCCAGACTCTTTCCGTCGTTAGGGTTTTGGCTTTCCTTCGCTTCTTACTTTTGGGGCTCTTCGATGCGTCGTGAGGACACAGCGGAGGAGCAGAAACTTGCGGCGGCATTTGAGGAGTTGGCGAAGATAACTGCGGAGGCGGTCTGGCAGCTTCCTCCTCCCCCGGAGTCTTCGAGGTCTCGAGAGAGCTCAAGTTCTTCCTCGGAATCCATGGCGGGCCAGCATTCGGATGCCGAGGGAGGGGGCGATGAACTGGTGGTGAGAGCGCCGGTCCCGAACTACAGCGAGTTGGGGGAAGCCGAGGTGAAGAGGCTGGAGCATCAGTTTCGCCTGCCTCATAAGTATAGCTTTGCTGCTGCTGCCCCGTATGAGACAAGCCTGGATTCTCGCACGGGCCACATCTGCATCTTTCTTCTGGCGTGGAAGAGCGGGTTTCACCTCCCCTTCGAGCCCTTCGTCCTCACGCTTCTCAACTTTTTCCAGTTGGCACCCATCTAGCTGGTAGCCAACTCGTACCTTCTCCTCTCCGCTTTCCGAATCCTCTGTCGTCAGTGCGTGGTTCCTTCTTCCTTGGACCTCTTCCACCATTTCTTCGAGTTGAAGGCACATCCTTCGGCCGGGAAGGGTTTTTACTTCATCCAGGCGAGGAGGAGTAGGAGCTGTATTTCGCTGGCGGAGAAGGATTCTTCGCATAAAGGGTGGAAGACCCAATTCTTCTGGGTGGGGATAAACTCGGTGGAGGAAACCTGGAGGTGCCAAGTAATGGCCAATTTCCACCCGAATATCCCTCCTAGATAGGGCGAGTTCCCCCCTCATGTGGCGGAGTATGCTGCCGTCCTGTTGAGGAATCGCCAGTCCACCGAGGAATTGGTGACGCCGGAGAACATAGAGCGGTGTCTTCTCACACGGCTGCATCCGTCGGGCTCAGGTGCCACCACTTAGATCTTTCTTCGGGGGTGAGGGTCATCTTTCTTTTCCTGATCACGCCTTCTTCTTTGTTGCAGACACCAGGCGAGAGCCTCTAGAGGAGGCCGCTGAGATCATTGACCTTGGCAACGACTCGGCGGCTGATGAGCCGGGCGCCCCTGCGGGTCGCTCCCAAGCCCGAGACAACGGCAAGGGGGTGGCCTCAGGGGGGACTTCTTGGCCGCGCGGAGCGAAGCACAAGGATCCCATGGAGGGGAGGTTGCGGGAGGCCGCGAAGGCCAGGAAACAGGCCAGGAAGGCCGGTCTCCTCCCCACTGCCGAGGGCGATCCTAGCTCGGTGGCACTCCCCTCTCCCTAGCGAGGTAGGGCCGACCTTATCAAGCCAGCTCTCCTACCTGCCGAGCGAGAGGGGGACGAGGAGGCCGGAGTCTCCTCGGGGGGTGAAGGTGTTGGATCGGCTCTTCCCTCGGTGGGGACGGAGGGGGGCGAAGTTGAAGCGATCGCGACCGAGGCCGGGGCGCTGGCCGAGGTGGGCGATGTCTCAGGCGGCGATGTGCAGGCCGAGACGGTTGAGGTTGGGGGTTCGCCAGTAGAGGCGTCGTAGCCCCAAACGTCTGCGGTGCACGGAGTGGCCGGGCTCATAGCGTCTGTCGAGGTCGGGGGTTCACCTACGGAGGCGTCGCAACCCCAACCGATCGCAGTGTGCGGGGTGGCCAATCCCGCAGCTCGACTTGGGCCTTCTGGCGAGGCGCCAAGTGCGGAAAGGGTTCCCATGCCAGTGGCTCTTGAAAGGCTCGGCATCTCAAGCACTTTATACCAGCTTTGTCGCGACGTGGCCGCGAGGACGAGAGGGGGAGATGAGCGTCATTCTCCACCCGGGGTCCTCGACATCATTATGGAGGGCGGCCTGGTCATGGCCCAGATGGGGGCTACAATGGCGGAGACTTATGCCCGGTAGGAGTCGGAGCGGTCGAATCTTGCTTGGACCCTCGGAGGGTGCGAGAGGAGACTAGCTCGACTCAGGGAGGCGCATGAGGGGCTCCAAGGGGAGTTCTCCGCGATCAGGGAGTTGTCGCGGTCGAGTCGGATGGAGGTCGGAGTGCTGACCGAGCAACTAACCAAGGCCTGGGAATCGCTCGAGAGGAAAAGTAAACTCCTTGAAGAGGAGCGCCTTCTTCATCTCGAGCTGGATGCCCGTTGGGAGGCCGAGCGCGCCGAGTTGGTGGACCGGGCAGAGGCAGCGGAGCGCCTTCGTTTGGAGGCCGAGGCCGACTGAGCTGAGGCGGAGAAGCGATCGGTCAAGGTCGAGGAGTGGGCGGCTGAGGCCAAACGGAAGTCGGCCGAGGCAGAGAAACGATCGGTGGAAGCCGAGGAGCGGGCAGCCGAGGCGGAGCGGGAGAAGGCCGAGCTTGCTGACAGGATGGGACTGGCCGAGGCGGAGGCGATCGAGCGATACAAGGGCTCAGAGGCCTACCGGGCCGACCTGCAGGAAGCTGCCCATCCCTACTATGAGTCAGCACTTCGCCGAGGCATCCGCAAGGGGTTCAAGCAGGGTTACCGCCGGACAGTAGCTTATGCGGGGGAACAAGATTCTGGGATCGACTTCCCCGATGGTCAATGCTACGACTCGGACATGTCGTCTTCCAGCTCCTCTACGTCCGGCGAGGAAGATCCAGGGGGCTCTTCTCCCGAGGGGTCGCCAACTCCAGCTGCTTCGGGAGGGCTCGCGACCGAGGTAGTTCCCGCGCAGGCGGGGTCAGTGCCAGGGCCGGCCGTCACCGAGGGCGCCGGGGGCGAAACACCTGTGTCTTCCACTTCCGAGTTTTAGAGTGGGCCCTAGGCCTGATGTGTCGTCCTATTTTGCCTCCTTATTGTGTTTGCTTCTTTTTCTTTTCCAAAAAAGGACTTCCTCTTTATAAGGTAACAAATAAAATCTTACTTGCTTCTTGCTGTCATCGCCGTGATTTGATCAGCGTATCTGCAGTAGTTGGAAAGAATCGATACTTTCTGCGCATATTTCGCATGACGATTGGGTGGTCCCCTGACAGGGTGCCCTTCCGTTTTTCTCACGCTTTGAATGTTTGGCCGCTTCGTGTATCCCGCTGGGGCGGAGGATGAGAAGTTTGAGGTGACCGTTCATAGGGGGAAATTCCTTTGGCGTGTTTTCGAGGGGAGAATCATTTAAGGCGAGTAGCCTCCCTTTGCCTATAAAAAGGCTGAAGGGTGTCTCTTCCTCTCCATCGCTTAGGGTTTTCCCCAACAGTATTTCCTCATTCCTTCTTCACGTTGCGTTGTGCCATAGTATCCAGAGCATGGAGGACGCTCCAGATGAGGAGGCTGTCGACGACGGGGGATATGGGGCTCCTGCTGCTTCGGACTTGAAAAGGAGTCGACGGCAGGCGGGTGGACTTGAAAATGGGTCGACGTGCGGAGGCACGCCGTCTTCCCTTTACCAGTTTCGACGAGGTTTGCAGGGGGGCGAGATGGAGGGCGGATGGGGGCATCCGACATCTCCGCCGCCAGTCCCTCTCTGCTCGCTTCAGGGATGAGGGAAGGAAGCGAATTAAGCTTCCCTCCTATCCGGGCCTTCCCCTGCCTCCTCATCCAGCTCTGTTGGTTTCTTTTTCTTTCTGACAGCCTCTTTTTTCCTCTTCTGCTTTTCCTTTCTTTCACTCTTCGGAGGGTGCTTGCTCTCTGTACGTTCCAAGGAGTTGGCAGGTTGGAAGAGGGGAGGCCTTCATAGGCGTTCCTTCTTCCTAGCCTCTGTCAATTTGGAAGGTAGCCTTCCCCTCCGCAGTCCCTCGGTCACCTTTGTCATGGGCCACTCGAGCCAACTGGATCGACCACCTTTTATCCAAGCCAGTTTCTACGTGAGGCAGAGTCAGTGGCTAGATGCAAGAAGATCAAACCGAGTCGGCCGGGCGATGGTCTCTTGTAGCGGCGTTAGATGGACTTTTTGTTATGTAATGTATTGGCTTTTGCCTTTCTGATGTACCAACAATCGTTTGAATGAAAAGGAGAAAATTTTATTTCACTCAAATTATTTGCTCAACTTCAAAAGTAGAACTTGCGTAGTGTGGCTGCGTTCCACGTTCGAGAGATGGGTTCCCCTTCCAACGTAGATAGCATGTATGCTCCTTTCCCGAGCGTCTTGACCACTCGGTAGGGGCCTTCCCAGTTGAGGGATAGCTTGCCGGCCGCCTCCAGTGGTCGAGAGGCTTCGGCTTTCCTGAGGACGAAGTCTCCCGGTTGGAAGTGCCTGTCTCGGACTTTGGCATTGTAGTATCGAGTGAGACGACGCTGGTACTCCATTGCTCGGATGCTGGCAATCTCTCGGAGTTCATCTGCTAGGTCGAGGTTCTTGAGTAATTTTTGCTCGTTTACCTCGGGCGAGAAGTAGATGACCCGGAGGGAGGGATTGGCGATCTCCAACGGAATGATGGCCTCGATGCCATATACCAACTGGAAAGGACTTTCACCGGTTGCTGTTCTGGGAGTCGTTCTGTGTGACCAAAGTACGCTAGGCAGTTCCTCGAGCCAGCTGCCATTGGCCTTGCCGAGTCTGGTCTTTATGCCTTTTAAGATAGTCTTATTGGCATTCTCGACTAGCCCGTTGGCCTGAGGGTGGGCTACCGAAGTGAAGTGGTTGCGAATACCTAGGTCGGCACATCTGTCTTGAAAATAACGAGAGTCAAATTGCTAACCGTTATCGCTCATTATCACCCGGGGGATGCCGTAACGACAAATGATCGACTTCCAAACGAAACTCCAGACGACTGTCTCGGTGATCCTTGCCGTGGCTTTGGCCTCGATCCACTTGGTGAAGTAGTCAATGGCAACGATGATAAACTTCTTCTGGGCTTGAGCCATGGGGAACGGCCCAAGAATGTCGATCCCCCACCGAGCGAAGGGATACGGCTCGGCCAGGGTGACGAGCTCCGTAGCCGGTTGATGGACTAAGTGGTCGAATCGCTGGCATCGGTCGCACTGTTGCACGTAGGCCGCGCAGTCACGCTGCAGAGTGGGCCACCAGTAACCCTACCGTAGCAGGATGCGGGTGAGTGACCTTCCTCCTGAATGCGCTCCGCACAGGCCTTCATGAATATCTTCGATAGCTCGGTTGGCTTTGTCGGGGCCGAGACACTTCAGGAGGGGACCGGAGAAAGATCTCCGGTAGAGAGTGTCGTCTAGGATGACGAAGCGCCGGGCTTGGTACTTCAATCTACGGGCCTCTCGAGGGTCGGAAGGCTCTTGAGAGTTCCGGAGCCACGACAGGTAGGGGGTGCGCCAGTCGCTCGGAATGGCTGAGTCAACAGCAAGGAGCTCCGAGTCAATGCTTGGGCGTTCTAGCTCTTCGAGGAGGACTGATCGGGTGCCTTCAGGGTCGAGAGAAGAGGCCAACCGAGAGAGGGCGTCTGCTCGGGAGTTTTTCTCCCGAGCTATTCGGACTACCTCGAATCTCTCAAACTATTGGGCCAAGTCTCTGACCAGTTGGAGGTATTTGATCATTGGTGCCTCTCGAGCTTCGTACTCGCCGTTGACTTGGCTAACGACCAGCTGGGAGTCGGTGTGGATTTTGACTCGCTCAGCCCCCAACCGTCGGGCCATGCGCGCTCCCGAGATAAGGGCTTCGTACTCGACAGCGTTGTTAGACACCTGGAATTTGAACTTCAAGACATACTGTAGCTCTACTCCTTCGGGGAACTTCAGGAGGATTCCGGCACCACTACCGACCGAGTTGGAAGATCCATCAACGAACAGTTCCCAGGTTGGCCCGGGTGCGGACGGAGGCCTTTCTTCAGTCGGGATGGCGCTTTCGGCGATGAAGTCGGCAAGCGCTTGGCCTTTCACAGCTGAGCGCGGCCGATAGGATATATCATAGGCCCCAAGCATGATGGCCCACTTGACGAGTCGTCCCAAGGCTTCGGGGTGGGCAAGGATCTTCTTCAGTGGTTCATCGGTTAGCACGGTGATGGGGTGCCCCTGAAAATAGCTGGAGGTGCTTGGCGGAGGTAACCAACGCTAGCACGAGTTTCTCGGTTGCGGGGTACGTCCTTTCAGCTTCGTTGAGCACCTTGCTGGTGTAGTAGATCGGCCTCTCGACTCTCGAGTCATTTCTGACTAAGACCGAGCTAACCGTAGATGGCGTTGCCGAGAGACAGAGCAGCAAGACTTAACATGGAACGGGCTTGGAGAGCATCGGGGGTAAGGCCAAGAACTCCTTGAGCTCGGTGAACGCTCTCTGGCACTCCTCGTCCCATGCAAACGTAGCAGATGCCAATTTAGGCCCCCTCAACAGCTTGAAGAAGGGCAGGCATCGTTCGGCCACACGGGACAAGAACCAGCTGAGAGCGGCGACACGCCCAGTTAGGCACTGGACGTCCTTGACGCAGGTGGGCGGGCGGATGTCCAGGATGGCCTGGACTTTGTCGGGGTTGGCCTCGATCCCACGTTGAGTGACTAGGAAACCCAGGAACTTCCCGGATCTCACTCCGAAGGCACACTTGGCAGGATTGAGCTTCATGTTGTACCTCAGGAGAATGTCGAAGGTCTCAGCGAGGTCTGTGAAGTGGTCTTCGGCCTTGGGGGTCTTGACGAGCATGTCGTCAATGTAGGCCTTGACGTTCCGACCTAGCTGTCCTTCAAACATGTGATTAACCAGCCTTTGGTACGTGGCTCCAGCGTTCTTCAATCTGAAAAGCATCCGGGTGTAGCAGTGCACGCCGTAGTCGGTGACGAAGGCGGTCTTCTCGACATCTCCTGGATCTATTTTGATCTGATGGTAACCCGAATAGACATCTAGGAAGCTGAGTATCTCATTGCCCGAGGTTGAGTTAACCAATTGGTCGATGCTCGGCAACAGATAACAGTCCTTAGGGGTGGCCTTATTCAGGTCGGTGAAATCTACGCACATCCGCCACTTGCCCGAAGCTTTTGGTACCAGGACGACGTTGGCTAGCCACGTCGGGTACAGGACCGGTCTAAAAAGGCCAGTCTCTTGTCCCTTGGTGACCTGCGCCTTGATGATTGCCTACTTCTCTGGTGCGTGCTTCCTTCTACGTTGCTGTACGGGCTTCACGGCAGGGTCGAGGCTGAGCTTGTGCATTACAGTCTCCTCTGGTATCCCAGGGAGTTGATCATCAGACCAAACGAAGACTCGGATGTACTCAGAAAGGAATTTTTTATATTGCTGTTAAACCTCAGATGGTAGGTCGGCTCCGATCTTTACTCCTAGGGCTGGGTCATCGTTTAAGAAACCCGCTAGCAATTCGCCACTAGGCTCGGTGGTTGCGGATTTATCCTCGACTCCCCGGGGGCCCTTGTCCTTCCCGTCCGGCTTTGTGGCCTCTACCGAGATATTATAGCACCTTCTGGCCGCAGCCTGGTTACCTTGGACTTCCCCCAACCCATTTTTGGTGGGAAACTTCATTTTCTGGTGATAGGTAGATGGCACTGCTTTTATTCGGCTGAGGATTCCCCGGCCGAAGATGGCATTGTATGCTATCATTCCTTTAATCACTATGAAGTCCACCATGACCGTAACGGTTTTACGTGGGGTGCCGAGGATAACTGGCAGGCTTAGGGCTCCCTCGGGATAGGTGGCCAGGCTATTGAACCCGCAGAGAGGGGTTCGGATCGAGCGGAGTTTGGATGGATCCTCCCCCATCTTAAGGAAACAATCATAAGACAATACATCAGGGGCACTCCCATTGTCAACTAGAATCCTATCTACGTTACAATGGTTTATCGTAGCCGAAATTACGAGGGCGTCATCATGCGGGGTGCTCAGCCCTTCCAGGTCTCGATCGGAGAAGACTATGACCTGGGGCTCACCCGGCGGGGCCTTGGGAGGCTCTATGGCTCGGCTCACCCGCTCGGCATGACGCTTCCTTCCTCGGCTATTGTCGCCTCCTGATGCCGTCCCTCCGGAGATGACGTTGATGTGGACCCCTCGGGGGGCATTGTCGATCTCCTCTGGGGTGCCTCAGTCCTCCTTACGCTCGGCTATTAACCGAGCTAGGTGACCCTGACGGATGAGGCGCTCGATCTCGTCCTGGAGCTGGTGGCAGTGGGCGGTGTGGTGCCCGTGATCGCTGTGGAATAAGCAGTGCTTGTTGCGATTACGGCTCTTCGACCTCATTGGCTCAGGTTGGCGGAGGAGACCCGAGTCTTTGATGTCTTCGTAGATCTCATAGACCGGCGCGGCTAGTGGGGTGTACCGCTCGTACTTTCATGACGGTTCTTTGCGTTCCCCGTCGCGGTTCCGCCTTTTCTCCGAACCTGAGTTTGGCTCGGAAGCCCGCTTCTTGTCCCCCTCCCGACCCGAGCCGGTTGCGTCTCGGCAAGCGCTGAGCACCTCTTCGCACTCGGCGTGGCGCAACGCCAGAGTCACTAGCTCGGCAAGGGTCGAGGGAGGGTGGAGGACAAGTTCACGGCGGAGATTCTCGTCACGGGTGCCCCCAATCAGTGCGGTTATGGCTGAGGCCGCGTCCAGGCGGGGGATTCTTAGGGCTTCCGACTTAAATCGGTGACTATAAGCCCGGAGTCTTTCCCCTTGCGCCTGTTTAAGGGCCAGGAGCCCCGCTACTGACCTTGGGGGGGCACTCCCGACGAAACTCTCTTTGAAGACTCGCCCAAATTGTTTCAAGTCTCGGATGGATTCGGAGACGAGGGCCCGGAACCATGCTTGAGCGCCTTGGACCAAGGTGGTCACGAAGGCTTGGCACTTGATGGCGTCGGATGCTCCGTGTAGGGTCATCAGAGCGTCGAAGCTGTCGTAGTGATCAGCCGGGTCACCCTGGCCTTCGTAGAGCTTGAAGGTCGGGATGGAGGTTCTGGGAGACACCTCTGCCTTCAAGATATACTCGGAGAAAGGGGACTTCTCCTCATCCTCATCGGGAGAGGCCTTCTGCAGGGCACGCAGGGCGCGCTCTTGCTCTGCGAAGCGTCTCTCAAACTCTCGTAGTCGGAGGGATAACTCCGGCTGCTGTTGTGTCGCGGGGCCGGGGGGGACGTCTTGGCGATCCTCGGGGACGTCGGTCTCTGGGTTTCGACGGCGTGCCCCCGCTTTTCCCCGCCTCGGTGTGGAGGTAGCCTCTTGCTTCGGAGGCGGAGCCTGCGAGGGTCCTCCAATCCTGTTACGGATGATCTGTTGGCCGCAGAGAGTGAAGTGGCCTCCGGTAGTGTGTTGAGACGCATCCTCGCGGGGAGGGCTCCCTGACGGGACGCGTGACCTTCCATGCTTGGCCACCTGGGTCCTTATGAGTTCCACGAGGATATCCAATTTTGCGTTGAGGGCTTGGAAGGCGTCCGTACCACCGTTGGGCGGTAGCCCTACTGCCGCAGGGGGGTGGTGGTCCGTCGGCGGGGGCCCTAGCATTGGAGGGGGGGTTCTGCGAGGCCCGAGAGGGGCCATCCCACGCCGCTACCATGGCCTTTCCCCTATCGCCGGCGGACCTCCTCCCTGAGCTCCTTCGCACCATACTGGCTCTTTGTACGATTTCCCACAGACGGCGTCAGATTAAGAGGCGTGATCTCGCGCTGGTCCTGAGCGGGCAGTGGATCACCAGATTGTGAACTGCAAGAAAGGGAAACGGATCAGGGGACCCAGAGATGAGTTCCTGGGGAAAACCCTCCGATGTTCAAGTCAGTGGAGCTATAGTGGGAGCAATAACGGGACGAGGTAGCTTCTGCGCGAGACCCCTCTCCACCAGAAAGGTGACGACAGAGGATTCGGAAAGCGGAGAGGAGAAAGTACGAGTTGGCTACCAGCTGGATGGGTGCCAACTGGAAAAAGTTGAGAAGCGTGAGGACGAAGGGCTCGAAGGGGAGACGAAACCCGCTCTTCCATGCCAGAAGAAAGATGAAGATGTGACCCGTGCGAGAATCTAGGCTCGTCTCATACGGGGCAGCAGCAGCAAAGCTATACTTATGAGGCAGGCGAAATTGATGCTCTAGCCTCTTCACCTCGGCTTCCCCCAACTCGCTGCAGTTCGGGACCGGCGCTCTCACCACCAGTTCGTCGCCCCCTCCCTCGGCATCCGAATGCTGGCCCGCCATGGATTCCGAGGAAGAACTTGAGCTCTCTCGAGACCTCGAAGACTCTGGGGGAGGAGGAAGCTGCCGGACCACCTCCGCAGTTATCTTCGCCAACTCCTCAAACGCTGCCGCAAGTTTCTGCTCCTCCGCTGTGTCCTCACGGCGCATCGAAGAGCCCTAAAAGCAAGAAGCGAAGGAAAGCCAAAACCCTAACGACGAAAAGAGTCTAGGATGACAACCAGCGCCCAACGCCTATAAACCCACACGGGAGGCGGCGCATCGTTCTAACCTCCGAGAAAAGGGGGCTCCTTCATTACAAATCCGTCAGGATTGCAATTATTACGGGCCCAGGTGACCACGACATGTGGCTTCATATTACCAGATCTCCACCCACCTGAGCCACCTTGGTCCAAAACCCTAGAAGGCTACTCATCCGAGCCTCCTTTGGCTCGGGAGTAGGAGGGGGACAAGTGAAGAGGGGGATTTCTACAGCCCATTCAAAGAGCAGCCGAACTAGGCCCATCAGGACCAAACGAGGCCATGCTCGCCCAGGTGACAGCCCACAGGGCCCACTTAGGACAAAAAGCCCAATAAAAGATTTGCTCGAGGATACTACCTTCCTAGGCGGCCTCTAGGCTCGGAGGGCTCGAGCGTCGGTCAGGTCACAGGAAAGGTCCATGCCCGAGCCATCTCTCCGCCCGGGATAAGAAGGCTGTAACGACCCGAGAATCCAATTACCGGGAAGGCCCGATAACCCGAGACTTGCACCGCCGCCCACGAGCCGGGAGGGCTCGGAAGGGCTAAAAGGAGTGTGGAGGCACAAAGAAATTGGAAGTAAAATAGGACAATACAACAATTAACAGAAATAAATAAACAACAACAACAGAGTCCAGTCCAATAGAAAGTACAGTCTAAAGCAGTAAAGCGTACCACATGCCGAGTGAACACTCGGCCCGACGAGCTGGCAACTGAGAACCTCCGCACTGCACCCTCGAACCTCGCGGAAGAACCGTCACACCTGAAAAGCAGGGAATGAGTCTCCAAAACAGAGACTCAGCAGGGATCCCGCGGAACTCCAACCGTAAACAATGGCGGTACCGGAAAGGAAAGGTGCGCTAGCTACAAAAGCAGGAATAGCAAAGCGGTGGCCGGTCAAAACTCGGCATTACAGCTACTCCTACTGTACCAGAAACACACCCTGATCTCGTAGTCGAGGCTATCGAACTACACTAGTACCGCTTACCGAAGTAAAAATGTACGGCAACCACGCCGTAGAGGCCTGTCCCCCGGTCACAGCCGACCTGGACATGCTGTCCAAGGTGCAACCTCAGTAAAGCCACTAGCACTAGTCTCACGGCGCAAGAACCGACACACACGCCACGGTGAAACAACCGAACTCAACGGTCAACACGACCGAAAACCCGAAGGTCGAAGTCACGAAAACTGCCTGATAGTCTGTCACTCACGACTCGACAGGAGTACCTCCCACTAGAAGCACAGTCGGTAGCGTCCCCTGACGTCTTACATCGCACCGCAGGTGAACTGCCTGACGTGGTAGCGCCTACCAAAGGCACGACCACCGTACAAGTAACCACAAACAAGTGACTAGCTGGGGTCACGCCCGTCGACGTGTGTCCACTGCCCCCAACCACGTGTGCACACACAGACCACGCATCCTAGGTCTGGCCCTCTGACCGATTTTCCCCCGTAGCCGGACTCTGGCTACCGACGAGGGGCCCGACGGTGACCGGTCCACAAACCGTCTCAAAGGGTGAGTGCCCGTACACCACTCCCAGGTGAGACCAGCACCTCGTACTGGTGGGCTACGACTAGTGGAGGATCACTGAAGGAGTAGACTCTCAAGTCAACGGAAAATAATGTCCGAATCCGACGACGTACGGGGACCACCCCACGTACCGGCCCCGTCGCACGGCGACCACAGTCGGTGAAGAAACGGGACTCGTAGTCCACGGCCACGCACGCACCCTACGCGAGAGTCGAGAAAACTCAAGTGACGCTAAGTCACTGGACTCTAGACAGTCCTCTAGACGCACTATACCCAACGGTCCTTGAGTCATAAGACTCGGGGTCCAAACCGTTGTACGCAACAGCACAAGGCCGTCAATTTAGTCCAATCTCTAGGTCTAAAACCACGGTAGCACGAATACCGAGACAACTCACGAGTCGCCAAGACCACTCCCTCGGGAAGGGAACACAAAGGACTAAGGCCACCCATATGGGCCACACAGAAACATAGAGGCACGATTCCCACGGCAGCACACAAGCCGCCATGTCGATTTCCCATCTCAGCGCAAGCGGAAAACCTCCAGCCCCTGGCCGGATAACTGGACTCGCAGTCCAAGGCCAAACACATGGCCCACATGGGAATCGCCTTCCAACGGAACCCACGGCATGCGGGGGAGACCTCACCGCACACACACCGATACACGGTGACTCGATCGAGCGTAACACGAAAGCCCGGAACACGTGAGGTCACCCGGACCCACTACACCTACGGGCATGCTAATCGAGGTAAATGGAACCTCCCGACACCCCAACAACATGGACACAGAACCCATGGGGTGTCCGGAATACTCACAAGGCCGGAGGTCGACCACTGGGTCACAACCGGGTCGACCGGAGACCAATACAACACAATCAGGACGCTAAAAGGTCACCCGGACCCTTAAGCTCATGGGCACGCTAAATGAGGTAAGTGGGACCTCCGGACACCCAAGGACACGGTCACGGAACTCCGCGGGGTGTCCGGGACACTCACGAGACCTAAAGTCAACCACTGGGTCACAACTGGGTCGACCGGAGGTCAAAACAACGTGAACGGAAACTGCAACGTGGTAGTGGTCATCTGGGGACCGCGGCCAGGTAGTGGTCGACCGGGGACCGCGACCAGACAGTAGTGGTCGACCGGGGACCGCGACCATGCAGTCACGGTCACCTCACGACCGCAACTAGCCACGCGCAAAGCCGATGGTAGCGGTCGCCCAAGGACCGCGACCACACAGTCACGGTCACCTCATGACCGCGACTAGATGAAAACGGTCTATCGCACGACCGTGACGCTTGAAGGCCTTCTCGACCAAAACACAAGGGTGAACGCGGTTCTCCCAAGACTGCGACCAGTGATAGCGGTTACTGGTGGACCGCGATCATTTCGAAAAATCGAGAACGGTGGGAAAAACCCTAAAATCCACGCCACGCCCCCAAACATCCACGGATGAGGGGGAAAACAAAGGGAAAGCCCCCAAATTGCCCCTAGCATTCATCTAAGGCCTCGGATCGGCCAAAAACGCAAAGAAACGGGAGATCGGCCCACGAGCCCCAAAACATGGATTTTGCCCAAAAAACCCCGATTCCACCCGCTCGGCTCACCACGGCCTACGAAACTCACGGGAAAGGAAGAGCACGAGCTGGGGGTCCATCACCCTACCTCCACCGAAGATTTCGCGCACCGTGGATGCCGATCCACGAAGAAACGCCTCCGAAACCCCGCCAGTTCACGAACCCGCGGCCGAGCTTCCACGCGCCACCGGCCCTCGATCCTCGACCCGTTCCCCGTTCCTCGCCTCCCGCCATCGCCGCCTCGCCCCTGCCTCGGTCCGTCGGCCGCCAGAGAGGAGAGAGTGGGAGAAGAGAGAGAGGGTGAGAGTGAGAAAATGAGAGGAAGAGAGAGGGTGGGGGGTTTATATAGGAAAATCCAAAAATTCAGAAAAATCCCAAAAAATAGAAAAATACACCTCCTCGATCCTCGCGACACGTTGATCACAACGGTACCACTCGCGTCCAGGTGAACGGCCCGGTTCACCCGCAACGAGATACCGAAGGAATTACCGAAACACACACTGGGAATCGGAAAACACACGCGAAAAAGTCATGGAACGCTTCCGGGCCCCCGAAACGACTCCAGATCGCGCCGTTCCGAACATGAAAGATGTCCAAAATGAAATTTCAGACACAACGGAGTCGGGCACTCCAAGAAATCAGATCCGAGACCCACGAACATGGATCCGAAAAAAAAATTCGGGGCATTACAAAGGCGCATGCCGACCAATCCGACCCATCTTCATCCGAGCTAAGCCTTCCGCCCGGATAGGGCTGGCCTCTCTGAGCTCGGAACGGCCGACGATTACTTATCCATGCAGCCGTTAAGAGTCCTCTGTAAGTAGGAAGTTATAAGGGTGAGGGACTCCAACTCCCCAAGATGATAATGCTCCCATGATAAGGCAGTAAAAGCCCACGGCGAGGACGTAACGCCCACCTAAGACCCCTTGACTTACGGGACTTCGGAGAACGGTGCACTATTTAAACCAGGGATACCCTCCGACGAAAGGTAAGGTCAACCAGACATCCTGAACCCCTGAACAGGAACCACTTCACCTTTCTGGTGGAGAGGGGTCTCGCGCAGAAGCTACCTCCTTCCGTTATAGCTCCCACCATAGCTCCACTGACTTGAGCATCGGAGGGTTTTCCCCAGGGACTCATCCCTGGGCCCCCTGATCCGTTTCCCTTTCTTGCAGTTCACAATCTGGTGATCCACTACCCGCTTAGGACCAGCGCGAGATCACGCCTCTTCATCTCGGTTGCTTTCTCAACATCCTATGTGGGACTAATCCCGTGACCCTAGGTCCGCTATAAGGGACAAAATATTATTACATCGAAAATGTGTGGGTGAAAGTAGTCCCGACGAAACGTAGTTGGTAGAAAATGCGTCATTTATTTGCGATGCATTAGGGATAGAAAAATATTACGGCGAAAATCTGTGGGTGAAATTAGTTCCTACGAAACGTTTGTTGGTGGAAAATACGTCAAAAATTTACGACATGTTTCTTTATGTCGAAATTCCGTCGAAAACTTTCTTCACATTTATATATATATATTTTGAAATTTAAAAATCTATTTAAAGGTATAATTAACAATCTGCACAACTTAACATAAAACACACAATAAACACACACAATAAGATAAAATCCATCGAACATTAAAATAAAGAACGTCCACAATACATAAGTCAATGAATAAAAAAAGTTACAGTTACATTAATTCAAATGTGTCATTTTTTCACAATATCATTAAAAAAATCACGAGATGGAGCTGCATCATCCTCATTCGTCATTCGTAACACCTCCACCATCACCAGCTGCAAGAGGATCCTACATCACATAAAATTAATATTAAATAGAGTTAAATAAAAATGATTAATAATAAATGTAATTAAATATCTTTTCAATTTTCTAAATCCGAAAGTAGATAACATGAAGATGATTTATTTGACTCTCATGTTATAAATCTAAAGTCTACGAAATTAAAAGTTGAATTAAATACTCATATGAGAGGGCTGTGTTGTGCTCGAGGGTGCTCCCTGAGTGAAAATCCCTGCCTGAGAGAGGAGGGTAGCAACCGCCCGAGTAATGCATGCCTCAATGCGTTCCTCGATGCCGTCTATGTGACGTTGGACGATGGATGTAATATGGCTCGTAGAATCACTGGTGGAGGGAGTAGAGAAGGAACTACTACCGGGGTAGGACAAAGTTGAGCCCGGACAAGATGCTAGAATCGGGCTGGTGTCCAAACTCTGCCCAAAATCGTATACTCGTCCTTTCTTCGGTGAGCTGGCTGCTACCCATGCCCCAGGATCTCGTTGCGGCCGATGCGTCTCCTCCTCCCCATACTTTTCAGTCATATGTTTGTCATATGACTCCTACAAATTGAATAAAAAATATTGTAAATGTCATATCAATCAATCATATTTACAAATTGAAATAGAAAAGAAATGTGTATGTATATAATCTTACCACTACCGTGCGTGCTCTCTCGCTCACATACTGATCGGTCTCCTTCTTTTGGTGAACTGTAGCAAATAAATCACAGTACGAGACCGTACCACCCCTCTTCTTTTCCTATTATACATGTTATAGAGAATATATAGGGACATATAAGAAATAAAATATACTAAAATTAAGATGATCACTTACCAATCTCTCCTTCTGGGTCGCGAAGGAAACGGATCCAGAAGTATGGAGATGCACGTCTGGATGTAATACACGTGCGGCTTTGGCTTTTGCAGATTTTGCCATCCAATTAGGCTCGACCTATCTATCACAGAGGTCCTCCCAGTGCTCCCTCCTCATCCATGCGGGGCCGTGTGCCTTCCAAAGGCCACGGTCCTCGCTCC
The DNA here is from genome assembly GCA_022559845.1 of Amorphophallus konjac. Classification (NCBI taxonomy): domain Eukaryota; kingdom Viridiplantae; phylum Streptophyta; class Magnoliopsida; order Alismatales; family Araceae; genus Amorphophallus; species Amorphophallus konjac. The sequence goes on from CM040126.1 coordinate 401,167,517, forward strand.
CCCCTACTAGAGCCTTAGCACGGTCCCGACAGCTGTGTAATTGATGCTTATAATTTATAGTTGATGTGGCCTCCCATGCACGTCGAGCTCGTCTGGCATCAGCTCGCCTCACAAACTGATATCTTTGATGTCAAGAATTCAAATTTCAAAAGTTAGTCGATGGAAATTGCGGAGTTAGGAAATATGTAATTTAAAAGATTAAATTGTATACTAGGAAATCGTCGTACAATCGATCGCGGAGATTCTGATGAAACTGTCGAAATGACTTATATGGGCCGATCACATGTCACTCAATAATGTTGGTAATAAAACGAGAAGCGTCACTAGGCTCTACTTTATCCCTGCAATTACAGATGTTAAAATGATAGCCAACAATTATATAGTTGAGGGAGAGATAACGAATATAATTCATGAGTTTAAATATTTACCCAGAGACCCAACACAGCTTGCGTCCCTCTTGTAACACCACCTGCTCACTCTCATGATGGCTAATAGCATCGTCTGCCAGTTGTGTGTCCGGGTGGGCGGACGAGCCAACTATCGCAGGTGGTGTGCCCGACGTACCTGTTACAAGTAAAATAGAAGTAGTTAATCAGAATTTAGGTCATTATTAAAATAAGAATTTATTCAACAAGTAAACATATAGAATTTTCATTATTTAACTAAGAATTTAAATAAACATAGTAGTAGAATGTGATGGAAGCAGTGTACTCTATAGACCTGATGCAGAGGCACAAGAACCTGTAAACATAAAATATCGTGAGCAAAACAAAGTGCATATTCACTATTCATTTATCTAAGAATTTAAATAAACATACCCACAGCAAGTGGTAGGGGCAGTGCACTCTGTGTATCTGGTGCGAAGACATAAAATATCATGAGCAAAATAAAGTGCATCTTCACTACTCATTTATCTAAGTTATGTGCAGAAGGATAGGATATAGAGGGGGGTGAATATATCTCCCGATTAAAAACTATGCCCAAATTAAAATAACAAATCTGGTGCTATCTAATCTTAAAACAGAATGAAAAATATGCTAACAAGAGTTTGCATGGAACATACGTCAAACACGTAAGCACTCAACGCACACTAGAGGGAAATGAAATGAAAGTTAAGTAGCACTCTTGCTGACAGATGTAACAACAATATAAGAGTAATGCTTTGCACAGAACAAATGTCAAACAGTAATCACTCAATACCCAGAAAAGGAAAGTGAGATAAACATCGTGCGGCTCTTTTGCTGAACAAATCTGAAAGCGATATAAAAGAAAAGCTTAAACTGGATCACGTGCCATATGATTTACCTTTTCAACCATGGGGCATGTGACAGTCGAAGGTGTGAAGAGATCCCACGCGTTCCTCACGTGTCTGACCCTTTTCTGCACTGGCGAGCTATTTGTCTGCCTTAGGGAGCTATTTGTCACCCTTAGCTTCCCTTTAGCCATCGCCACAGCTCCTTTCTCTGCCTTGCTTCCTTGCTGCATCGACGCCACAGCTTCATGCATCGAGTTTGCCTTGTTTCTTTCCACGCATTTACCTTTGCTACCCATTTGTCAGCCTAACACAGTTATTTGTCTGCCTTGTCCAGTCCTTTATCTCCACTATCCATACTGAGCCGTCGCCCTTGCTGCTTTCTTCTTTAGCTTCAGCCGACACCAAAAGCCATTTGTCACCCTTGTTCCTCTATTATTCTGTCTGACTATGGGGCTTGACCTTGTTGACCACGACTGATGTTGACTTAGACTTGGGTCAACATTGACTTATGTCAAACATTATAATAATGTTGGCTGGAGTCAGTTGACTATTGTTGACTTTGACCAATTCAAAGTTTGACCGGTCCAGCTTGACTTGAGTCAACCCTTCGATTGTTCTTGACAGACCCATTTGTCGCCACTGTTCACCCAGAAGCCGTTGGCCTATTACAATTAACATACCCTTGAGAGCCATCGCTAATGTCTCCGTTGAGACCTATTTTTCACCCTTAAGAGGGTATATGTCACCCATAGAAGTCTATTTGTCAGCCTTATGTGTGCATTTGTCGGCCTTAGCTTCTTCTGCTATTTTTCACCCTTAAGAGGGTATATGTCACCCATAGAAGTCTATTTGTCAGCCGTATGTGTGCATTTGTTAGCCTTAGCTTCTTCTGCTATTTTTCACTCTTAAGGGGGTATATGTCACCCATAGAAGTTTATTTGTCAGCCTTATGTGTGCATTTGTCTGCCTTAACATGCAACTTCAACACTTCACACATATTCAACGCTACAACCTATTTTTCACCCGTAGAGACCTATTTGTCTGCCGTAATTATCTATTTGTCACCACTAATGAGTCATTTGTCTGCCTTATCTTCCTGCCTTCCCGTATATGAATCTTAAAAAATTTGTGACCCATTTCTAAAGAACTAATTAATAGGGTGTTTGGTTGTTATTTTTTCTCTCAAATTTAAAAATAAGAGTAAGCGACTCTAATCCCGTTTGGTGTTTCTTTTCTAAATTCTAGGGAGAGAGTTAACTCTTCATTAAACTTCCCCAAATAAAAAATAACTCTTTCCTTATTTTTTTTTCAAAAGAGCTCTCTCTCCCATAACCACCTTTCTCTCTCACACACATACGTCAACCCTCTTTCTGTCACATCCCGAGCCTTTATTACAGCGGAAGACTCGCTCGGGGAGCGCGAACAGCCGGCATAGTAAGTCTCTTGCAAGCAAGAACGATCAGAGCGCAAGACAATCACACAAATGAATGCAATTGCACATGATTTAATCAAACTTCAACTTTATAAAATGATCAATATTCATAATACAATCTTCTTTCCATCATTAATCATTCCACTAGACTCAAAAAATAGGAAAATTACATTGACTCAATCTAAACATGATAGACTTCCTAAGTCTCCACTCGTAGCTTTATAGGGACTTTCACTCACTTCCGGACCCGCTACTAGTATAGCCTGTATCCGAATCTGAACTACTTCCATCTCCTGTAAAACATTGGAAATAGGTAATGAGCATACTTGCCCGGTAGGTATCTTCGCATCAACATGAAGGCACTTATTAAAGTAATTATCAATTTAGCTCTAAAGAAATAAGGTAAAATCATGCAATGCGAGGATCATGCGATTAAACCATAGTGACAAGATAATCATGTAAGATAGAGTGATCAAGAATGAACTAGCAAGAATGTATCATGAACATGATATTTGGCCTTTCATGAGCAAGTATGTAACGAGCAAGCCACATATTCATCACACTAGTCTCTTTTGAGTACATAGTTCGTGAATTTCTATAGAATATCAAGCAAGAATGTCATGTACAAGAATGTCATGTAGTGCCGTGGATCTTCACTTATTTATAGAAATAGTACTCCCAGCACAATGCGACGCCAGTAGCATCATACCACATGGTTTATAAAATAGTATGTTTCCGGCAATCAGCCGAGGAGACTAGCATAAAGCCCTTGAACACAATCAGTGCTCGATCGCATCTTCAGTTATAAATTAAGCTACTTTCACGTAATATAACAGTAAGGTATGGCCAAGAAAATAGCAATTCCAATAATTCCATGATGACTATAATCAAATGAATGAATGCTTCAACATAAGGATGTATGAGTTAAGAGATAGACTTAAGCAATGTCATGCTTTTAGAATTAAATCGACAGCATAACAGTACATTCTTTTAATCTTCCTTCATTTCATTAAGTTTCTTGATCCATTTTATAAGTTCTAGACTATCATTAGTCCATCTAGAATCTTGGGAATCAACCCTTGGGTCAAACCTTGGGTTAACATATGCAAGCTATGTGACGGTCGTTTACTGGGCCGTTACACTCTGTAATGCGTCAGTAGTGGGCCGTTACAATGATCAGAGTCTAGAGAACAAAAATAGACTCAGTGAAATGTGACGGTCTGGCATTGGGCCGTTACTTGAGCCTGACGGTCCAGTGAGAGGCCGTTACATTACTAGAATCAAAGAATCAACGGTAGTGTAATCAAGTTAATGGACTTTAATGGTACAACCAACTCGGCGTCCTAGTGGGAATCCCAGGCTCGCGGAGAATTACGTAGGCCTTGAAACAATGATTTGCTAGTCCATTGGAAGGAATATCCAATAGAGAGGTCCTCAAGTCCAAGATTATGTTCCTATAGTGTAAAGTGTGAACTAATGACAATATACCGGAATATGTGCCATGTACTTATAGAAATGACTCTATTGACAGAGAGAGATATGTATAATCAATGTGAAAACCATGATGAAAACTCCGTCAATACAATGTTAAAAAGAGTTCATGCTTTATAATACAAAACTATAGAATTGGGCTCATTAAACTAACATTACTTAAACTAACAATGAGACACCAAATCATGTAATACCTATCATGAACAATCAAATAACCTTAAAATCACATGATTATGTTAAAAACTTAGGTAACTAGGCTTAACAATAAATATATTGGCAAGTTGTATTCTATCCTAGGGTTGACAGAACACAGGCTGTGACGGTCTAGAGATGGGGCGTCACAGTGGTTGTGACGGTCAGGAACAAGCCGTTACATGGACGTAACGCGTCTGTCCCAGTGCGTCAGAGTTAACAGAGTAACCAGATATACCACAGAGTGTGTGGCGGTCTATCGTAGGGCCGTTATATGGGTGTGACGGTCCTATGCTGATGCGTCACAGCTTCTGCTAATAGAAAACACTATGAAACCTAAGAGAGCTATTCACATCATGTCTATAATCAAAACATCCTGAGTTTCTAGACATGATAACGAAGTATAGACTATCTAGATGCATGGTATCAGTGGATTGATGAATAACATGCTTTAATTTCTCAATTAGGACTAGGAGATGCATGATATGCATAGAATTAGTAAAACATGAAATTGATGCTCTACTATGCATGAAATTCGATCAAACTAGAGGGATTTAAGTCCTATAATGTTGTTTTCGCCGTTCATGAGATAACCTACCTCTTAACTTAGGCTGTAGCTTCTGAATTGGGTTGAGAATCTTGCCCTAGTTCTCCTTCTTTTATGACTTTTCCAGCAACTTCCTTGGGCTCTAACTCCACGACCTCTTGACCTAAAGATGTGAAATTTTGAGAGGAGTTAGTCTAAAGTATTATAAACAAATACTTCTAAAGAACTTACCTGAGATAATGACTCCTTACCTTAATTCCACGCGAGCAAAAGTAGAGGTCGCGCAGTTCAGAACTAGGTCCTATTTATAGGGTTCTAGCTATGGTTTGAGGATTAGATCGATTTTAGAGTCCTTAATCTATCAAAACCTAATCTCTAAGAGTCCTTAGTATCATTATAACTCTTCCCAAGTCGATCCTTAGTGGATAAGAGTCTAAAGTTTTGATCTTTGTCTTTGTTCTTTCTTTTACGGAACTAACAGTATGTAATGGTCGGATGCCGGTGCGTTAGAGACATGTGACGGTCTCACGATAGACCGTTACATTACTCGTTCCCAGATTTCTAAAGAAATCAAACTCTTCAGTTTTTTTTTTTTGGGTTCATAGAGTAACGGTCTAGACCATATGCGTTACATTTCTGTGACGGTCGTCCTATGGACCGTTACAGTCAACGTGGATAGAGTTCTAAATTGGTCAATCTCTTTTGTTCACTATCCGTTTAATTATCTATTTTAAGTGGTGTTTATCCTTAAAAATCCGAGAATGGGCTTAATAACCTTCTAGAATATGGGCCAAATTAAATGGGCCTGGTCTTTAAACCTTTTGGAATTTAATTAAGTGAGTTGGGTTAATTGATTAATACCACTCGGCCTTATATTGATTAATAAATTCAAATAATGCCAGAAAATTATCAATTAATTCTGGGGCACTACACTTTCCCTCCCTCCCATAACCACTTATCTCTCTCTCTTCAACCACCTCCTAAAAAGGAAACTGCATACTCTCTTAAATATTATTTAGATTTTATCAAACATGTCAAAATCTACATTTTATAAATTTAAAAATTGTGACAAAAATCATAGTGAAATATGTTTTAAAGGAGAAATAGTCCTAAGAAAAAAAATACTCCCAAACACCCTATAAGACTTTGACTGCACTGATTTGGGTTGACCACTGTCTTAACTCCAATGACTGTATGTTGACTTTGTTGACCACATTGACTTTTCTTCAGTTCTTTAGAAAATAACTGGCTTTCAGCCTGTTCTATGTGCAACTGTCAACCTATTCTTTGTGTAATTTAGAAGTAAACTACACATACAAAATCATTATAGCTCCATGCATGATTCTACATCAACAAAATAAATTGACTATCCACATGGAGAGTATATATGACTCATGGTTTTGACAGCATCAAAACACAGGGACACAACACTATCGTAAGCAAAACAAAGTGCATATTCACTAATTTATCTAAGAATTTAAATAAACATACCCGCATCAGGTGGTGGGGGTGGTGTACTCTGTATACCTGGTGCAGAGATATAAAATATCATGAGTAAAATAAAGTGCATATTCACTACTCATTTATCTAAGAATTTAAATAAACATATCCGCAGTTGTTGGTGGGGGCGGTGCACTTTGTGTAGCTAGTGCAGAGACATAAAATATCGTGAGCAAAACAAAATGCATATTCACTACTCATTTATCTAAGAATTTAAATAAACATACCCGCAGTACGTAGTGGGGGCGATGTAGTCTGTGTAGCTGGTGCGGAGACATAAAATATTATGAGCAAAATAAATTACATATAATATATTCACTACTTATTTATCTAAGAATTTAAATAAACATACACACAACACGTGGTGGGGGCGGTGTAATCTGTGTACCTGTTGCAGAGACATAAAATATCATGAGAAAAATAAAGTGCATATTCACTACTCATTTATCTAAGAATTTAAATAAACATACCCGCAGTTGTTGGTGGGGGCGGTGCACTCTGTGTAGCTGGTGCGAAGACATAAAATATCAAGAGCAAAACAAAGTGCACATTCACTACTCATTTATCTAAGAATTTAAATAAACATACTCGCAGCACGTGGTGGGGGCGGTGTAATCTGTGTACCTGGTGCAGAGACATAAAATATCATGAGCAAAATAAAGTGCATATTCACTACTCATTTATCTAAGAATTTAAATAAACATACCTGCAGCACGTGATAGGGGCGGTGTAATCTGTGTACCTGGTGCAGAGACATAAAATATCATGAGCAAAATAAAGTGCATATTCACTACTCATTTATCTAAGAATTTAAATAAACATACTAGTAGAACCCCTCCCGGAACCACCTCTCCTCGAAGTCCTGGTACGACCTCAAACCATCTAATTATTGACAATAATTAAAGTAGTGCATATTAGTCCACAACTAATTACGAGGAGAGGTGGTAAGTAATAATGATAAGAAGTATATATATGTTAAATTTCTTACAAAATATTCAATCAATATCTATTCCATCTTCGGATGTTGAAGATATATCAAACTCATTGTCATCTTCGTCATCTTCCTCATTCTCACAAGATTCATACTCTTCCTCCTCAGAGGACTTCTCCTGTCTAACAATTACTTCACTTAGCTCAGTTGAATCGACTTCTTCCACTTCGTCCTCTATAGACAATCGAAGTGGATCGTCAGATTCGATCAGATGAAGATGAGAAGCAACCAACTCTGCAGTGTCACCCCCGTCCGATTGAAAAAATTCGGCACTAGAATCCTCTGAGACAGCTTCAATCAGATCTAACTCATCATTAGGCACAAGCCTTGGTTTTACCCTATAGACTGCCCACCAATCTTTACTCTTGGATGATGAATAACTTGAACAATACACTTTCTAGGCTTATGCGGCCAAAATGAACGGCTCATAGGTATTCAATTTGGATCTATGCTTGACATCGACAATCCCATATAATGCGTCATTTCGAACTGAAGTAGGATCAAACCAAAGACACTTAAAAAGGAATATATGTTTGTCTTGTCCGAGATACTGTAATTCTATAACCTCCTCAAAAATACCATAGTAATCAAGATCATTTTCATTGTATGTACTACCTTTCACGCATATGCCGCTATTCATCATAGACTTATTTCATCCATAATCTCTGGTGTGAAATCTATAACCATTCACAAAAAAATCTGGATAGACATGCGCGACCTTTGAAGGTCCATAATTTATCACCCGGACTCTTTCATCAGTAACATAACCTTCTTCAACCTATGAATATAAACCACGTTGCTTTAAAATTAGGCATACACCCCAAGCTTTGTGGAACTTAACTTCGGCACTTACTTGAGCTTTAAGCCATATGGCAAAAGATCTCTCTCGTTCCTTTTGAACCTCCATGTCATTGAGGCGTGGAGATTGAGTAATTAATTCTGAATCAAATTGCCTGCATCGATTAATGCAATATCACCGTAAATGGGAGGAAGAACGTCAAGAAATTAAACTTATAAATTTTAGCACCTGTGGAGTTGAGGACTCACTCAACATAAGATTCAATCTTAGCACAGTTGAGGAGAACATATATCTCTGCGGCCAACAACTCTCTGTCCTCTAATATGCGATTCGAACAACATCCGAATGCACGTCTTGGATACTTAAATATGGACAACCGGTCGGACGGACCCTCCTCTCCTCCATCATCATTACGTGGAGGTCGAATGGGGCGAGTTTGAATTTCGGGTTCGAAGTACATTGAATAGAAGTTTGAAATTTCTTCAATAATATATGCCCGGTAATCGAACCCTCTACTTTAGCCTTGTTGTGAACCTTCATTTTCAGGTCATGCATACACCTATGACAACAATTCATATGACAATATGTCATACACATGTAACTACTGTCAAATAACCAGTAAATACATACTGATTACCTCTCAAATGTATACATCCATCGAAATTGTACCGGTCCTCCAGCTTTGGCCTCGTATGGCAAATGGATAATCAGGTGCTCCATGGAATCGAAGAACGCCTATGGAAATATCTTCTCCAACTTGCATACCATCGTGATCACACTCTGTTCTATAGTTTGCACGTTCCCAAGTTTGAGTTCTGATGCACATAGAATCCTAAAAAATTGACTCAACTCAATCAACGCTCCTCATATAGGCTTTGGCAATATGTCACGGAATACAATATGCATAAGTCTCTCCGTGAACACATGGCAGTCATGACTTTTCAATCCATATATTTTTACCTCATTGACATTCACACAATGGGTTATGTTAGACACATATCTATTAGGGAATCTTAATTGCTTCAGCCACTGGCACAGTTCATTGATCTGTGTGTCATTCAACACGTAAGCTACTTTAGGTTTCACAACTTTGCCCCGTACCTGCTGTAATTCTAACTCTGGTCATTTGTAAAGTATCTTCAAGCCTGCTCGCGCCTTGACATTATCCTTTGTTTTGGCTTTCACGTTCATGATGGTGTTGAACACATTATTAAAGACATTCTTCTCAACATGCATGATGGCCAGGTTGTGCCGTATCAAAAGGGATGACCAGTAAGGCAATTCCCAGAAGATACTTTTCTTCACCAAGTTATTATCCTCTCCAAATCCATGAAGATGTCATGTACTGCCCGAAAATTACACTATATCTGGTAAGTTTTGCACCTGTGCCATCGTTTGTCGACCAGACATCCATTCCAAGTCTGCTTCATCCATTTCAACTGCGTTCTTAATGAATGAGTCCCTTTGCCTTCGAAAAGGATGGTCAATTGATAGAAACCGTCGATGACAATTGAACCAGCATGATTTCCTACCATATTTCAGGACAAATGATTTGGTATCAGCCATACAGTAAGGACATGCTAACTTCCCGTGTGTGCTCCAGCCAGATAACATTCCATATGTAGGGAAGTCACTTATTGTACACATCAATGCAGCCTTCATAGTGAAATTTTATTTTCTATACGCATCATAAATAACAACTCCATCATTCCATAATTTTTTCAACTCATCAATCAGTGGCATGAGATATATGTCTAATTTTTTTCAGGATTTTTTGGTCCTGGAATCACCAAAGTTAAGAAAATGTTCTCTCGCTTCATGCACATGCCCGGCGGAAGGTTGTATGGCGACAGGAACACTGGCCAACATGAGTAAGACGCCACTGAACCTCCAAATGGGTTAAAGCTGTCTGTGCATAAACCAGCCTAACATTTCATGGCTTGTGAGCAAAAGCAGTATAGGTACGATTGAAATGAGTCCAAGCTTCACCATCGGCGGGATGACTCACTATATCATCTACACGACGTATTCTTTCCGTGTGCCATATCATATGTCGAGCTGTCTTTGACGACATATACATCCGTTGTAATCTGGGTGTGAGAGGGAAGTATCGCAGTGACTTGTAAGGCACATCCTTCTACTTTGAATTATCCCCTCTCTTAGGTTTAAATCTATCGTGCTGACAAATATCACATGATCTTTTATCAACATTCTCTTCATAATATAGCATACAGTGATTAGGGCATGTATCTATTTTTTAGTATCCAATCCCTAACTCATTGACCATCTTCTTTGCACGGTAAAAATTTTCAGGCAGCTTCTCATCTCGAGGCAGCATACTCTTGATAAGGAGGAGCATACGGTCAAAACAACTCTCACTAAGGTGAAATTTAGATTTCAAATTCAACAACTGTGAGACAGCTGACAACCGAATGTGATTTTCACAACCATCCCACTGCAGCTCATCAGCATCCCGAAGTAACTGATAAAATCTTTCAGTCATCTTATTTGGTGGTTCTTCGTTGTACACGTGTTCAAAATGTACATTAAAGTTAGGGCCAGCAGCATCGATTACCATGTCTGCATAGGTACTTGTACCTACAACATTGTCGGGCTCTTATGACCAGAAGTCCTCACCATGACACACCCAATTCATATAACCTTTCGTGAACCCTTTCCTGTATAAATGATCTTGCACATCCCATAGCGAAAGAAATCTCTTGTTTCTACAAAGTAAACAAGGACATCGGATGTTACCACACTGGTCTATTACTGTTGGATGCCCCAATACAAACTAAATAAAACTATCAACTCCATCCTTAAACTCCTCTAACACCACTCTGTCAACTACTCTGCGATTCATCCATGAACGATCAAGTCTAGTCATATTTACCTAAAAATTTAAAAATATCATATCAATATGTCTTATCACTACTTATACAAAAATTTCAACAGCATCTCCCCTAAATATTGACTGTTTTCCACATTTTTACATCATGTTTGGTCACATATACATTCATATCCACACCCACTTTCACTTCTATATTCACACACCCACGTTGGCATCGACATCATCTTCTGAAAAAAATCATTATCATACTTGTATTCACATACACATTCATATCGGCATCCACACATGTCTAATAATTTAATTCACATCCAAGCATACTAATCACATATATCATAAAAAAAGTCTTAAACGGGCAAAAAATGTGAAAAAAGGTCATATTCACATTTACGCACACACATTCATATCCACATCCCTCTTCCCACCCTCCCAATAAAAAAGGGGCTTGGAATTTCATCTGATGTTTTAAGAGTACATCAGGTGATAAGGAGAAAAGGTTTGTCTTGGAGATCAGGCATGAAGGTTAAAATTCTTAAAATAGCAGTTATTTTTCTTAAAGGTAATCTCTATGCAACTCTTGAGTACATATTACCCCCTGTGTCTGTGTGTGTGATAGTGAGATTGAGAGAGGGCGGGAGCAGGGAGAGGGGGCCGAGCCCCTCCCCCTCCCTGTGTCTGTGTGTGTGAGAGTGAGGGTGAGAGAGGGAGGGAGAGGGGGCCGAGCTGTGCGTGTGTCTGTGTGTGAGAGTGATAGAGGGCGGGAGCAGGGAGGGGGAGGGGGCCCAATGGGAGAGGGAGAGAGGGGAATACCTGCGGTGGGGGGTGTCTGCCAGAAAGAATTTGATCACCGTCGCTACTGTGCCCTCGTTGTCGGTGCCGCCTCCGCTCGCCCCTCACTGGCGTCCCTGGGTAGCTCCACTGCGCCCGCCCGCCCTTGCTACTCCGCCGCTCGCCCGTGAGAGATTGAGAGGGGGGTGCGATCGTGAGAGAGGAGGAGGAGGAAGGGGGAAGGAGGAGAGGAGAGGGGACATTTTTTTCTAATTCTTTTCTCTTTTTATTTGCCGCCATATTTTAAATTGGCGCCATTTTTTCTCTTTCTTTTCTCTATTTATTTCCATTTTCACCATTGTTTTCATTCATTCATTCGTGATTTTTTTGTCATTCATTCATTTCTTCTAATAGGATAAAATCTCTTTCAATATAAAATATCATTACACCTCAAAAAAGAAAAATATTATTTATTATTTAGAGATCTGAAGATCTATAATTTAGAAAATTTCAACTTTTTTTTATGAAACGAAACACAGGACCCATGCACAGAAACCCACCGAAATCCATGAATGTTAGAGTGGGAGAGAGCAGCGGCACCGACGATGAGGAGCTACAGCTCCTCGCAGGGCCATGTTGGAAGCACTCAAGATAATAATAAAATATCATTGTATCTTTTATCGGTTTTAATGTGTAAGGACGTGCTAGTCACTTGTGTCACAATGTGTTCAGGTTCCAAGACTGGGCTGGTCTGGACTAACGCAAGGTGCACTCCTTCTGATCATTAAGCAGATGATGGTGGGCATCGGGTCGGGACTGGAGACTTGTCGTGTCATAAAGGTCGATCACGGCGATAAGAGGGGAAAACGTTTGATTAATCGCCAAGCAATGGGGCTGCATGGCCGATAAGTCGATTCCTATAAAAAGAAGAGTGAGCATGTTGAAAAGCCTTGAAAGCCCCACATCGGGGTGCGAAAAGGTATTTAGAGCCGTATCGGTCACATGTTGACCATTTCCTTATTGTTCTGTGCCCTCTCAAACTCATGTGTTGTGATTTTACCGACATGTCTATAATGATTTTTCGGGAGCTAGGCCTCCTCGCGGAGAATACCACGTGGAAGCATTCAGGATAATAATAAAATATCATTGTATCTTTTATCGGTTTTACCTTGTGAGGGCGTGCCAGACACTTGTGTCACAATGTGTTCAAGTTCCAAGACTAGGATGGTCTGGACTAACCCAAGGTGCGTTCATTCTGATCACTAAACAGACGATGGTAGGCATCGGGTTGGGACTGGAGACCCGTTGTGCGATAAATTTCGATCATGGCGATAAGAGGGGGAAAGGTTTGATTAATCACCAAACAATGGGACTGCATGGCCGATAAGTCGATTCCTATAAGAAGAAGAGAGACCGTGTTGAAAACCCTTGAAAGCCCCACTTCGGGGTGCGACAAGATATTTAGAGCCGTATCGGTCACATGTTGACCATTTCCTTATTGTTCCGTGCCCCCTCAAACTCATGTGTTGTGATTTTACCGACACGTCTATAATGATTTTTCGGGAGCAAGACCTCCTCGCGGGGAATGCCACATGGAAGCACTCGGATCTTGTGCCAACCTCCTTGAGTTACGTGCACATCATTCGGGGCAAGTGTGGAAGTCCCTGTCGAACCAACAGTCCCGGCCACGGCTTGAGACAGGACGGTACATTGCATACCGATACGAAAAACTATAATATATATATAATGGAATAAACTAATTGAAATGACATGTTATCTCATTTGGTTAAGTGTTCTGCCTTTTGAATGGGTTTCTCCGGGTTTGAATCTCAGCTTCAGCATCAAGGTTTCCATAAATTTTTTTAATATAACTTATTCAAAAAATTAAATGAAAACTCGTCAGAACTCTATTTCTAACCCGGCACCCCATGATTAACAACAATGCACTTAACGAACTTAGTCAAGTCCCCCGCTCGAATGTCTCAGGTGCTGAGCCATTATTCACCCTTGCGAACCCATTTTATACCCTTCACGGCTATTTGTCACCGCTAGGCATCTATTTGTCACTCTTACGGATGATAGTCGTCGCCTTAGCATTTTCTATGTTACACTGAAGCCGTTGTGCTAACTCATTTTTCACCCTTAGCGACTTATTTGTCACCGCTGCCTTGAAAGTTTTCACCGTTGTTTCCATATTTGTCACCCTTATGCAGCTAATTGTGTTGTCTTGTTGTAGTTGTTCATCATGATTGGACAGATAGGTCGATGCACCTACCTGATGCATCGACCCATGCGAATAGCTTCATGCATTCATTCACACCTTTTTGCTTGTCTTCATCAATATGCATGAGTCTGCATTCTTTGAGTACCTATTGCAATATCTCATGAAGCGTATTTTATAAGCCTAATGTTTTAAACATTTTTAATATAACCTATTCAAAAAAATTAAATGAAAACGCGACATAACTTTGTTTCGAACCCGACACCTCATGATTAACAGCGATACACTTAACGAATTTAGTCAAGTCCCCCGCTCGAACGTCTCACATGCTGAGCCATTATTCACCTTTGCAAACCCATTTTATACCCTTCACGACTATTTGTCACCGCTAGACATCTATTTGTCAGCCTTAGCATTTTCCCTGTTCAAGAGACAAGCACTCTCTCTTGTTTCATATCTGCACAATTTGGGATGCTACATTCTGCATTGAAAGTACAGTCAAATTACTTTGAGCATCAGATGATTCAGTTCAGAGGAGAAGTAACCTTTGGAATGAGAGAAATGTCAAAAAAAATTGATCAGAAATTGACTCATCTTAGGATGGAAGTGAACAGCAGAATTGCTGAAATCAACAAAGACAGGACACGTGCCAACAAGAATTTTCACAAACTAGTCCAAGATATTCAAGGAGTCCTTGGAGTTGCTGGAAATCAGATTGGCAGGTTGGCTAACAGATTCAACCGTCACGATGATAAGTTATTCACCGCTGCAGAATATTTTCATGAAACCAGATAACAGCACAATCGTCTTGTCAGGAATTATGATCATTAAATACATGGTTGAATACATTAAATACATGGTTGAAGTATGACGGACAAATTACAGATGACATTAAATACATGGTTGAAGTATTCAAGGATCATTACCCTCAGCCAGCTTTTGAAGACCAAGGAGACAGATGGTCGCCTGGTATGGCTCCAGAGTCATCCTCTCAACTTCCTATCGAGGCTACTCAGTATGATGCACAGCTAACCCATATTGCTGATATGATCCGTCATCATACAACTGTGCTTAGCGCTAAAATGGAGTTGTTTCATGAAGCTCTACTTGAAAGGCATTTCTACACTGACAGAAATCTCAGAATAGTTGCTCAAAGGGTCAATCAGAATGCAGAAGAACTACTGGCCTCACTCCAGCATGCTACACTCCCTCCTTGCGGTCCTCCTACACAAGATGCGTCCACTTAGACTGATGACACACTTGGAGAGTGATAATCAGGGATGCTGTCACAGAACCCCTCATTTTTTTATTGATGGCAAAGGGGGAGAAGAAAATGAGTCAGAGTCATACAGAGTCAAATAGGAAGTCAAAGAAAAAGTCAAAGTTGTCAGAGCTGAAGTAGTCAAAGAGGCAAAGTCAGAGAAGACCAATCATAGGAGTTTGTAGTCAAGAGTCATGCATATCACGTAGTTATGTAGTTATGCAAAGTCATACATAGCATTTTCTTAGGACATAAATATTACCACACACTTCTAATTCTAGAGGGAAGCAAGTCGTACACACACTTGTAGCTATTTCTCACTCTATCGGGATATTATTCAGCCCAAATGCATATTTTACACTGTTAGAGACACATTTGTCACCCTTATTCATAACCAGTCGTCGCCTCAGACTTCTCGTGTGAGAATTGTGGACAAGAGCTCTTCTTTCATTACCATTGAGCATTTATCACCGTTGATGTTCTATTTATCGGCCTTAACTCATATTTGTTAGTCCTATGAAGATATTTGTCTGCCTTATTTTTTGATGCCATCACCTTCGACTCTTTTCACACTCAAAGCTGGAACCGTCGCCTTAAATCCATTTGTCACCCTTATATATCTTCTTTTCACCGTTGAAGCTTCATTTGTCACCCTTAGGAGAGTATTTGTTACCTTTAGTCTTCTTTTGTTGTTCTTCCTCTATTGTCGTTTACTGTGTTCACTGTCACTGGCCAAAGCTTGACTGGACTTCAGAAGTTGCAAAAGCTTGACTGTTCACATTTGTCTTCTGGTGAGCACTATAGGTCCTTTGTCTTCTAGTGAGCACGTCTCTCTCTCCTCCAATTCCTCTTTCTTTTGTTCTTCTACACCTTCAGCTTCCTTCTCATTTGTTGCCAATGTGAAGTTATTTGTTACTCCAGTTGAGCATTTGTCACCCATACTCACCTAATTGTCATCACTAAAGCCCAGAAGCCGTCGCCCTTACTCTTACACTGCCTTGAAAGTCGCGCGTCGGCCTTGTCTCTATTGAGCCCTATTTGTCACTGTTAGGAGGGTATTTTTTACCCTTGCTAACCCATTTGTCACCCGTGTAGACACATTTGTCACCCTTAAGCTCCAATTGGTCCACGTGGAAAACGGGACACGTCGGCCACGCGGGGGTGTTGTTCGCGTCCACATCAACAGAAATGATGACGCCGAACTGGACCTCGAAATTAAAAATCCCCAATTCCTTATTGACCCTTCTCGCCCTGTCTTGGCTCTTAACAAACCTACCAAAAGGCGGTTCGTCTCTCCATCGTGCTCAGCGTCTCCTATTCCTGATGGGGACATCATCAGCCGCTCTAGTTCCCACTACTCGGCATATCACCCCGGAAGCAATCGGCATAAGTTTACAGTTTATTTTTGAGTCGTATAATGTATTTTCTACTTTGTTTGAGTCTTATTACTATAATTTTTTCTTTAATTGAGTCAGTTGAGTAGGTTATTGGGTCAATTAGATAGCATGTTAGGCTTAATAGGCCCAATTGTAAGGGCTAGCCTAGGGGCACCCCCTTTTGGATAGCTTTGGTCATTTTGTGATAAGTCAAGAGTAATATGGTCATGTAAAGAGTTGAGCTCCTATAAATAGGACCTAACTCCCTCATTTGAAGGTAATGAAGAATAGAGAAAATTATCCAGTGTTTTCTGTTTTGGTGGATGCCAATTTGCCTAGGGAGGATTCCCTAATTAGAGAGTTGATTCTCTCTACCTACCTCTCTCTCTTCTCTCTCTCTCTCTCTCTAGGGGGCGACCCCCACTCCCTCTCCTCCCTCCCAAATTCGCCCCTCTCCTCCACCTCACCCTCCACCTCATCCAACCAATCCTTGCCACATCACCACCAATTGCCACCTCACCTAGTCACATCACCCTTGACCCTTCATATCCCCATACCCCATTTACTACCCCATTAACTCCACCACCATCCCAAGAGAGAATCCCTCTCCCCAAGCCACCCTTTCATTCTCCTAAACACCCTTCCACACTCCCCATACACCCTTTCCCCTCCCCAAGGCCAAAATTAATCACCCCCATTAAGGAAAATTCAAACCTTGGAGAGAGATCTCCCTCTCCCTCTCCCTCCCGGCCCCAAATTCGTTGCTCCCCCTCCCACCACCTGTTAGACCCCCTTCCATCCCCCATTCTCCCCCTCCCTCACCTTGGTTCGCCCCCTCCCAGACCGCCTCACAGCCAGGGGTCACCCCCACACCCATCCACCCCATTTCCCCTCCCATCTACCCCCATTTTCCATCCCTCATCTCAGCTGTCACCCAGAGATAGTAGCAACAGATCTGACCCCTGGAGTGCAGCGTCTCCCCCAGCCACTCCAAGAGGTTCCAGGTGGCCTACCATACACCGGTGGAATTGCCATTCAGATAGCTTCGCAACGAAGGTGGTCCCGCCATCATCCGACCTCGGAGCTACCCGGAGGAGCAGATCTCGGCGACCTACGCAACCTATCTCAAGCAGATGCCCAGAAACAACCAGGTTCGTTTGCAGAGGCTATCACGACCACACCCCTCACCTTCTGACTCTCCCCTCTGGAGGAGGTCATCTAGGGTCACACAGCTTTCATCCAAGCCCAGCCCCGCCCCATTCGGAGCCCCCGTTGGAGAGCACTGTCCTCGGCAAGCTAAACCTAATTTTTAGTCCGTGCTGTCTGCTCCCCGGCCAAGCTGTCGACCACAGAAAGTACCACGGCCATTCCTCTCCTATTTTGTGCTGGCCTTTTAGTGGAGATCAGAAAGGTTCAGTTAGCTATCCTTCAGGCTTGATCTCGTCTCATTCTGATCTCCCAGGTAGGAGCTACACCCCCGATAAGGACACCCTATCGGACTAGTGGCCTCGTCTACGCGACCTTGCAAGAACGGACGGTACCGGCGCTACCCGCCACAGAACATGACTGTTCCAACTCTGGAACGTTCTTGGAGCGTCCCTCTTCTTGAAGACTCTAGCCCTAACTCGATCTGGCATCAGCCTAGAAAGTTACGGTCCGGGTGAGTCGGCCCCAGTTCTCTGCTCCAACACTAGGTTCGACCCTGCGGGCGTCCAAAGGATACCACTAACTTGATCGGGCAAGATCGATGGAGATTTTTGGTGGAGGCACACTAGACCATCCCCTCTTTCCAACAGAAGTGGTCCCGCCTCGATCCAAGACTCCAGCTAAGCGCACCACCCCGAACAAGAGCCCTTTGGCCTGCAAAAGACTGCTACCTGCGTAGCTCCACGGGATTCGGCGGAATGGCATCGTCCGAGCTCAGAACGAGGCAATTCTACTTCCTAGTGACTCATAGGCTGACCAGCCTTCCAGCGACTCAATCCTGCCTCTATCGAACATCCCATCCAGGAGTTCCTCCCCCGACAAGTCACTGGTTATAGACAACCTGGACAGCGAGTCTGACTGCACAGTTCAGGAGCCGATCTTCTTCGGCCGCACCGTTCTCCCCTCCCCACCTGGCCGGCTGAGCGCCCCTCCCTATGTAGAGGTAAATTTTGGTTGTAACTGAAAATTCCCCACCCCACGATCACCCTCCTGCGTGAGGTTTAGTGATTGTAACATCAGGTCGCCGATCGAAGCGACACCAGCGCAGCGTGCGGGGAATCCCACGCTTCCCCGCTCGCCCTCGTCTCTGACTCGAGATCGGTGTCTTCACGCCGATCAAGTATAAGCTGAACCCTCCCTGGATATTTTGTTCAATTAGTATCAATTCTAAGTTCAATCGGCGAGAAAGAGAGTGCCCGACCCCATGGCTTCCCGATCACGAGTGGCCACCGCGGATTGAGTGAGGAGAGAACCACGTGCCCTCAAGGAGCAAAGTCCGCCCCACTGATGTGCACTACCAGAAAAGGCGGGATTTCAGACGGCCAGCTTCCGTCTGAAATCCGTCTGAAAAGACTTTTGTAACGGATTTCGGATGAATTTCGGACGGAAAGAGGCCGTCTCATATTTTTGGTTACAAATTTCGGACATATTAGTATCTGTCACAAATTCCGTCTGAAATTTCAAACGGAAATATTCCGTGTCAAATCTCGTCTGTAAATACAAGTTTCGAACATATTAATATCAGTCACAAATGCCGTCTGAAATTTGACACGGAACCTTTTCCATCTGAAATACTGTCTGAAATTTATTCCGTCTGAAATTTCACATGGAAAATATTCCGTGTGAAATACCGTCTAAAATTATATGTCTAAAATACCGTTCCAATATCCGTTTGAAATTTCAGATGTACATTTCAGACGCATACGCTGAAATCCGTCTGAAATTTCAGACGCAGACGCACAAGTATGTTCAGACGGATAAATACCGTCTGAAATACCGTCTGTTATCCGTCTGAAAATTCATACGGATCCGTCTGAAAATTCGTCCGAAAAAACTTCCATTAAATTTTTTAAAAAATATAAAATTATTTTAAAAAAACCTATTAAAATTCAAACTAATGACTAAAAATAAAAACATAAATAAGAAACTCAACATTCATAGATAAAAAACTATGTTGATCAAATATCCTCCACATCGTCCATATCCTCGTCCCTGCCCTGCTCATCTCCTCTGTCGCCGCCCGCAGAAGGATCCTCCTACATTAACAAAATAAAAACATTCATTCATAGATAAAAAAATTAGTGTGGAGATAAATTAGATATTTTATTATATTGGATAAATTGAAATCAAACATAATATCAAATCGATAAATATCATTATTCCTAAAGGAATTCTGCCAACGTGAAAGAGAGTTCAATCATTGGCAAGTAGAAGAACTTCCTCTGTATGACTTCTATTCTGTTAAGGTTGACAATAGATCTCAACAGCTTGATGTTCTTCAAAAATGGGAGGAGAACATGAGTATTCTTTTCTGGGGCTATAAGCAGTTTTCTAGAATTGTGTGCGATGTAAGAGACGAGATAGGGGCTGCATGTCAGGAGAGGTTAGTAAAGGTCCCTAGCCTTCTCATTTTAGATGAAGGCCATACTCCCAGAAATGAAGACACAAATATTATTCCTACGCTAGAAAAGGTGCAAACTCCCCGTAAGATGGTCCTTTCAAGGACACTATTTCAGAATCATGTCAAAGAAGTTTTTAATATATTAAATCTAGTGCGTCGTAAGTTTGAGAACATGGACTCGACACGATCTTGTCATGATGAGTCCATGTTCAGGAAAACTTACGACACACTAGATTCAATATATTAAAAACTTCTTTGACATGATTCTGAAATAGTGTCTATGAAAGGACCACCTTGCGGGGAGTTTGCACCTTTTCTAGCGTAGAAAGACTATTTGTGTCTTCATTTCTTGGAGTATGGCCTTCATCTAAAATGAGAAGGCTAGGGATCTTTACTAATCTCTCCTGACATGCAACCCCTATCTCGTCTCCTACATCGCACACAATTCTAGAAAACTACTTATAGCCTAAGAAAAGAATACTCATGTTCTCCTCCCATTTTTGAGAACATCAAGCTGCTGAGATCTATTGTCAGCCTTAACAGAGTAGAAGTCATACAGAGGAAGTTCTTCTACTTGTCAATGTGTAGCTCCCAAGATATACCATCACGAGATGCCATGAGACTCATCACGAGATGCTATGAGACGAAAGTATCCTGAGTAGAGCATGTATATCAGGTGGCAGTAGGAGGCACCTGAAAGTTGATGCAGAGGTAAGTTTCTTTGATATAGTGAAAGAAACATTGCAAAACGAAGATCCTTGTAAAAGGAGAATTTCAATCATAAAGGACCTTCGGGAGATGACCGGAGATGTCTTGCACTACTACAAAGGCGAATTCTTGGATGAGTTGCCAGGACACATTGATTTCACTGTGCTATTGTGTCTGAGTCCCAGATAGAAAAAACTTCTAGGATACTTCGGGAAATACGAGAAGTTTAAGAGAATTGATGTTAGTAGTGCAGTGTACCTGCATCCATGTTTGAAAGATTGTACTGATTATGCTTCTCGAGATCGGATTGTCATGAAAGTGAAAGATCAAGTGATTGATAATCTTTTGGACTCCATAGACTTGAAAGATAGAGTGAAGATAAAATTCTTTTTGAATATTTTATCAATTGCAGACTCTGTTGGAGATAAAGTGATTGTATGATTTCTGGTGACACAAATACTGAGCAGAGGGAATTGGCAATGAAGCAATTCCTCCACTCACCTGATGCTAAGGTTCTATTTGGTTCAATTAAGGCATGTGGAGAGGGCATCTCTCTTATAGGAGTATCCTAGAAGTTTAATATGTATTTATGGGAGGTTTTGATGTGTAGAAAAATCACCCAATGCCATTCAACCAAATCAAAGGCCTTATGACCCTCTTTGAAAACATGATTTTTCCAGAAAACTGGCATGCAAGATCTAGAGATGCAAAAGGAATGCAAGGTGGCTGCCTTTGTTACCAATGGGTGTTGGTCTCTACCACAACCTGCTTCTTCTGAAATGGCTGACCTTTGGAATACAATATCAGGGATCCCTATATATTGCATCAGGTGGAAGAGATGAAATCCGATGGAACCATAATAATGGGCTGTTCACTACAGCACATTGCTGGGAAGTAATAAGAGCAAAAGCTACACCTTTGCTTTATAGTGAATGGATCTGGAAGGGGTTGACAATACAAAGAGTCTCTCACTGTCTGTGGCAAGCAATGTTAAGCAAACTCCCAACTATGGACAATTTACAAAAGAGAGGACATCACATTACTTCTATGTGCTACTTTTGCAAAAGCAATTGTGAATTTTCAGAACATCTATTCTTTGAATGTCCTTACTCTAATTGGATTTGGAAAGAAATTCTAAGTAGGCTAGACTTTCACCGGTCTCCTAAAACTCTCAATCTGGAAATTTCAGAGCTTGCTAATAACTGCCCTAAGAAAGGGCCAATTCTGAAGTAGGTGAGAGTGCTACTGAGAACCACAGTTTGGCATATCTGGAAGTAGAGATGTGAAAGAATTTTCCAAAGAGATTGTGTGCTTAAAGGAAATCTTCTAATCCAAATATTGGAAGACAGCCGCCACTGCATAGAATTCCATAAAGCATTAACAAGGTTAAAGAGGAAGCGAGATATTAGCATATTCAAAAGATTTAACATCAATTGTAAAGCTCCTTAGAAGGTTTCCACATTTCTAGTTTTTCTAGTATGATATAATGCAATGAAGGGAGGTTAGCCGACTGGAGCTAGAGTAGTGTTTATGATGAGGGACGGATGACCGACTCGAGCTAAGACGTACGACCGACTCGTTGTACGGCCAGCACTAGCACACTAGGGCAAGTCGGGCGACTGACCACCGTGGTATTCTCCGGGTGGAGACGTCTCTCAACAGCAACTATCTTGAGCCCGACGATCGTCCCTTGCGAGGGAAACGTGGGGATCGCGGCGATTAAGAAACCACCGTCGCCTAGGGTACCGATTCGAGCTCGGTGCTCGATTGGAGCTACGGAACGGGCGCTCACAACTCACACTCACGGTGATTTTGAAACTAGCTATCGGTCCTATTCTCACAAACGTAGCAATCTAGAAAGGATATTAAATAGCAAATGTAAGGATCGGAATGAATCGCGTACCTCCACGCCTAGGCGTGGGGAAGAACTCCCGGCCGATTTCCGAACAACCACAATACACAAATGATTAACTTTACAATTTCAGAACTGAACACCCACTCCACACAGGGAGGTATCAGGCTACAATCAATAACTTTGGGGTTGCTGGAACCCGGGTTGACGGGCCACACTCGCAGGAGGCGAGGAACGCGTGCCGGAGCCGCTCGGGTACGCCGATGGAAATCCGACCCGATTCTGCCCGCGCGGGTCACCCTGCGCAGCGAACTTGCGGAGGCTGGTACGATCAGATCCGATGCCCGATCGAAGCTCCGTTAGTTGGAGAACGACGGTGACTGGATGTAGTTTCTTCACTCCGACGGGCGTGATCTGATGCCTTCAGATCTGGGAGCAGTGACGAATCTTCTCAGGTTCTGGTTTTGTGCTCACAGAACTGCACAGCGACAAGGTATGTTGCCGATGTCGGATCGGGGCGTTCTTTGTGGGAGATGGTAGGCGACGTCAAGAGGAAGAAGCTATCGAAAGATCTCGCATAGATCTCAACCGGATGAGTCGGGGAGGACTCTGGAAGTTGGCTCTGGTTTGGGCCCGGATCTGCTCAGATCTCTTGCGCGATCTCACGGGAATCGCCGCCACGAATAGCACGGTGATCAGATCGAGGCGAGACCAGTGGCAACGTGAAAATGACTCAAAATCCTACGATCTCTCTTCAGGAATCAACTTCAGATGGCGTCGGGGTTGGGCTCCAACAATTAAAACATAGTCATCTTTAGATCTGGGCAGCAATCAGGAATCGATCTGCGTGCCTCCACGAGAAAAATCGCCACCATTGCTCATGAACTCCGATCGAGGCGAAACCAGCGCTGAAAGTTTGCTAACTTGCAGAGGTATCACAGAGAATTTTTGTGGAAGGAGAAGATAAGAGGAAGGGAGGGATATGTGGTCGAGTCACATGACTTAGTTCTGTCCAGTCACAGGACAGCACAATGGGAGTCACACCCAAGAACACACTAAGAGAATCACTCTCTAATGAACTTTTCTTTCAACAAAACTTCATTCACTTCTACATAAACACTATACATGCCCTTATATAGGGAAATGCAAGGGGTAGGGGGGGAGGGGGCTTGTGCAAGATGCAAGAAGGGGGAGGGGTGCGCATGGATTAAGACCCTTGGTGAAAGGGAAAGGGGGGACAAGGGGACATGGTTGCTCACCTACCCTTTGAAATTCCAAGTAAAGAAGGTAGGTGGCAGCCATTAGAACTTGACCAGCAGTCATCTAATACTCCATGTGATAAATGAAGGTGGGAAGAAAAATAAAATCAAACAAACTAGCCTAATATGCCAAAAGAGGGGGCGCCCCCTACTTGGGCTTTGAATGGGCCAATGTTGGCCATGGCTTAACCAAGCCCAACCAACCAATATGGCTTAAGGCCATTCCACCCTTGAAAGCCCATGAATGAAGAGAGCCCACTCTAGATAACCCAATCTAGATAGCCCATGTAGGAAGGAAGCCCATATGGCTTATGGATCCATTACAAATGGACCAAGGCCATTCCTTCTTAAGGAATGCTTAAGGGGCTTTAACCATTTGGCCCTTTAGGAGCCTTACAACCAGCCCATTAGCAAATTACAAATACAATAACCATTACAAGCCCAATTTCAATGCAAAAAAGGTCCAAATTCAAGCCAAATTGTCCCCATTTTGAAGAGAAGCCGATGTAGTCCACTTGGTGCTCCGCGTATGGCACCGTCGGTTCACCGATGTGTCACTTGATCACCCTGGTGTCCGCACTAATTCTCCCTGGGTGGGAGGAACTCGACCCCGTCGAGTAAGGGTCTCGAAGCTTGCGCTCTCCGCATGTGATCAAGGCGTTGGTCATCCTGGGGCATCCTCACCAACACAATAGGACGTGTGGGTATGCGCCGTTCCTTGTGGTGATCACCTGCTCATTCAGTATACAATCTATATGCATGCGTTGAGGCTAGAAGAGGTGGACTCTTGGGTGAGGGGTCACTCCCAATAGAAAGATAAAGCTCGAAACTCACTAGGGATCACCGCGGGTTCCAATATGCTACCAGAGGAAACATGGAATGTCGAATTGACACCATCGTCGTTCGGTAATTCAATATCGTACGCTTTCGGACCCACTTGTTTCTAACCTGGAAAGGGTGGGTATCGTGGACTTAGAGTTGCTTTACGGCCCCCAGAGGAACCGTTCAGGTATGACCCTGATCATGACGTACTCTCCCTTTTGAACTCACGGACATGTAGCATGCATCAGCTAATTCCTTATGCGCGCATGGCTGGCCTTTTATTGACACGACTTAATGCAAACCATATGTATGAAAGAAAACAAACCGTAGAAACAAACACATACATGACCTTAGACAAACCTATGGTTATGCAGACCATGCATATGCAATGGTGGACCAGGACACCCGAACATGTGCCCTGTATACACTAGTGGCAACCGGTGGTTGGCGGAAAGTGGGACTCCTAGACATCCTACTTTGTCCGTAGCATGCGGCTGCCCATTGGATTTGGGAGACTTGGGAGGGCTAGGAGGGCCGAATGTAGGTGTATCGGGCTTGGTGGGCGTAGGTGGCCCGGCCCGTGGGAAAGGGGTGTGAAAGTGAATTTCCTCGACAAGGTATAAAGGAAGTGATGGGTCACGAGGCCCACTAGAGAAGAGGTCGAATGGGTCAAAGAGTGTGTGACCCCCCGGTTCCTCCATTACATAGTCCCATGTTTGAAATTCATGAAGGTGATGGTCACCTCCATCCATCGTGGTAGATGGGACAGTGTATAGAAGATATGACTCCTCCCTCGGGATAAAAGGGGTGAAGTCGGGCTCGACCGGTAGCGGGAGGAGTAGAAGAACCTCCGTGGTAACATGACCCATGGTGTACACGGAGGTAATGGACCCTAAGGTGAGATGGGTGAAGCTACGACCGGTGGGTCGATCAAAGCCTGGGGCCAATAAGTGCGTAAATGCCAACTGCTGTTCTAACCCTTTAAGAAGGTCGTCCAATGTATCCACATAGTGACTAGACCGGAAGGTGGTGTAAAATGAGTTGATCGGCACTAATGGTAGGGTAGGGTCCATGGATGGGAAGTAAGATGGGGTAGGGGCCAAACCTATCCTAAGCCAGCTAAAGAGTGGCTTGGCTATGAGTAGCTTTCCCGTTAGAAACATGGGTAGCTCTGGCTGAGAAGGCTCCAAATAAAGATCGGAGAGTGAGGCTTCTCCAACCCTTTTGTCCCTGAGGGCTAGAGATGTCCGAGTGGGACACTGT
Organism: Amorphophallus konjac; assembly: GCA_022559845.1. Classification (NCBI taxonomy): domain Eukaryota; kingdom Viridiplantae; phylum Streptophyta; class Magnoliopsida; order Alismatales; family Araceae; genus Amorphophallus; species Amorphophallus konjac. The sequence continues at coordinate 401,193,709 of CM040126.1, forward strand.
CCGGCAAAGTGGCCGAACCCCTGGCAGCGATAACACTGCTGTCGTGACCCACTACGCTCGTTGATAAGTGTGTCCTTACCCTTATCCTCCTGATGGACAGGGGGTGTAGGCAAAGGGGCTCTCGTGGGTGGGCAACGAGGATCCACTATGATGGGGAGACGACCTTGGGATGGAGCCATAGATGGCACCGGGTTAGGACTACCGGCGGTTACCTCCTTAAGATCGTTCTTGGTTCCATCCTGGCTAGGAGGTAGGCAAGGGGAAATCAGGGACTCAATATAATCACACTTCCTATCCAATCTATCCGCAAAGATTTGGAAGAGTTCGGCAATGGTGGGGTTTGGAGTAGGAGTAATGTGGTGGACTCTCCCATATGAACGTGGCTTAGTCGTGGACCTAGGCTCTCCTACATGCGCGGCACATTGCCTCCGATTATGTCCCACTTGGGTGGGGGTGATGGGGTGGGGTCGGTTGGAGGGGACCGGGCCGGGTAGGTAGACCTTCCTAAGTTCATCCTTCATCTCATGCCACGACTCGATGGGCCTTTACCTCCTAACCTCTCTCATGCGCTCAATGCTCTCCCATTTTCAGGCGGCTTTGTGGACAAGCCTCTCTCGGGCAAAACTAACTTGCATGGCATCAGACATGGTGTAACATTCAAAATATTTGTCCATGGCGGCCTCCCAATTGAGGTAGTCGCTCGGATCATTAGAGCCATAAAAATCCGAGGCTTCGGGCCTACGGAAGGGGAGAGGATGGTTGCCAAGCCCATGGGTAGACCAACGGCCATATTGCCCGGGTGATTGGGAATCCATGGGAAATTGGGGGGGAACTACATGTTGGACATGCCGACACTTGGACACGACACTAGACTGGATATGCAAGGTTGGAATGCACTAACAAATGCAAACACCGACTAATGCACCTAGACCTAAACCAATATCCGGTACGTGGCGGAGTTAATCGATCCGAAGATCACTCTCGCAAGTGTGCGGCCTTCCCGATAGGCGTAGCCTAACGTTCGGACAACACCTTTTAATATACCGAATTATCGGGATGAAATGTAATTTAAACCACCCTTTTTTTGTTTTGAAAATAATGATGATCCCAGACTCGACTTACACTATGCAAGACTTATGCAACAACTACCCTAGACTCGACTCGCTCTGATACCAATTTGATGCGGGACGGATGACTGACTCGGGCTAAGACGTACGACCGACTCGTTGTGCGGCCAGCACTAGCACACTAGGGCAAGTCGGGCGGCTGACCACCGTGGTATTCTCCGGGTGGAGACGTCTCTCAATAGCAACTCTCTTGAGCCCGACGATCGTCCCTTGCGAGGGAAACGTGGGGATCGCGGCGATTAAGAAACCACCGTCGCCTAGGGTACCGATTAGAGCCCGGTGCTCGATTGGAGCTATGGAACGGGCGCTCACAACTCACACTCACGGTGATTTTGAAACTAGCTATCGGTCCTATTCTCACAAACGCAGCAATATAGAAAGGATACTAAACAGCAAATGTAAGGATCGGAACGAATCGCGTACCTCCACGCCTAGGCGTGGGGAAGAACTCCCGACCGGTTTCCGAACAACCCCAATACACAAATGATTAACTTTATAATTTCAGAACTGAACACCCACTCCACACAGGGAGGTATCGGGCTACAATTAATAACTTTTGGGTTGCTGGAACCCGGGTTGATGGGCCACACTCGGAGGAGGCGAGGAACGCGTGCCGGAGCCGCTCGGGTACGCCGACGGAAATCCGACCCGGTTCTGCCCGCGCGGGTCACCCTGCGCAGCGAACTTGCGGAGGCTGGTACGACCAGATCCGATGCCCGATCGGAGCGCCGTTTGTTGGAGAACGACGGTGACTGGACGTAGTTTCTTCACTCCGAAGGGCGCGATCAGATGCCTTCAGATCTGGGAGCATGACGAATCATCTCAGGTTCTGGTTTTGTGCTCACAGAACTGCACATCGACAAAGTAAAATGAGAGAATAATGGTTGCCGATGTCGGATCAGGGCGTTCTTTGTGGAAGATGGTAGGCGACGTCAAGAGGAAGAAGCTCTCCAAAGATCTCGCATAGATCTCAACCGGATGAGTCGGGGAGGACTCTGGAAGTTGGCTCTAGTTTGGGGCCGGATCTGCTCAGATCTCTTGCGCGATCTCACGGGAATCGCTACCACGAATAGCACGATGATCATATCGAGGCAAGACCAGCGGCAACGCGAAGATGACTCGAAATCCTAAGATCTCTCTTCAGGAATCAACTTCAGATGGCGTTGGGGTTGGGCTCCAAGAATTAAAACACAGTCATCTTTAGATGTGGGCAGCAATCAGGAATCGATCTGCGTGCCTCCACGAGAAAAATCGCCACCGTTGCTCACAAACTCCGATCGAGGCGAAACTAGCGCTGAAAGTTTACTAACTTGCAGAGGTATCACAGAGAATTTTTGTGGAAGGAGAAGATAAGAGGAAGGGAGGGATACGTGGTCGAGTCACACGACCTAGTTCTATCTAGTCACAGGACAGCACAATAGGAGTCACACCCAAGAACACACTAAGAGAATCACTCTCTAATGAACTTTTCTTTCAACAAAACTTCATTCACTTCTACATAAACACTATACATGCCCTTATATAGGGAAATGCAAGGGGTAGGGGGGAGGGGACTTGCGCAAGATGCAAGAAGGGGGAGGGGTGCGCATGGATTAAGACCCTTGGTGAAAGGGAAAGGGGGGACAAGGGGACATGGTTGCTCACCTACCCTTTGAAATTCCAAGTAAAGAAGGTAGGTGGCAGCCATTAGAACTTGAACAGCAGCCATCTAATACTCCATGTGATAAATGAAGGTGGGAAGAAAAATAAAATCAAACAAACTAGCCTAATATGGCAAAAGAGGGGGCGCCCCCTACTTGGGCTTTGAATGGGCCAATGTTGGCCATGGCTTAACCAAGCCCAACCAACCAATATGGCTTAAGGCCATTCCACCCTTGAAAGCCCATGAATGAAGAGAGCCCACTCTAGATAACCCAATCTAGATAGCCCATGTAGGAAGGAAGCCCATATGACTTATGGATCCTTTACAAATGGACCAAGGCCATTCCTTCTTAAGGAATGCTTAAGGGGCTTTAACCATTTGGCCCTTTAGGAGCCTTACAACCAGCCCATTAGCAAATTACAAATACAATAACCATTACAAGCCCAATTTTAATGCAAAAAAGGTCCAAATTCAAGCCAAATTGTCCCCATTTTGAAGAGAAGCCGATGTAGTCCACTTGGTGCTCCGCGTATGGCACCGTCGGTTCGCCGACGTGTCACTTGATCGCCCTGGTGTCCGCACCAGTTTCAATTTTATTTCTATTCTGTATTAGGCTACTAGTCTACAGATTGTGTAGTCAGTAGTCATCTCCAACTTCTTCTGTGCATTCTCTTACATGATACAAATCATTACTTATCAAAAAAAAACATGAAGAATAAAAATATTCAACCAAATCAAATGACATGCAATAAGGGCTGTTTTAATGTCAATAGGGAAAAAACATCAAGAATAAAAATATCCTCCGCCAAAATGTGTCGACTCTGACAGTCGACACTTTCGACTGGATTTTTTGTTTCTTTGCTAGAAATAGACTTCTCGATGAAATGTGTCGAGTCGACTCTTTCACCTTGTGTTCAGATTTTGTTCTTTGACAGAACACCCGTGAACCCTCATCATAGGGTTTTGAGATGATTCCCAGAATACACCATAGTCCATATGATGGATGCTGGATGGCATTGAATAATTCATAATATATTTCACAAACATGTAGACGCATAAGGAAAAAAAAATAGCCCTATAACATGGTTCCAAAAATTAAGAATTGGAGGCCTAGCCCGGTTATCTGGGATCAGAGGAGGCCTCCTCCTCCCCCTCTGAGCTCCCCCTCCCCCCCACCCTCCCTGAACCCCCCTTCCCCTCCCACCGGCGACCTCCCCCCTCCCAGAACCCACTCCCACCGATGACCTCCCCTCCCCCTCCGAGCTCCCCCTCCCTGCCACCGGTCGCCCCTACCTGAACCCCCCCTCCCCCTCCCTGTCACCGGTCGCCCTGCCACCGGCGCCCCTCCGTGAACCCCTCCTCCCCTCCCACCGGTAACCTCCCCCTCCAAGCTCCCCCTCCCCCACACCCTCCCTGAACCCCACCTCCCCTCCCACCGGCAACCTCCCCCTCCGAGCTCCCCCTCCCCCCCCCCCCACGTACCCTTCCTGAACCCCTCCGATGATCCCAAAAAAAAAGGGCACTTGCGTCGGCGAGGGAGGGGGAGGGGAAGGGGGATGGAACTTACCGGAGAGGCTGGCAGCGGTGGAGGTGACAAGAGGCGGCAGTGACGAAGAGAGGGAGGAGGCGACGGTGCGGCCGACGAGAGGGAGGAGGACGGAGGCGGCGGCGACGACGGAGGCTGGCGAAGACATCGCGGACGGCGGTGGCAAAGTCGAGAGGGAGGAGGGCGGCGGCAGCTCCGACAGGGAAGACAGAGGAGAAATAGTAAGAGTGAGAGGGAGGGTGGGGGAAATGAGGAAATGGCAGTCTCGAATGTGGCGGGGGAGGGAAAATTTGAGACGAAACTTCGGACGGAAATAATTTCCGTCTTAAATTTCAGACGTAAGATTATTCGTCTGAATATTTGTCTCTAATTTCAGACTTGAAAATTGTCGTATGAATATCCATATGTAAATTCAAACGGATATTCAGACGGAATGATTCTGTCCCAAATACAGATGGAATTTGAGACGAAATATATCCGTCTGAATTTACAGATGGAAATGCGACGAAAATTAATCCGTCTGAAATTTTCGTCTGAAATACCATTTTTTCTTGTAGTGGTGGGTGCTCCTATCCTAATGCGGAAAAACACATTAGGCTGAGCCATCGTCCCTACCAGCAGGGTTTGGACCCTTGAACCCACCCTACCATCACTTAGCCACCACGGGAAAGGGTTACGTTGCGATATCGGTCCGCCAACATCGAGTTCGCCAATTTGTAAGTGTGCTTGCAAGTCTAAGTTCGAGGTTCTCCCGGTCAGTCCCATCGCATCCCTGGGTCGTGTCACGTCACTTCCTCGTCTCCCCTATAAGCCATTTGCGAGCTCTTCGTCATTTGCTATGTGGTCATCCTCAATTATCACTACTCTTTCATCACTGACAGCCATGGAGCCGAAGGGGATACCGGTGCAACGCTTCGTCCGCCGTAAACTAGATGTCCCACCTGCAACTCAAAAAGCTACGGTTCCTATGGCCGAAGAAGAAACGTATGAGGAACCTAGGGTTTCTAAGTGCTCCACTTCAGGACGATAAGTTAAAGGTAGGGGGATTCCTTATCTCCCTTACATAACTATTTGCCCCCCTTATCGACCTATTTATTTGTCACACTTATCTACCTATTTGTCACTCTTAAAGACCTACCTGTCACCGAATTTCATACATTTGTCACCCTTAAGCACCTATTTGCCACACCTAAACTCCCTTATCTATATATTTGTCACCCTTGTCTTAATCTTAATATTTTTTGTATTTCTTGATCAGTCAATTAACTGAATATCTTGTTTACACATTTTTTTGAATCTAGTGAACACAAAGGTCATCTCGGTCCGGTGTTCTATGGACATTTACATGAAGGATAGGGATCAGATGGCATTTCGGGAATGCCACAAGTCATTGATGAGGACCACACTCTTTGGTCCATATGTTGATAATGCTTCTCCCGTCACCTTCACCATGACAATATTGGAGGTGATTATTTGCGCCCATAGTGGAGGAAATTACTTCTGTATGAATAGTAAGGAGGTCGCATTCAGTGTGGAAGATATGGCCATAATTTTAGGATTACCTTGCTCCAGTCAGTCGGTTCAACGTTATGGATCCGTAAAAAAGAAGTCCAAGTTGCAACATCGATTTGGGTTTGCAGCAACATTTGACCGGAAGAAAGTGTGCTCTCTCATCCAACAAATTGTTGGGTCCGATGAAGAGCAGGATGTGGTCGAGACTGTTCGGCTGTGGATTGTACTCCTACTGTCCACTTTCCTTTGCTCGCGGTCGACGCATTCTTGTCCACAACAGATGCTGTCATGCTTAGATGACACTGAGAGAGTTTCAGATTACAATTGGGCAGCCACCGTGCAACAGGTAACAATGTACAAGTTTGAGCAATTAGTGTTGACGGTCCAAAAATGACGATAAGGTACAATTGGCCGTGCTAAGAGAAGAGCCGAGGATGCATCCCAAGCCCATACATTTATATTTGGTTGTTCTGCCGCACTTGCTGTAAGTTTTGTTATTTTTGTTATGTAATAATGTGTCAGTCATTAATTCTACTGTATTGTAAAATAACTTGATGTATTTCATATTACAGGTCTGGTTTTTTTAGCATACGCAGGTGCGGCAGCCACTAAGGCAGGTGGCATTTCCCCGACTATTTAGGTGGGGGCCATTTCTAGATAGGAAATTAAAATTCTCCATTCGATCCTTGCGAGACCAACATGTATTATGAGTACTAAAAAATTCTTCTCTGTCATTCAACATTAATGAATAACCGAAGTGATGTAGTTTGAAATGCAGGTGATCGAAGAGCTCCTTGTTGAGCCAAGTAAAAGGGGCATGGTGTACGGTGGTCAGATGATGACCAGACCCAGTGATGAGAAGACGTCCTTATCAACTCCATACATGCCTGTGCTACAGGATATTGCCGCCACATTGAATATCCAGTAGCGGGTACTTGAGAAAATGAGGGCCGACTTTCTCGGTAGGGTGGAAGGGGCTCACAATGTTGCGGAACATATGCATCCTAGTTTGGAAAACATTGCCGCTGATGCAGCACGCCCTAGGCCCGTCGAACAGGTGACGAGTGATGCCATGCCACCTCAGGCAGCCCCTGGAGAGGAAGTGCAAGGGGCTAAAAATGTTGAGGAAAGTATTTGCCAAACTTTGGTGGACATTATCGCAGATGTCCCAACTCCAAGGCCCCATCAACAATGTACGGATGATACTGTGCCATCTAAGGCAGCCCCTGAAGAGGATGTGCAAGGTGATATCCAAGCTCAGGTGGAGGCAACCAATGGCCATGATGACCTTCGTCCAGGTGTCTTTTCTCAGTCCCTTCATCAACGGGACGAGAAGCCTGTGAGGAGACCAAGGGCACCTGCAAAGAAAACAGTACGGGGGAAGAAGAAGGTGAGTCTGCATTGATCCTACTTCTTATAGTATAGAATCTAAGATTGGTATATTGGCATAAATGTAGAAGGGAGATGAAGCTGACCAGATCAAAAAGCTCCTATAGAGTGATTGGATCTGCAAAGGTCGGCTAAAGGCGAGAGATAACAAGATTGTGAATGATTTCATTGATGCTTGTGCCTCGGGGGATATTGAGTAAGTTGTCCTCTTATAGTTTCTGTAATTATCCTGATTCGCCTTACTCTGACTACCATGAAATTTTTTGTCCAATATAGTGGCCCCATATTTGAATTACAGAACGAGATTGTTTTGAAATGTCATCATGTCATTGATCTATTATACGGCCAGATGATAGATGATACGGTACTTTCTTTCATTAATTGTGCAATTTTATGTCTCGCCTTACCCCTAAACTTGTGTTTCTACTGCTAATAGAATCGTGATTGTTTGCAGGTGATCGATGCCATGATGTACCTCCTCCACTCAAGATGCAATGAATCTGACATCTTTCATCAGTGGGTTTATTTTCCCACCATTGTAGTGAATCACATCAACGGCAAGACAGTGGCCAATTATGAAAAAATCATGGAATTATTGCAGTGCTCCTACGAGAATGATGAATTCTCAGAACTACAGCAGAACAAATATTTATTCTTCGTGTTATACCCTGGAAATCACTAGCATCTATTTGCTGTTGACACGGAGAATTGCCGCTTTGTCTCATACAATACCATGAGAGGCATGGCCATCTATGATGCCACTACAAGAAAATGGATACTTTTTCTTGTCCATGTACCTGTATTAAAGATATTTATAATGTGTCTATTAATTATTCCTTAATAATGTCAAATATTTCATTTGGAGGCTGCAGTTGTACAAGAGTTACTGAAGGAATATGAGACATTCGAGGGAGTTGATGAATGGGAACTTGTGTTCAACAACGAATGTCCCCAACAGGCAAATGAAAGCCGCAACTGTGCCATTTATGTACTGAAATATGTTGATGAATTGTCAAGGAAGAGGGAGATATCATGGACATTTAATGAGGGTGATTGTAATATGATTAGAGCCTGGTTTGGGGCCAAACTCATTAACTTTGGAAATACAAGATCTTAAATAATTTCACATCTCAAACCTTAGAATGTGGGATACCTATGTTGATTGATATTTCTTTTTTCATACATTTTGATCTTCAAAGTTTCATATGTTTTAATACTGTTAATGTGTGCTTTATAATGTTAATTCATGAATATCAATGAGTATTCTGAAGATAGATTCAAGTTTGGTTAAGGAACTGGACTTAAGTGTGAAAAGATGAAGGCTTTACTTGCACAAGTGTCGACTAGAGTCGACCTGGGAGCCGACTCCAGTTAAGACTACTGAAGAGAAAAACCCAAGTCACCCGCTAGATGAAAAGGGCTTTGGCTACGCTTTAAGGGTGACAAATAGGTGGCCGATGGTGAAAAATAGGCCTTACGGGTGTAAAAGAGGCTACAAAGGGTGAATAATTGATGTTCAAGCTAAAATATGAAAATATCCATATCTCATGAGAGAGAATATATCTCTGACAGGGTAGTCTCGGGTCACGTGCAAAGTCTGGCCTTCGAGTTGAGCGTGTGCCAGACACACCAAACATGTGATTCACCCTTTCAGCCCATTTGTTAGCCTTACTGGCTATTTTACACACTTATCATCCATTTGTCAGTCATACGGGCTATTTGTCACCCTTCGGTTCAATAGCCATTGCCTTAGCCATTTGTCACTGTAATGCCTTGGCCGTCGCCTTTGCTATTTGTCACCACTAGGTGTGCATTTGTCACCACTAAAGTGGCATTTGTCATCCTTACTGCATATTTATCACTCTTACCACATGAGCCCGCCGTTGCCTTCTTTTCTCTCCATTAGCTGCTTGGCTTTGACCTGGATCACTATAGCTGACTAGTCTATTCATTGACCTTTGAGTTTGACTGGGACTTCATGACTGTAGTCAACAAAAAGTTGAGCTTGGCTGGAGTCTTGGTTGATTTGCGTTTACATTGACCAGTCAACATTGACTATCTTGGCATTGACCAAGTCCCTTCGTTGTTCTTCTGATTGTTGTAGAAACTCTTCATACACTGTTCATATTTTTGTCCTCTTGTGAACTTGACTCTTTCTTTCAGCTTCTTTTGCTTTTCATTTGTTAGCTCTAGGATCTATTTTCACCCTTACCAGTGTATTTGTCTACTCTGCAGATCTAGTTGTCGCCACTGATACGGTATTTTTCACCCTTATCCACTGCCTTTGCTTCATGCGTCGACGTTCCTTCTTAGGTTTTCACAATTTTAGTGCTATAAGCTATTTTTCAAACTTAGGCAGTTATTTGTCACTGCTATTAGGCATTTGTCAGCATTGGGCAACTATTTATCACCCTTATACTCCACTAGCCATCGCCATTGACCTTCTATCGTCAAACTGGGGTATAAACCGGGGTACCCCATGTGGGTTATGTAACACCAGTTTCCCATGAATACGCAGAAAAGGATTTGTGAGGCCCGAAGCCATCGTGGGCTTTAGCAATTATAATCGTCCTCCTTTCTCCACTCGCGAAACCCTCGACGCCGTGCTCCGCCCTCGCACTCCTGCTGCCGCTTCCCTTTTATTTGTTGCCCTCACGACCTTCACTGCACCAATCTTGATGTAGCTTGTTGCCTTCGTTGTCACAGTAGATGTGCGTTCCCAGGGCCAACGTCTTGATCGAGGGAGAGTTGGCCCATCAATGGCAACCGTCATGGTAGATTGTAAGGTCAGAAGGGTGGTTGGAGAACCTAATTAAGTCTACACCTCTCTTGTCCAATCACCTCTGCAATATGCTCCGATCGAGCAACGATCGTTCGGCTAGAGTTCCCCACGTTCCCCTTTTTTCTACTCCCGAGGGGCCATGTTACCACCTCGATTGCAGTGATGTGTTAAATCGACACACCGATCTCAGTCGTGACCCTACAGTGACACCCGCTCTTCTATTTTAAGTTCTTAAGGCTCCTCCACAATGTCATCCCCTTCATCAGTGCGCGTAGCGGTGGCCTCCCTAGTACAAGAGCTCGTCTCCTCTACGTCCTCCTCGGTCCCTTGTCATCACTGGTTCCTGCTGCAGATGCTCTCTTCCTTTTTTTTAATCCTCTTCCATGTTTATGCATTTTACAGGCCTTTCATATGTTCGTATATGATATGCTCTGGGTAGTTTCATATGTGGCGGATGCAGTGGTTATTTTGTTCTTAACCTCTGCACATGAATTATTTTTCCCAATCTTTTCGTTGGACCTCTACTATGCTTTGTGTATGCTATGTACATTGTATTGGACCTAACATCTACCTTGCTTTGATAAGAGCACACGAAAATGGACTTCCATATTGTTATTACTTGCCAAGAAAGCATGTAAATATGTTCAAATTTTATTCCACCACATTATGGCATACTATTGCTTACAATTTAATAAAAAGGTTGTAAATTTTACCATCTTCATTTTCCCCCATATATCACAAAAGTTTTATATGTATCAAACCTCGGATATGCACTATACATTGTAGAATGCAAATTATGGAACTACATGTTTGACTTATTGTTACCGATTTTCTACATTGTTAAAAGATCTCTGCATGCTTTTTTAGTGTGTAAACATTGGAATGTCTGATGTACATTGTTTTTTTTAATGAGATCTTGGTAAGGTTGTTATGTAAATGAACATTCTGTTTTTATTAATCCTGCCAACCAAATTGTCATTACTTTATTCTGAAAATGCATGTTTCATCCCATGAGTTACTGCTATGACTCCTTACATGCAAGGAATTGAGGTTCAGAAAATGGGAAGGTATAAATATTATGTAGTGTGGGTTGGTCGCGAACCCGGTGTATATTATAGTTGGCCCGAATGCTTTGTCCAAGTGAATGGATACCCTAGAGCTCGTTATAAGGGTTTTCACTCGGTAGAAGAAGCACATGCTACTATAATGAGGTTGGCAATAGCAGCCATACGTATGTTGATCATCATCAACTACGGGAAAGGCCCATGCCTACATATCATGCAAGTCCCGGGCCTTATTATGATTCAAGGAATCAGGCACTATGCCAGCAGACTACACAAATGTCAAATGTGCCTTGTATTGTTGTTGTTCTATTATGTACTCTAGTAGTGTTGCTCCTCTTTATATTAGCTGCTTTGTTATTACTGTTGTTGTAGGTAAGGAAGTATACTACGCTTGGTCTACGTAGGGAAATAATGTACTGGACATTTTACTCATTGTCAATGACTTGGCTATTTCATCTTTGATGTCTTGGTGATGGACGTGCTTTGTGTGATATAGACTTTGATCGACGTGCTTTGTGTGATCTGTATTATAGTCTGTCAACAATGAACAGCTCTACAATAATGAATTCTGCAATATTTTTGGCTCCAATGTAACAGTTGTAATCTTCGTTTCTATAATAATGAATAACATTGAGTAATGAACAATATTGATTTTCATACAATTGTTATGTGTTTCACTGTGTTACTTTTGATATGTGATGCCAAGAGAATGGATACCTGTTGGCATTGAATAAAAAAGGAGAAGAGAAGGAAAAAGGAAATGAGAGTGGGCCAGATGAGAAGCTGAAATGAGAAAGAAGAAGCAAAAAAAGACCTTTCCCAATGTTGATGACAAATGGACTGAACTCAAGAACATTATGAACAGATCATTCAACAAAAAAAAGACCTGATGCATCATTCAAGAATGTCAAATGCAAGAGTATGCTGTGTAATATTTGCAAGAGAATGTCAAATGATTTTTTGAAAACATACATATAAGTCAATGTGTTGATGTATATGAGCCTGTGGACGCACTAAGAATTTCTTTTAAAAAATTATTCGTGGTGTTCATTTATCTTTAGTGTTTTATCTAGTGCGAGGGCATGCCAGTCACAGATTGGTGATAATTTTTTTAATTGTTTTTATATTTTTTGTTCATTTTTAGAATTATTTTATGCATAATTATATTATTTCATTTATTAATTATGTTGTCATGTAAGTTCTTCACAGGCGTGTGGGGAGAGGCGCGTGGGGAGAGGCGTGGTCTGCGGCTTCTTGTTCGCTTGGCCGGCAGCCGTGGAGGCTGACGGCTATGCATCCTGGTGGTGCGGCCGTCATGGATGGGGAGGGGGGTCGGGTTTCTGGCTCCCGGCCTCTTTCTTTTGCCCAGGCGCGTGCGGCTTCTTTGCGCCCTGTGAAAGTGGACCTAGTGCAGAAACTGTCCGCGTTTACTAATGATGGCCATCCTGTGGTGTTCTTTTCTTTGGAGGAGGTGCGCAGGTCTAAGGAGCCGCTTAAGTTTGCTATCGTTGCAAAATGCTCGTATGGCCGATCGTCGATTCCTGAGTTGAACAGTTGCCTTTCTCAGCGGCTGTCTTTGGTGGGGAATGCGATTGTAGGTGTTTTGAATCCCAGGCATCTCTTGCTACGTTTTGAGGCTGAAGAAGATTTCTTAAAGGTTCTGGTTCGTAAACTGCTTTACATCAAGGGTTTTTTGTTTCGATTTTTCCGATGGTCTAGTGACTTTGATTTTAACTCCGATCCTACGTCCATGCCCATCTGGGTGGGTTTTCCTAATCAGCCGGTTAACCTGTTTAATGAGGATTATTTAAAGTCGATTGCTGGGAACTTTGGCAAGGTGCTTAGGATTCATGAGTCGACTCTTGCCAGGACGCAGACGGCTGAAGCTCTTGTCTGTGTTGATGTGGATGTGGCTAAGCCGCTCAGTGACCGCATTTGGATTGGTTATGGTGATGGGGGTTTCTGGCAGCCAGTTATTTTTAACAAGGTTCCGGCTATTTGCTCTTTCTGTCGGCGCATTGGCCATTCTGTTGATCAGTGCAACAAGAAGTGTAAGAATGTTCGTCGGCAGGAGTTAGCCTCTTCCGGGCAGCTTCCTTCGAAGGAATTATCCAAGGCCACGCATGTCTGGAGGGTGGTGCAACGTGGGGGTCAGTGTTTTGAGAAGATGAATGTGCCTGTGAGGCAGGCTTCTGTCCCAGTTGACACCTACCATCAGTTCATAGAGGTTGATAGCCGTCAGGTCGACGGCGAGGTGGGTCTACTCAACAATGACCCCCAGGTTTCTGGTGGGGCAGTCCGTATGAGAGTGCTGGATAACGATAGGGCGGAGGACAGTCCTTCTTTGATTTTGCAGGCGGAGGTTGCTCATGAGGGTGTTTCTGCTCCGGTGCAATTAGCTGATGATCAATTACTAGAGGCTCAGCCTCATGGGTTGTTCGGTGTGTCCTTGAAGGAAGGTGCGGAAGGGCCCCCTTTTAACGTTCTTGCGGTAACCTGCATGGCTGCGGGGCACGAGGTTATGGAGGAGGGGCCCAGTTTGGAGGCTACTTCACATAATGTGTTGGATTCCGATAAGTGCGTCATTGATAGTTCTGAGGTGGCGCGCTCTTCGGTAGATGTGGCTTTGCGGTTGCAAGAGGTAGGCCAGAGGGTTGCTGAGGAGGCTGCTAATGCCAATTGTTATATGCAGTGTGTAAAGGTGAAAAATAGGAAGGCTGGGGTTAATTGCGGTACAGTTTGGGAAGGTATTGTCACAAGATCTCGAGCGAGATCGGTGGAGGCCTTGAATAGAAGATCATCTCTATGATTCCTATTCTGATTTGGAATATTAGAGGGGTTGGTAATGCGGTCTCTCACATAAGTCTGAGGCACCTTCTTAAAGTTCATAAGGCTGGTATTGTTGCCATTAGTGAGCCTATGCTTGCACTTTCAATAGAGCCGCTCAATTAAGCTCTTTCCTTAAACTGGAGAAATTCGCTGGTAATGATGCAGAAGCTTCTAAGATCTGGGTGTTCTGGCAGTCAAGTTTAGAGCCGGAGGTCGTTGGCTCGTCTTCACAATTTATTACCCTTGGGCTTAAGGCGGGTGTTTCCTACTCATCCTTTTTCACGTTTGTTTATGGTGCTTGCGATTCTCAGGTTCGGAAACTTCTTTTTTCTGACTTGCTTTCTTTTGGCTCCACGCTGGCGACCCCTTGGTTGTTGGGTGGGGATTTCAATTGTGTTTTGAGGCCATGTGACAAAAGTGGAAGGGCTCCTCCTGCTTTGGCGCCCATGTCTGACTTTAATTCCTTTGTCTGCACGGCTAGGCTGTGCGGTGCTGGTTTATCCAGGCCATCGATGACCTGGTCTAACAACTATGTTGGTCTGGCTAATGTTCGGGCAAGGCCGGACAGGGTTTTTCTTAATAATGCCTGGCAAGTGGCCATGCCAAACCTCCTGGTTAAGCATCTTCCCAGGGGCCCTTCGGATCATGCACCTTTCTTGCTGTCTTTGGGGCCTATTACCGGACCTAGTAGATTTGTCTTTCAGAAAATGTGGTGTATCCACGATTCTTTTTTGCAAGTTGTCTCCAAGGCGTGGCAGGAGGCCCATGTTGACCATCCTAATGCTCTCACTAAACTTGTTGTGAAACTAAAAGGTGTCAAGTCTGCTCTTCGGCAATGGAACAAGGATGTGTTCGGGTGTGTTACTGCTGATGTTAAGGATGCGGAAGTTACGGTAGCTCATGCACAGGAGTCGTTTGATGGGGATCTCTCTGCGCAGAATAGGGAAACGTTGCATGAGGCTAATGCGTTGCTTCGTCAAGCGCTCCACAGGGAGGAGCTGTTTTGGTTTCAGAAGGCTAGGGTAGAGTGGCTAGAGAGTGGAGATAGGAATACTGCTTTCTACCATGCAGTGGCTTTGGGTAATCGTCGCAGAAGCTTCATTCATCGGCTGAAGGTTGGTGAACCGCCTGTGTGGTGTTCGGACCAGGACACTCTCAAGGGCCATGCGGTGAATTTTTTCAGGAATTTGTTTACTTCGGAGCTCCATGCTGTGGAAGCTGAATTGCTGGCTACTATTCCTTCACTTATATCTGATACGCAGAATGCTTCCCTTTACGTTGTGCCAAGTGTCGAGGAAGTTCGCCAGGCTATTTGGTCACTGAAGGGTTCTAGTGCTCCGGGGCCCGACGGTTTCTCAGGCAATTTTTACACTTGTACTTGGGATATTATTGGGCAGGACGTCGCTAATGTCGTGCATGCCTTCTTTGCGAGTTATCCTCTTCTGAGGAGGATCTCTTCTTCTCTGATTAGGTTGGTGCCCAAAGTGCAGGAACCGCGCTCCTTCAATGATTTTCGCCCGATTAACTTATACAACTTTTCCTACAAGATTATCTCTCACATCCTGGGTGAGCGGTTAGCTCCTATCTTGCCTAGTATCATTGCTGAGGAACAAGGCGCTTTCATTAAATGGCACTTAATACTGGATATTGTGGCTCTCGCCAGGCAGTTGATGGGGGATATTGGTAGGAAAGTAAGGGGGCATAATGCCATTTTTAAGCATGACATGGCCAAAGTTTATGATAGAATGGAGTGGGATTTTATCGTGGCGATTTTAAGGAATTTTGGTTTCAGCTCGCGGTTTACGTCATACATTGGTATGCTGCTATCTAATAGCTGGTTCTCAGTTAATTTCAATGGGTGTCCTACAGGGTTTGTCACGTCCTGAGCCTTTATTACAGCGGAAGACTCGCTCGGGGAGCGCGAACAACCGGCATGGTAAGCCTCTTGCAAGCAAGAACAATCAGAGCGCAAAACAATCATACACATAAATATAATTGCACAGATGTTAATCAAACTTCAACTTTATTTCATAAATGATTAAGATTCATAATACAACCAACTTTTCATCATCTTTCATTCTACTAGACTCAAGAAATAGGAAAATTACATTGACTAAATGTAGACATTATAGACTTCCTATTTCTTCACTCTTGTAATAATAACATTCAATCGCTCTCGGACCCGCTACTTGAATCACCCGAATCCGAATTCGAACTATTTCCATCTCCTGAAAAATATTGAAAATAGGTAATGAGCACACTTGCCCAGTAGGTATCTTCGCATCAACATGAAGGCATTATTAAAGTAATTAACATTTTAGCTCTAGAGAATAAGGTAAAATCATGTGAATGCAAATCAATCATGCGATTAAACCAAAGTAACAAGATAATCACGTAAGATAGAATGATCAAGAATGAACTTATCAAGAATATAACATGAACATGATATTTGGCCTTTCAGGAGCAAGCATGTAACGAGCAAGTCACATATTCATCACACTAGTCTCTTTTGAGTACATAGTTCGTGATTTTCTATGGAATATCAAGCAAGAAAAGTCATGTACAAGAATGTCATATCGTGTCGTGGATCTTCACTTATTTATAGAAATAGTACTCCTAGTGCAATGCGACGCCAGTAGCATCATACCCCATGGTTTATAAAATAGTATGTTTCCGGCAATCAGTCGAGGAGACTAGCATAGAGCCCTTGAACACAATCAGTGCTCGATCGCATCTTCAAGTATAAATTAAGCTACTTCCACGTAATATAATAGTAAAGTATGGCCAAGAATGTACACTTCAAGAATTCCATGACAATCAATAATCAAAAAATGAATGCTTCAACACAAGAATGTATGAGTCAAGAAATAGACTTTAAACGATGTCATGCTCATAGAAATAAATCGACAGCATAACGGTACATTTTTTTAACCTTCATTTATTACAATAAGTTTCTTGATCCATATTATAAGTTCTAGACTATCATTGGTCCATCTAGAACCTTGGGAATCAACCCTTGGGTCAAACCTTGGGTTAACATATGCAAGCAGTGTGACGGTCATCTACTGGGCCGTTACATTCTATATCGCGCCAGTAATAGGCCGTTACAATGATCAGAGTCTAGAGAAATCAAAAATACACTCAGAGGAATGTGACAGTCGTGCATTGGGCCTTTACGTGAGCCTGACAGTCCAATGTAAGGCCGTTACATTACCAACTCCAGAAAATAACGATAGTGTATTCTAGATAATGGATTTTAATGGTACAACCAACTCGACGTCCTAGTGGGAATCCCAAGCTCGCGGAGAATTACGGAGGCCTTGAAACAAGATTTCCTAGTCCATTAGAAGGAATATCCAATAAAGAGGTCCTCATGTTCAAGATTGTATTCCTATAGTGCAAAGTGTTAACTAATGGTCAACACACCGGAGTATGTGCCATGTACTTATAGAAACAACTCTATTGATAGAGAAAGAATATATGTAGACATATATCGATGTGAAACCAAGATAAAAACTCTAGAAATACGTTATTAAAATCATGTTTCTAATTACAAAACTATAGAGTTTAGCTTCATGAAATTAACATAACTCAAAGTAAAAGTGAGACACCAAACATGCAATACCTATCATGAATGCTTAAACAATCTCAAAGTCATATAACCAGGTTAACACTTAGGTAACTAGGCTTAATAATAAGAAATATTGACAAATCATATTCTGTCTAGGGTTGACAGATCATAGACTCTGACGGTGTAGAAGTGGGGCATCACAGTGATCGTGACGGTCAGAGAACAGCCGTTACATGAATGTAACGCGCCTGTCCAAGTGCGTTAGAGTTAACAGTGAAAATCAAATACCACAGAGTGTGTGACGGTCTGTCGTAGGGCCGTTACATGAGTGTGACGGTCCTACGCTGATGCGTTACAGTATCTGCTGACAGAAAACGATATGAAACCTAAGAGATCAACTCATATCATGTCTAAAT
This sequence comes from Amorphophallus konjac, assembly GCA_022559845.1. Taxonomy (NCBI): domain Eukaryota; kingdom Viridiplantae; phylum Streptophyta; class Magnoliopsida; order Alismatales; family Araceae; genus Amorphophallus; species Amorphophallus konjac. The sequence goes on from CM040126.1 coordinate 401,211,587, forward strand.
TAAATACCATGTGTATTCTAGACATGATAACAAAGTATAGGCTAACTATATGCATGGGTATAAGTGAATTAGATGAATAACATGCTTTAATTTCTCTATTAGGGCTAAGAGTTGCATGATATGCATAGATCTAGTAAATCATGAAATCAATGATCTATAATGTATAAAAATCATTAGTCCTATCAGGTTATTTTTACCGTTCATGAGATAACCTATCTCTTAACTAGGCTTTATAACTCCCAAATATGGTCTGAACACCGAGCCCTAGTTCTCCTTTTCCTGTGACTTTTCAGCAACTTTCTTGGGCTCTAACTCCACGACCTCTTGACCTAAAGATGTGAAATTCGGAGAGGAGTTAGTCCAAAGTATTGTGAATAATTTATTCTAAAGAACTTACCTGAGATAATGACTCCTTACCATGATTCCACGCGAGCAAAAGTAGGGGTCGCGCAGTTCAGAACTAGGTCCTATTTATAAGGTTCTAGCTAGGGTTTGAGGATTAGATCGAGTTTAAAGTCCTTAATCTATCAAAACCTAATCCCTCAGAGTCCTTAGGGTGTTTACATATCATCCCAACTAGATCTCTTGTGGATAGGAACATCAAGTTCCAATCTTTTTGCAAGTTCTTTCACTCACGGAAGTCGCAGGCTGTGACGGTCGAGCCTGGCCCCGTTACATGACTGTGGCATTCTTACGATAGACCGTTACAGTCATCGTACGTAAAGTTTTAAATAAGTAAAACTCTTTTATTCGTTTATCCATTTAAATATATATATAATTAGTATTTATCCTTAATAACCTTCTAGAATATGGGCCAACCCAATTGGGCTTGGTCCTTAAAACCTTTTGGACTTCTTTTAAATAAATTAGACACAATTGGGCCTTTTAATGACTTATTAGTCTCATAATCCATTTATAATTTATTTAGCCCTTTATAAATTCTTTGAAATTTATTAGAAAATGCTTGTATAAATTTTGGGACTCTACACCCTCCCCCACTTAAAAAGAATTTGGTCCCCAAATTCAATACATGGCTTGTGGAGAGTGTACTTACAGTTGAATAATTCTGGGAATCTTTTCCGCATAGCTGCTTCGGTTTCCCATATTGCTTCATATGGCCATATTTTATTCCATTGGATATTGACCATAGGAATAACTTTATTCCTTAATTGACGCACTTCCCGATCCAGAATCTTTATTGGCGTTTGTTCGTATGTCAAGTCCTTCTGAATCTCCAGATTATCAAAAGTGAAAATATGATCTGGATCATATACATACTTCTTCAACATAGAGACGTGAAATACGTCATGAACTCCTGCTAACTGTGGAGGTAATGCCAGTTTGTAGGCTACTTCGTCAACCCTTTCAAGAATTTCAAATGGGCCAATGAACCTTGGAGTTAGCTTTCCTTTAATGCCAAATCTTCGAATACCACGACCTGGAGAAACTTTTAAATATACATGATCTCCTACCTGAAACTCCAAGTCACATCTTCGATTGTCAGCATAGGACTTTTGCCTATCTTGTGCCATTTTCATTCTTTCTTGAATGGGCTTGATTTTCTCCGTAGAATCTCTGATAAGGTCAGGGCCCAGAAATTGTCTTTCCCCTATTTCATTCCAACATATTGGTGATCGATAATTTTTCCCATATAGGGCTTCAAAAGGTGCCATTTGTATGCTTGCTTGGTAGCTATTATTATATGCGAATTCTACCAGAGGCAAGTGATCATGCCAACTTCCTCTAAAATCAATGACATAAGCCCTGAGCATGTCTTCTACTACCTGATTCGTCCTTTCCGTTTGTCCATCGGTTTGTGGATGAAAGGCTGTGCTAAAATTTAATCTGGTCCCAAGTGAATGTTGTAGGCTCTTCCAGAATTGTGATGTGAATCGAGGATCTCTATCTGATACAATAGAGACAGGGACACCATGTAGTTTAACAATTTCCTTTATGTATAATGCTGCTAGGATATCCACAAACCATCGACTCTTTATTGGTATGAAATGTGCAGATTTAGTCAATCGATCTATGATTACCCATATACCATCATGTCCTCCTTTGGTCTTAGGTAAACCCATAATGAAATCCATTCCTATGCTCTCCCATTCCCATTCTGGAATACTTAAGGGATGTAATTTATCTGCAGGTCTGAAATGTTTTACCTTAACTTGTTGGCAAGTGAGACAGCGAGATACAAAATCAGCTACTTCCCTCTTCATATTGGGCCACCAAAAGTTTCTTTTGAGATCTTGATACATTTTTATACCTCCTGGATGAATGGAGTTCTTTGATTTATATGCTTCTTCTAAGATCAGTTTCTTTGTATCCGCATGATCTGGTATACACATTCGGCCCTTGAATAACAATCTTCCATCATTAGAAATAGAAAAATCCGGCCTTTGTTCAATGTTGGCCTTAATTTCTAGTAAAACTGGATCATCTTCTTGTAACTTGACCAAATCCTCTATCAATGTAGGTTGAGCTCGGATATTAGCTATGAAGCAATCTTCTTCCTTAATGTCAACATCTAAATTCAACTGAGCAAATTGGGGAATAAGGTTAGTTACACTAATCATGAGACTTGATAACATACCCATTGGTTTTCTGCTGAGTGCATCTGCTACAGTATTTGCCTTGCCAGGGTGATATTGGATAGCGAAATCAAAGTCCTTGAGATGTTCTAACCACCTCCTTTGCCTCATGTTAAGCTCTTTTTGAGAGAATAAATATTTCAAGCTCTTGTGGTCTGAATAGATAGTGAACTTTTCTCCATAAAGATAATGATGCCAAATTTTTAAGGTGAAGATAACTGCTGCTAATTCTAAATCATGCACTGGATAATTTTCTTCGTGACATTTTAATTGTCTTGAAGAATAGCAAATTACCTTTCCATTATGCATAAGGACACATCCTAAGCCAATTCCAGATGCATCTGTATACACTTCAAATCCACCACCCTCCATTGGTAGTGATAAAATATGGGCTGTGGTAAGATGATTCTTGAGACTTTGAAAACTCTTCTCACAGTCCTTCGACCAGACAAAAAGATTTTCTTTTCTTGTGAGTCTAGTTAAAGGAACCGCGATCTTTGAGAAGTCCTTTATGAACCTCCTATAATAACCAGCTAGACCCAAAAAGCTTCTTACTTCAGATATAGTTGTTGGCCGACTCCAATCTCTGACAGCTTCTACCTTAGAAGGGTCCACAGCAATACCTTCTTTTTAAATAATGTGGCCTAGGAATGAGACTTCCTTGAGCCAGAATTCACACTTATTGAGTTTGACATAAAGCTTGTGTTCTCTAAGTGTCTGCAAGGCTATCCTTAGATGTTCTTCATGCTCCTCTTTTGTCTTGGAATATATTAAGATATCATCAATGAAGACGACGATGAACTGGTCCAAATATGGCTGGAAGACACTGTTCATAAGCTGCATGAATGCTGCTGGAGCATTAGTTAACCCGAACGGCATCACTACGAATTCATAGTGGCCATAACAACTTCGAAAAGCCGATTTATAAATATCTTCTTCTTTGATTCTAAGCTGATGATAACCTGATCTGAGGTCAATCTTAGAAAAGTACTCAGCTCTAGAAAGCTGATCGAAGAGCTCATCGATACGCGACAACGGATACTTGTTTTTGATTGTAAGCTGATTCAGTCGCCGGTAATCGATACATAGTCTGAGGGAACCATCTTTCTTTTTGACAAATAGAACAGGCGCACCCCAAGGAGATGTGCTGGGTCTAATGAAACCTTTGTCTAGGAGTTCTTGCAACTGCTTCTTTAGTTCCTTGAGTTCTGTGGGAGACATCTTGTAAGGGGCTATAGAAACAGGTGCCGCTCCAGGAATGAGTTCAATGGTAAAGTTTACTTCCCTCTCGGGTGGTAAACTAGGTAGTTCAGATGGTAACACATCTGGGAACTCATTTACAATAGGAATGTTTGCTAGGACAATTTTCTTAGATTCGGTAATGATGATTGAAGCAAGAAAAGCTTCACATCCTTGTGAGGTAAGTTTGCAAGCGTGAAGAGAAGATATAATGGTAGGATGTTTCTTGTATTTGATGCCAAGAAAAGAAAATCTTGGAAGATCGGGCTTTCGAAAAGATATTATCCTATTTCGGTAATTGATATAAGCATCATGGTCTACAAGCCAATCTACCCCTAAAATGGCATCATAACATTTCATATCGAGGCATACTAAGTTTGCGGAGAGATTGTGTCCTTCTACCACTACCTCACAATCAAGATAATACTTGGTAAGTTTAGTTCCAGATCCTAAAGGTGTAGTAATAGCAAGATCTTAAGGTAGGGGAACTGATGCAATTGGTAAGATTTTTACAAAAGTGGTGGAGATAAAAGAATGAGAAGTACCAGTATCAAATAGCACGAATGTAGGGCGAGAACAGATTTGAAGAGTACCTTCTATAAGCCCATCATTTTGATCTCTGGGTGCTTCATCTTCATCTATAACAGCATTGAGGCGAGCCTGCCTCCTGCGTCCTCCACTAGTTGATTGATCTTTCATAAGGGGGCAATCTAGCACACGATGCTCCCTACTTCCACACCGCAAACAAGCATCGAGGCGCTTCCAGCATTCTTCAGCCGAATGGCCGAATTTCTTGCAAAAAGTGCATGCCAAGGTGACTTGTTCCTTCTCTTCCTTAACCTTTTTATTATTCCTCTGAGAACTTCCACCGTTCCCGCTTCTTGATCTTTTTTTGTTATCACGGCTTTTGTAGGGTTCCGTGATGCTAAACTTCTCCTTTTTATAATGCCGATCTGAGCACCGGCTTGATTCTTCTCCTTTACCTTTCAACTTTTCGACCTTCTCTAAGGTCCTCTCGCATAAATACGCTCTCTGGACCATCTCTGCATAAGTGCGGATATTCGGTGTCCCAAGTTGCTAAATAAAACCGGGCCGTAACCCGTCCATAAATTGATTTGTTTTTAATAATTCTATACTAATAAAGTGTGGTGCATATGGTGCTAGTCTTGAAAACTACAGTTCGTATTCTGCTACTCACAACATCCCTTGACGAAGGGAGGCAAATTCCATAGCCTTCCTTTCCTTCACATGTTAGGAAAAGTATTTGGCACGAAATAAAGTGAGAAAATCATCCCACGTATGAGGTGCATCGGCCGGAGGTGCCGGAATTGATTTCCACCAAGTACGGGCGTCCTTATTTAATTGGAACGTTGCTAGACAGACTTTCTCCTGATCAGTGCATTGAATAACGTCAAATATCCTATTCATCTCGTCGATCCAATTTTCCGCTTCATCTGGATTGGAAGATCCATAGAAACGCAGAGGATTTAGACTCCGGAAATTGCGATGAAGGTCGCCAGCCCTTGCTCCTGCCCCTGCCTGGGCCATAGTTTGTAATGCATGTGTAAGGCCGGCAATGGTTTGTTGCATGCCATTCCAGTCTACGCGATGAGCCATGATAAGAATAATAAGGTACCTGAGAGAGAAAAATAACACTTGTTATTTCTCATGAAAACTAATCTTAAAGCTAATTAATTTTCTTATCCCGGGCTCTACCCAATTCTCACATGGGTGTGGAGACTCCTTCCTTAGTTCATAGGTAGGGGTCCTTAAACCTTGGACTTATCCTATGACATGACTCTTTTCCCTAAGTCCTGAGACTTAAGCTCTGATACCAACTAAACTGTCACGCCCCAAGCCTTTATTACAGTGGAAGACTCGCTCGGGGAGCGTGAACAGCCGGCATGGTAAGTCTCTTCCAAACAAGAACAATCAGAGCGCAAAACAATCACACACATAAATGTAATTGCACAGATGTTAATCAAACTTCAACTTTATTTCATAAATGATCAAGATTCATAATACAACCAACTTTTCATCATCTTTCATTCTACTAGACTCAAGAAATAAAAAAATTACATTGACTCAATCTAGACATTATAGACTTCCTATATCTTCACTCTTGTAATAATAACATTCAATCGCTCTCGGACCCGCTACTTGAATCACCCGAATCCGAATTCGAACTATTTCCATCTCCTGAAAAATATTAAAAATAGGTAATGGGCACACTTGCCCAGTAGGTATCTTCGCATCAACATGAAGGTATTATTAAAGTAATTAACATTTTAGCTCTAGAGAATAAGGTAAAATCATGCGAATGCAAATCAATCATGCGATTAAACCAAAGTAACAAGATAATCACGAAAGATAGAATGATCAAGAATGAACTTATCAAGAATATAACATGAACATGATATTTGGCCTTTCACGAGCAAACATGTAACGAGCAAGTCACATATTCATCACACTAGTCTCTTTTGAGTATATAGTTCGTGAATTTATGTGGAATATCAAGCAAGAAAAGTCATGTACAAGAATGTCATGTCGTGTCGTGGATTTTCACTTATTTATAGAAATAGTACTCCCAGCGCAATGCGACGCCAGTAGCATCATATCCCATGGTTTATAAAATAGTATGTTTCCGGCAATCAGCCGAGGGGACTAGCATAGAGCCCTTGAACACAATCAGTGTTCGATCGCATCTTCAAGTATAAATTAAGCTACTTCCACGCAATATAACAGTAAAGTATGGCCAAGAATGTACACTTCAAGAATTCCATGACAATCAATAATCAAAGGAATGAATGCTTCAACACAAGAATGTACGAGTCAAGAAATAGACTTTAAACGATGTCATGCTCATAGAAATAAATCGACAGCATAACTGTACATTCTTTTAACCTTCATTTATTACATTAAGTTTCTTGATCCATATTATAAGTTCTAGACTATCATTGGTCCATCTAGAACCTTGGGAATCAACCCTTGGGTCAAACCTTGGGTTAACATATGCAAGCAGTGTGACGGTCATCTACTGGGCCGTTACATCTGTGACACGCCAGTAGTGGGCCGTTACAGTAATCAGAGTCCAGAATATAAATTAGACTCAGAGAATGTGACGGTCGTTCATTGGGCCGTTACGTGCTTCTGACGGTCCAATGTAAGGTCGTTACATTACTAAATCCAGAAAATAATGATAGTGTATTCTAGTTAATGGGCTTTAATGGTACAACCAACTCGGCGTCCTAGTGGGAATCCCACGCTCGCGGAGAATTACGGAGGCCTTGAAATAAGATTTCCTAGTCCATTGGAAGGAGTATCCAATAGAGAGGTCCTCATGTCAAGATTGTGTTCCTATAGTGCAAAGTGAACTAATGGTCAACACACCGGAGTATGTGCCATGTACTTATAGAAACGACTCTATTGATAGAGAAAGAATATATACATAGACATATATCGATGTGAAACCATGATAAAACTCTATTAATTCATCTTTCAAAATCATGTTTCTAATTACAAAACTATAGAGTTTAGCTTCATGAAATTAACATAACTCAAAGTAAAAGTGAGACACCAAACATGTAATACCTATCATGAATGCTTAAACAATCTCAAAGTCATATAACCAGGTTAACACTTAGGTAACTAGGCTTAATAATAAGAAATATTGACAAATCATATTCTGTCTAGGGTTGACAGATCATAGACTCTGACGGTCTAGAAGTGGGGCGTCACAGTGATCGTGACGGTCAGAGAACAGCCGTTACATGAATGTAACGCGCCTGTCCAAGTGCGTTAGAGTTAACAGTGAAAATCAAATACCATAGAGTGTGTGACGGTCTGTTGTAGGGCCGTTACATGAATGTGACGGTCCTACACTGATGCGTTATAGTATCTGCTGACAGAAAACGATATGAAACCTAAGAGATCAACTCATATTATGTCTAAATCAAATACCATGTCTATTCTAGACATGATAACAAAGTATAGGCTAACTATATGCATGGGTATCAGTGAATTAGATGAATAGCATGCTTTAATTTCTCTATTAGGGCTAAGAGTTGCATGATATGCATAGATCTAGTAAATCATGAAATCAATGATCTATAATGCATAAAAATCAATTGAACCAGAGGGCTATTAGTCCTATCAGGTTGTTTTTGCCGTTCATGAGATAACCTACCTCTTAACTAGGCTTTAGAACTCCCAAATATGGTATGAACACCGAGCCCTAGTTCTCCTTTTCCCTGTGACTTTTCAGCAACTTCCTTGGGCTCTAACTCCATGACCTCTTGACCTAAAGATGTGAAATTCGGAGAGGAGTTAGTCCAAAGTATTGTGAATAATTTATTCCAAGGAACTTGTCTGAGATAATGACTCCTTACCTTGATTCCACGCGAGCAAAAGTAGGGGTCTCGCAGTTCAGAACTAGGTCCTATTTATAAGGCTCTAGCTAGGGTTTGAGGATTAGATCGAGTTTAAAGTCCTTAATCTATCAAAACCTAATCCCTCAGAGTCCTTAGGGTCTTTACATATTGTCCCAACTAGGTCTCTTGTGGATAGGAACATCAAGTTCCAATCTTTTTGCAAGTTCTTTCACTCACGGAAGTCGCATGCTGTGACGGTCGAGCCTGGCCGCGTTACGATAGACTGTTACAGTCATCGTACTTAGAGTTTTAAATAAGTAAAACTCTTTTATTCGTTTATCCATTTAAATATATATATAATTAGTATTTATCCTTAATAACCTTCTAGAATATGGGCCAACCCAATTGGGTTTGGTCCTTAAAACCTTTTGGACTTCTTTTAAATGAATTAGACACAATTGGGCCTTTTAATGACTTATTAGTCTCATAATCCATTTATAATTTATTTAGCCCTTTATAAATTCTTAGAAATTTATTAGAAAATGCTTGTATAAATTTTGGGGCTCTACAGGGTTCTTCAAGTCGTCTAGAGGCATCCGCTAGGGGGATCCATTGGTGCCGTATCTTTTTATCATTGCTTTGGAGGTCCTTAGAAGAGGTCTGTCTCATTTATTTAGTTCTGGACTTCTGCTGGGCTATAGCGGGCTCGTGGCTGTATGCGCAGCTCTCACCTTCTTTATGCAAATGACACTCTCAACTTTATGAATGTTGGTTGCCATTATGTCAAGGTCCTTATGCAGTTTATCACTCAATATGAACGGTGCTCAGGGCAGAAGATTAATTTGGATAAGAGTGTGTTTCTCATTTCTCCCAAAGCTCCCACCCACCAAGTCCGATGTATTCAATCTCTTACTAGATATAAGCATCAGGGCTAGGGATTTCGCTATCTGGGAGTGCCGCTGAAGCATGGGAGGTATAAACTGGCGAACTTCAGTTATTTTGTGGACAAGGTGCAGTGTAAACTTGATGGCTGGCAGTCTAAGGTGCTCTCGCAGGCAGGCAGGTGTGTTCTCATCAAGGCGGTCGTGAGGAGCATATCGGTCTATCTTGCATCAGCCTGCTCCATCCTTAGATATGTGATTCACATTATTGATAGACTGTGTGCTAATTTCTTTTGGAGAGGCTCTGATGGAGTGAAGCGGCGGCACTGGGTGGCTTGGGATAATTTACAGAAGCCTCTTGCCGAAGGGGGTTTGGGCCTCCGTAATCTTCACTATATGCAAGTTTCATTAGCGGCCAAAGTGCTTTGGACGATTATGCAATGCTCCTCCCTGTGGTCTCAGTATGCGAGGCAACGATTCCTCAAACAACATCTCTATGATGTACACAAACCTTTCCCGCTTGGCATTAGCAAAGATGTGTTTCTAGCTGCCAAGAATCTTATCTTAACCAATTCTAGATGGCTTATTGGGAATGGTTCTATGGTCGATTTTTTCAAGGATTACTGGTGTGGGGATGGCACTGTGGTCCAATAGTTAATTCAAACTAGGGATGACAGGGTGAGATAGCTACCTCCTGCTTCCGTTAGGGAAGTTCTTAATGATTCCCAACATCCTGCTTGGAGTTGGTTACGCCACACCCAACTGCCTGCCTCTCCTCTTCTTCTTATGAAAATTGATAGGTGTATCTGGACTGCCAATGCCAAGGGCATTTTCTCTATCAATTCGGCTTACGGGCTGCTCCGTCCTAGGGCCACCTTCAGGCGTCCGTGGTAGAAGCTCTGGCATCCGGTGTTTGCTCCTAGGGTTGCTTTGTTTGCATGGAAAATCTTCCATAGAGCTGTTTCGGTGGATAGTAGGGTAGCGGATTGTGTCATTCCTTTGGCGTCGAGGTGTGTTTGTTGTAGGTGCCCTTCAAAGGAGGATTTAAACCACTTGTTTATTCAGGGCGAGCTAGCTGAGGAGCTGTGGCGTTGGGCTACACCTTTAATCAGCAACAAGGTATTCCTCAGTGACCATATTACTATTCGGTGTTGGAACATTTTGCACGCTACTAATATGAATTCAGTCGTTGAGTTTACTAGCCTCTATGCCATTGTGTTGTTTCTGTGAGAAGTTTGGAAATTTCACTGCTCATTGAGGTTTGACAACCAGAATTGCGGCCTTGCTGCCATCAAACATAGTATGCTATCTGCTATTTCATTGGCGTTGGAAAAGATGACTTTTAACAAGCCGTTATCCCCTCAGCAAGCTGTATGTCTCCAGTCCAACAACCTCAAGCCTCGCGTTCAGCTAAAGGTGCCTTTTATTGTATATCGCGACCTTGCGAAAACCAACTTCACCCTGTTGTGTAGTGGACAGCGGATCTAGAGGGGAGGGGTGAATAGATCTGCCCCTCTTTTTGTAATGCAGCCCTCTATATAGCTAGATGGAACAAATTGCAGCGGAATATAACTAGCTAAACGAAGGACACGACGATTTGCTTAGCAAGATGATTACTAATATATCGATTCGAACCTAAGTATGCATCTAGCACAAAGCAATCGCACAAGCAAACCACAACACACGAGATTTTAAGGTGGTTCGGACTGAATCCCCAGTCCTACGTCCACCCCTCGCCAAATCCGGTGAGGCTCCACTAGTGCCACGCACTGAGCCGTAAATCGGAATTGTCTTCCTACTAACCACCGGTAGGGACGATTCTCAGATTCAATTGTTTGTATGAAATGAAAAAGAGAACAAATATGAAATCACTCAAACAAGATATAGAGTATGCTCAAAGAAAAGAATCTTGTCTGAGTTGTAGAAGCTTGAATCAGATGCTTTGACGGTGTCTTCTTTCTTGCGGGATGATCTTCCTTGAACCTCTTCTAGTTGATGAAGAAGACAATGGATGTAGCTTCAATCTTCCTTTTGATATTCTTGAGTCAATGAAGAGGATGTAGAAGATGTAGGATGCAGCTTAGATCACCCTTGAGAGCTTTGATTCCTTCTTCTTCCTTGGAGGTTGAGATGGCTTCAGATCTGGACTTGAATGCCTTGGAATAGATGAAGAACTTCCTCCCGAAACACTGTTCACGGAGGTGCTACAGTGCCCGTGAATGGCCTCCCTTGATCTCTCTTGAAACCTTGAAGCATTAGGGTTTCTAACCCCTCAAGTGTTGGTTTTATAGACCTTGAATGGTCTATAGACAAGCCTCAGACCAGATCCACAATTTGTGGGTGATTAGGTGACTTTTGGATTAAAGAAATCCATGTGGAATGGCACTTTTCGAAGTTGGAAATAAAGTCAAAAATGAAGGCTCGGGGCTGGCGGTCGACCTGCAGCTCCTGGCGGTCGACCGCTACTGAAACACCTGCAAACGGATGATCCCTGAGAAATCCGATCGACCGCTACGGGCTGGCGGTCGACCGCTACGGGCTGGCGGTCGACCGCTACGGGCTGGCAGTCGACCGCCAACTGAAACACATGTAGACTGGCGATCCCTGGCTGGGGCGGTCGACCGCCCATGTGCTGGCGGTCGACCGCCAGCTGGGCAGAACCCGAGCGATCCGCGTGCGAGGGTGCAACATTGAGCTTTCACTTGTCCATTCATTTGCATATCTGTCATGAACACAACAGCACATATGTCAGTCATATAAGAGTGAAAAACAACAATGACTAATAGTGTTTAGCCATTATCAAAACCAAGAATACCACAGAATGCATATGACCATAGAATGATGTCGAATGACCCAAGTGGCCACAGAATGACTCAAATGACTTCAGGGACACAACACACCCTCCATGTGGATGGCGCCTCCAAGGGCAATCCTGGACCGTGTAGGGGAGGGGGGTGTATTCGTGATGCTATCGGCCAATTGATTTTGGGCTTTGCTTTTCATTATGGAGTTGGATGCAGTCTCTTTACAGAAGCTCAGGCTCTGCACGATGGGCTGTCTTTGGCAATGCGTGGGGGTCTTACTCTGTCGGCCATCTTCTCGGATTGTGCTCTCCTGGTTGAAGCTCTTCTCTCTGGTAATCCACCGAGCTAGGTAATTTTACCTTGGTGGAAGGGGAACATGAGGATGCTTGACGTTTTGAGATGCTCAGTGCAACACACCTTCAGGGAAGGAAATCAAGTTGTAGATGCCTTGGCTTCGTTTGCCTATCGCCTGTGCAATAATGTAATTTACCTTCAAGCTAAGGATCTTCCTCATTTGGCAAGAGGTGCCTTTTTGCTTGATAGAGCTGGCATGCCGGATTTCCCGTTTCCTCGCTAATGTAGTAGCCTTTGTGGGAGTCTTTTCCTTTTTCGTGTATTCCAGGGGTATGCCCCGTTGATGGTGTAATCCTTTTTTTTAGCAATAAAATTTAGGCCATGGGTGGATCACTCGGGGGAGTGGGAACACTCTCTCTCTTTGGGGGAGAGTGCACTTGACTGTGGCTGACCCTATGGTCATTTAAATTTAAAAAAATTATTAATTATCATTTTATGGATTTTTTGTCATTTTGGTAGTTAGTTTATTATAATTATATCGTTATATTTATTAATTTTTAGTTTTTATGATTTTTATCATTTTTTATTTATTTTATTATAAGTATACTATTATATTTATTAATTATCACATAGATAGAAAGAAGAACAAGTTTTGAAGTTTTGGAGCCAATAAGTCAGATAAACCAAAATCAAGCGCGACGACTAACATCGCATAGTGGTGACAAATAGGCTTCAAAGCTGACAACTGTCTTCGTAAGGGTGACAAATGGATAACAGAAGTCACAATATGTTACGAAGTGAAACAAAGGTGACGGCTAGTGAGCGATAAGGGTGACAAATAGCTCATTATGAGTGACAAATAGTCGTTAGAAGTGACAAGTAACTCTTTAACGGTGACAAATCGTTCATGGTGGTGAAACATGAAGAAACTCAAGTTCGTTTGAAGGGTTTAACCGTGTATGAGTTTCCTAACTCTACCAACATGGATGTGAAGCTTTCCTAGTCAAACGACACTGATTAAACTCATCTAAGATCAAGGAACGAGATTTATCTCCAGTTCTACTAATTTACGGTGGGATCAAGCCAGATAAGCATCTGAACGCCTTGATTTTTCTGATTTTTCCAGATAAGAGAAAACCACAGATAAAAAAAATGAGAAGAAAGGGTTGGTTTGATAAGCATCTGAACGCCCTGATTTTTCTGGTTTTTCCAGATAAGAGAAAACCACAGACAAAAAAAATGAGAAGAAAGGGCATGCAACCAGAAAAACCAGGCCGTTCAAATGCTTATCGGGCTTGATCCCACCGTAAATTAGTAGACCTAGAGATAAATCTCGTTCCTTGATCTTATATGAGTTTAATCAGTGTCATTTGATGACTAGGAAAGTTTCAGATTTATGTTGGTAGAGTTAGGAAACCCATACACGGTTAAACCCTTCAAACAAACTTGAGTTTCTTCATGTTTCACCGCCATGAGCTATTTGTCACCGTTAAAGAGTTATTTGTCACTTCTAACGACTATTTGTCACTCATAACGAGCTATTTGTCACCCTTATCGCTCACTAGCCGTCGCCTTTGTTTCACTTCGTAACATATCGTGACTTCTGTTATCCATTTATCACCCTTACGAAGACAGTTGTCAGCTTTGAAGCCTATTTGTCACCACTGATGATCTATTTGTCACCACTATGCGGTGTTAACTATCGCGCTTGATTTTGGTTTATCTGATTTATTGGTTCCAAAACTTCAAAACTTATTCTTCTTTCGGTCTAACAGTAATATTTAATAAATATAATCGTATAAATATAATAAAATAAATATAAAATACCAAAAAATCATAAAAATTGAACATTTATAAATATAATAGTATAATAATAATAAAATAATTATGTAAAAGATAAAAATCATATAAAATGATAATTAATAAATGTAACATCATAATAATACTTAATTGATTATGAAAATGACAAAAATCATAAAATATGAAAATGATAATTAATAAATGTAATGGTAAAATAATAATATAATAATTATAAAAATGACAAAAAATATAAAAATGATAATTAATAAATGTAACAATATAATAATAGTAAAATAATTATGAAAATGACAAAAATCATAAAAATGATAATTAATAAATATACCAATATAATAATAAAATAATTGTCAATTGACAAAAAATATAAAATTGATAATTAATAAATGTAACACTATAACAATAATATAAAATGACCAAATTGTGAAAATGATAGAAAAATAATATAAATGTTTTGACGGATTTTTAGTTCGTCGCAAATATGTCGGACAATTTTCAACGAATTTTCAACATAAATATGATCCGTCGGAATCTGTTCATAAATTTTAACCCGCTATTATTTATTTTCGACGAATCTTTCATTGGTCGAAAATACATCAAAAAATTTTGACATTTTTCCGACGCACTATTTTTTTTGTCAGAAATTTCTGATGTATTTATGACAAATTAATTATATCAAAAAATAATCGGTAATTACCGATGAATTTTTGACTTAATATATTTCGGTCACAAACTAGAATATTTCCGATGTATTTCCAACGATAGTTTGCCGTCGAAAATTACCGTCGGTATTTTTCATTTTTATTGTAGTGGTAGCAACTAGGGTTGTCAATGGGTCGAGCTCGGGTGGGGGCTTAGGTCGGCCCGACCTAGACCCAACTTATTAATATTAAAGTCTAAAATTAATATAATAATATAATTTGTAATCTCACTAAATTAATTAAAATTTTGATATTAATTACATGATTTGTGTAAAAAGAGAGTTTTGAATTTTCTAATTAAGTAAAATAATATAATTTTAACTAAATAATTTTTAAAATTTAAAATGAGAATAAAAAAAGAGAGCGGGTCAAACCAAGACGCAGGCCAAACTTAAAGTTCGAACTCGGCCCGCAGATCTTATCAGATTATACTTTTAGGTCCGACTAAAAATTCGCGAGTTAAAAAAGACCTTATAACTCGACCCAAAATCATATCAATCTTAAGGACCTGTTGAGTCGGCTCATCCATAAACAGCCCTAGTAACTAGCAACTCCCACTTATACACCACTCTTGTAAGAAAATACCATATGATGGATCAACCTCACCCTTAACCAAAGCATAACGTTGGAGAAGTGTCAAGATAAATCTATCAACATAAACATATATTTTACCCCTATAAATATATATATAGATATCCTTGTAAGCCTTTCTTCCGCGCCATCAAAGTACGCTGTAGACATCCCCAGATATTCCTAGGAGGCCTTTAACATCTATCTATCGATGTGTATAATATGTGAAGGGATAAAATCTGACAATGAAAACTAGTTGACTCGTTCTGTTGGCCAGCCAAATTAAGAATGAAAGAGAAACACTGATACTGTGATACACGTTACATCCCAGTTGATATATATTTATATATATATATATAGATATATGTATAATAGATGGAGAACTATAGTTAGATTTTCATAATCTAACGCGAAATCACGTTACCGATCACCATCTTCTGCTCTATTTGCTCACTCACCTTGGAGTGTGAACTTGCACTGTTATATAGAATGTTTTCGACGATTGGAATAATGACATACACAAGCTAATTTCAATTACCTATGAATGAGTATAAGAGAGAGAGAAAGGGGTCAGGGTGGGCGACGTATATATGCCTAATTATCACTGTACATAAATATGAAATTCTGGAAGACCCAATTTATTTTTAGAGTGGATTAGGGGTAAATATGTCATCCCGAGTGGTCCATCTCTAACTTATCCCGGATGATTTATTTTACTCTTTTCATAGATTCACAAAGTCTGATTTTATTTCTAACCGACCTCAGTTAAATAAAAAAGACTCAAACAAGAACAACTCATCTCATCCCAATTAACTTATCTTAATTGTGCTTACTCCTTTAAAAGTGGCCCGAAATAATTAATTGAAAAAAGAAGAATCAAAATATATATATATATATATATATATATATGATTTGTTTATGGGTTTATTTGAGGAATAGATGGATGTCCTCCTAATTAAGTCATGCCCACTTGGCGATGATGGACATAATACCGACACCCAAGAGGAGAGCAATGCAGGCCTTAAACTGCAGCCACCCATTGCTCTGCATTCGGGGATTCATAAAGTCGGTGGCTAACAAGTCGACGAGGGCCATGTAGATCAGGATGCCCGCCGACGCCGAGTCTAGGAGACCCTCCACGGTGAGGGCCGTGGTGCTATTCTCGTCATATCCAGAGGTGATGACAATGCCCACTGCGATGCCCACCGGCGTTGTAAGTGAGAAGAATAGGGCCATCACGAAGGTCGCCCTTGCCTTGAACTTTGCCTGTACATGTGACGCTCCCGAGCAAACATGTAGAGTATAAGTTAATAATTAACTTTTAATTTAAAATTGTAACCAGAGAGAGGTGTCAATAAGTACCTGTACTATGCATCCACCAAGTCCCATGCCTTCGAAGAATTGATGGAAACACAGGGCTCCAATTAGCGGCCGGATTGTCGAGGGTTGCACGGAGGTGCCCACTGAGATTCCTATGATGACCGAGTGTACCACAATTCCCAGTTCCAACACCTGTACGTGAAGTCCATACATATGGAACACCGATCTGTTAATTACATAATTAGCGAAGGATGTTCTCCGTAATATACTTATATTTATATATATCCTAAAATGACAAGGCACAGCGACGTTAGCATCTTCGTGAAACAGCGGGAAGAGGCTGTCTCAAGTAATTACCTGCGAGACAACGCGGTGCCGAATGTGCTCCGGCAAGCTTCGCGACCCCTGATGTGGTGATGGGCCGGCTCCATGGGCATGGCCGTGGGTAGCATGGGTGTGGAGGTGGAGGTGGACGTGGCCGGCATGTTCCCCGGACGCTGCCGCCTCCCCGCTACCCCTTTCCATGTCGTCCACCGGCGGGGCCTTGCCGAAGTGCGCCCTCTGGTAGTAGCTCGTCGCGCACGTGTCGATCATCAGCGTCACCAGTGCCGACATCATCGCCACAAAGCCGGCGAAGGGGAAGTTCTGCCACGGGGACTCCGGCAGGCACGGCGACGTCAGGCTGTCGAAGGCGTCGGGCAGGATGTGTACCATCCCCGTCGCGAGGATCACCCCCGCCGCAAAAGCCTTGATCACGAAGAAGGCATCCCTCTCCGGCCGGAGCGCCGGCCACCGCCTCCCCAGGATGGGGAGGAGGATGCCGACGGCCCCGGAGAAGAGTATTGCCGAGATCGCGATGTACTTCAGCTTGAGCGCCGCCGGCTTGTCTGCGCCAGCGTTGTCCCCTGCCGTGCACTCGCACTCAGCCAGAGCCACCGCCGGTGGAGAGACAAGGAAGGACAACAATAACACGAGCAAGAACATGCGAGGGTTCCCGGCCACCACCATCGCTGCCGCCGCTGCAGGCGAAAACCGGGGAGTGGAATGGGCCGGGAAGGAGGGAGAAGGCTATCGATCGACGGGGTAATTAATGGCGAGAGAACAGAGTGGTGTTTTGATGGTGGGAGGACGTGTGACAATTGCTAGAGGGGTGGTGTGCAAAAAGGAAAATCAGTGGACGTCGTTACATTATCTACGAGGAGTATCGCGTCCGTCACACACGTCTCTGACATGGGTGTGGCAGTTCGCGATTTAGTCTTCGTCATCCTTAATGGAGGACTAGAGAGAGAGAGAGAGAGATCCAGCTAGACGTGGGAAAACACTGCATGCGCCTTCCTATATATATTTGTTAATTTTTTTGTTATTTGTTTGGTTTCCAAGAGGGGTAGAGCGGACGATGAGCTCATTTTAACCACAGCCGAGAGTAGGTAGGCCGTGTACTCCACTCTCCAGATGTCCTTACAGTTTTACGGATGCATATGTCCTTACAGATTTACGGATGTCTCTCTCTCTCTCTCTCTCTCTGGGTAGTAAAAAATTAATAACACAGTCGACTGACTATCATGGTTTATTGACTCAGTCGTATCGATCGTCCTAATTTTCTATCGAT
The DNA here is from genome assembly GCA_022559845.1 of Amorphophallus konjac. NCBI lineage: Eukaryota > Viridiplantae > Streptophyta > Magnoliopsida > Alismatales > Araceae > Amorphophallus > Amorphophallus konjac. The sequence goes on from CM040126.1 coordinate 401,229,784, forward strand.
TCCATCTCGTTCTATCTCATAAGATATATATATATATATATGTAAAATGATATAATAAAATTCTTAGGTCATTTGGTTAAGTCGCTTGCGCCTGTTTCTTCTAAGAGATCTCTCATATTTGAATCTTGCAAATGTATTGAAATTTTAATTTTTTTAATTAATTTTTTTTAAAAAACCCAAAAAATATATGTAATTGACAGGATTCAAACTCAAGCCGTCCTTGAACGATTGAAAACACTCAACCAACTTACCTATCAAATATTTTATATTTATGATAAAATATTTAATATATAAAACGATTTAATTACGTCCTACAGATTGGTCGTTTCGATTTATAACTGGGACGGGACGGGACGGGTAATTCACCCCATCCCGTCTAGATTTGTAAAACCCTACTGAGTACACAATTTCTTATTTACCTTTAAACACACGAAGCATCTATAATACATGAAGGAACCTCAAAGGTGAGGAGTAGCTTAGAACATGAATATCGTGGCCCTAATCCTAGCCATAGATACCTCTTGCAAGCTTGTAGATAAGTTCGGCTGATTACACATCCAATGCCACTGCATACACTGGGTGTGCACCAAGTCACCTTTCTTTTTTAAGAAAAAAAAATATGAGTTGGGGGCTCATCTCACCTATTTGATAATACAACTCATCCTCTCATTTAATGACTTAAAAAATTTAAAAATATATAATTTTGTAAAAATAAAATTTTAAAATTATTTTTTATTGTTAAAATTTTAAACTTACTGTACAAAGTGTGCAATATATAACCTTGGACGTGCAACGAGTCTTTCACGTGTCTTGTTGTGAATGGCCCAAGAGAAGCCATGTAGGTGTCAGATGGATGGCCCAATAACTATATAGATATTAGACATTTTGTAGGCAAGAATGGTACGTGCGTGCGTAATTATATTTCTTGCATCGTCAAAAAGAGCAATTATATTTCTTGGAAAGAGTAAATTATAATGCAATGCAATGCCGACATCTTCCATTGTAATGTCGACATTGTTTTGCCATCCTGCTTGGGGAACAAGTCAGAGACCGAGTCGTCTCCAATGCCTCGCCGTCGATAGATACGTGCGTCGACCCGGAAGTCAACATGCACCATAGGAAGATATTTGAGACTTTTCAAACCCGACACCTGTCTGTAATTAAGGGATAGAAGGTAGATTACCTGATCCACCTCACGATGCACGATCAATTTTTCGTTTTTAATAATAATAATAATAATAATAATAATAATTTAATTAACATATTGATCAAATATTTACACTTTCTAGGACAAAGAAAAAAGTGGGTTCCCTCTTTCATAATAGGGATGCTTCTAGCTCAAATCTCTATTGATGAGTTTGACCTCTCCTTTCGATAATTAGTTGAGTAATATTTTGTGCATTAAATTTAATACACAAAGTCAATTTAAATTATACATTTTTATCTTATTAGTCAAATGAATTGAAATGACTGTTTGTACTCAAAAAAAATGTCCCGCATCAGATCCGTTTGACCTGTTTTTTTGTTTGACGAGAAAGTATAAAAATAAAATATTTTATAATATTAAAATATTTTATTACAAGAATGAAATATTTTATTAGACGAATAAAATATTTTGTTTGATTATAGAAATAAATAAATAAAATATTTTATAAAAATAAAACATCAATTATTTAAACAAAATATTTAATATAAAGATAAAATATTATATAAATAAAATATAATAAAATATTTTAATTCTATATTAAATATTTTATTTATATAATAAAATATTTTAATTTTATAAAAAAATTTAATATTATATTTTTTTCGTCGAGTAAAAAAGTGAGTCGTAAGAGTCTTATGCAAAACTATACGGATCTGAGCGGGACATATTTTTGGGGGGCAAAAATAGTCATTTCAATTTTTTTTAGATCAACAGAAAGAAGGTTCAATTTAAGTTAACTTTGAGCATTACTCTAATTAATTTGGATTTGAAGCTCTAATTGCATAGAGAAGCCCTCTCCTCACGGACTCTTTTTTCTACAATGTGTTCTTCCACATAGTAATCTTCTCCCCGTGAGCTGTGTCCTCCGGAGAGAACGTATCTTCCCCACACGGTGGATGGAAAGATATATGACTTCAAAACCTGGTTTTCAAGGTGACAGGCAGGCTCCTTGCTTATTATATTATTGTTACGCTTTTTAACATGTTATAGTTAAATTATATTATATTAATTAAAGTCTCATTATTCACATTTAATTCTAGAAGGACGTGAGTTTGGGTTTACTAATTAAACGTGATAAGTTCTCCATCATCATAAAAAAAAGGTCTCAAAATATCATAGGGGTCTTAATGCCTTAAAGTGGTGTTACAATTAAACTAAAATATATATGTTAAGGTCTCTAACTGCTCCATACCCTTCAATACATTATGGTTAAGCTGGCCTTGATATGTTACAGTTCCATTGTAACATGTCAAAATCTAAAAAAATATCACAAGACCATGAGGCACTGCAGTTAATTAATCTTCTTGCAAGTTATAATTTCTTCCACGCCCAAGTGAGATCCACGCCATTAGTAGTTTACCGTACATGACACCGCCCCCAATCATAAGGTCGAAAAAATAAAAAAAATAACAAGATATATGAATAGTAAAAATTATTATTCACTTATCTCATAATTTTTTTATTATGTTGAGCTGTATGATATCAAAATTGACTTATGTGACAAGTTAAAAGAGGTGAGTCACACCTCTCAATTTTTTTAAAAATAAAATTTTGATGCACTCTCGTGAAAATATAATGAGAAAATTTTTATATTTATCTCAGATGATCATCCGTCCGAGACGAGATTGACCACACGGGCGCGAGACAGACACCAAACATGACTCAAATATAATTAGGGGGAGGGGAGGGGAGGGTTGCAAAGGGGGTTACTCTTTTTTTTTCATTTCCCATAGCTTTAGTATATCTTTCTTTCTTTATTTCTCTTGCTAATAAGAAGATATAGAATTGGCTGGTGTCAACTCAACCCAATCCTTATGGGCAGAATACTTGACATTGATTTCCTCCCACCATCAAACCTCGGTAACTATGCTGCCAAGAGGAAGGAAACTCCTCTCCTTTCTAAACGTCTCTTCAAAATCTAGAATGGGCAGAATGAATCAAGTGAGACTGATCCCCATCCAAAGCTAGGCGATTGATTCCAAGGTAATTACTATTAGAGAAGTACTTTAATAAAAAAATAAGGAAAAAGTAACTCCAATTGTCCAATGCATGACTTGGACTTTCGAGTTGGGACATGGCATGAGTTGGCTTGCAAATTGGTTTGCTTAATTTTGCTGGCCAATTATATAATTCTTTATTAGCACCTTGTTGGGCGCCCTGAAAGGGCTGTATGTTGTCCTCCCAGGCCTCCATTTTCTTTGGATATATGATCGAACACAAGTTAAAAGAGCGACCATTTTCTTGATCTCCACTTCTAACCTCCTAAGAAGCTATTTAGAATTCAAATCTCTTCAAAGTTGCACTAATTAAAGACCTGAGATATATAAAATTCTTGTTTACATTTGTATTTTTTTTAAAAAAAGTGGATAATATCACTATTGTATTAAACGAAAATTAAATGTACAAATATAATACTCAAGGTGCTCCCAAAAATCCGTACACAAAAGACACCAACCCGGTGCTTTGTATGTGTTGGCAATCCTTTCTGGATGATTGTGTATATTCAAATAATCAACATTATTCTTTGACTGGTTTTTATAGAGACTATAAGGATGCATGTGATGGGCTCTCTCTCTTGATTGAATACTTTGATCCATGTTCTGGTTTTCTCTTATCTCATGGCAGGATACTACGTACGTTTGATGCTCTCACTCACTAATCTTACAATTATGTGTTACATTAATGTTTTATCATCCTTCTCATGAGTTGAATTTTTGTTGCAACAATCCGCTGCTACCTGATTCAGAGTCATTAATTAGACTATATGTGAATATTCTCCTAATGTAAAAATGATGAAGAATAATCCATTTTCTCCCGAGTGACCGCAGAGTAAAATAAAAAATTCAAGATCTCAAAGCGAGAGAGAGAGAGAGAGAGAGAGAGAGAGAGAGAGAGAGAGAGAGAGAGAGAGAGAGAGAGAGAGAGAGAGAGAGAGAGTTTTGGCCTTTATACCAACTTGCATTATGAAAATTTAATTCCTAAATTGCCAAAGGTAAGAAAAATAATAAAATACTCTTTGCATCATCTCAACTTGTGTTGCTTCAATTCTTTGAGGGCCACTTTAGTAACGGGTTGGGTTAAGGGCGGGTGGCCTACCCAGGGTGACCCACCCGCCCTTAACTCAACCCGTTATCAAAATGGCCCTAATCCGGATGGAGTAACTCATTCTACCTATTTAAGTGGAATGAGTTAATCTACTTTAACCCTATCCGACCCGGGTTAAAGAAAAAAGTATCAAATAGAGAATAAATCATCAGACCTTGGTTAACTCACCCTAACCCATCTTAACCCATTACCAAAGTAGCCCTGAGACATTTCCCCTTTTCTTATGTTGTTCTTAGATCCCACTGGGTCACTTGTTCGCCATCGGAGTTTGACTTCTCCGTTGTTGCTTGCTTATGAAATCCTAAAATGTCTAGGTGAAATCTAACAAAATAGAGTATTTCAATAATCCACATTATGAAATCCGATCCCATTTATCATTCTTCATATCCACCTACACCTTTCTATAATGCCTCCTATGATAATCTCGTCTTTTCGTTCAAAGAGGATGCATTTGTTCCTCGGTATGTTGATGTGGGAGCTGATTTTTTCTAATTATTAATTTTATTAATTTTATTTTAATTTAGTTTATTAATGCATAGACATGTCAATCATAAGGTGACAGTTTATTCGGACTTCAAAGATCGAAGTGACGTGGAACCACTGATGGGCGCCATCTGACTAATCATATGATAATAGATATCGTGTCGGGATCGGAACCCGCCGTGACCTTTATTAGTCGTCAGGAAGAAGGGCCCTATAGTCTGAAATTTACATTAATAATAATACAAAAGGTGGATAATTCGAAAACATAGGAAGATTTTCCGTGTTAGGGCAAGGGTGTTTAAGCCTCTTCATTTATTCATCGAATGTTCCATGTTAGTAAAGTATTCCGAATCGAAACCATGGCGAAGACACGAATGATATTTGAAAAATTATCTGCCATGAATGCGACAAGTTTGATATTTGATAATAGATAGAATGAGACAAATCCTTATGAGGATACGTGGATTGAAAGAGTTGTTAGCACAAGGCAAAGTCAGGTCATGGCCATGATGGGATGGTCCCTGAGATCTAAGCCTGACTTGGGAGGGTGTCATTTCTATTCCCTCCATACAAGGTCTAGGGTGTGAGAAGCCCTTGATCAGAAGCCAATGGTTCCTTGGTTATCATCCTCTTTCTTACTATTATTATTACTATTTTTTATTATTATTACTATTATTATTCATTATTATTATATATTTTTATTTTTTATTATATTTTTTATTTATTTTTATAAATAATTATATATATATATATATATATTAGTTTCTGCTCAAGGTCTTATCAGTTAATTATAGGGATGTAAATGGATCGGATTCGGCTCGGGTAGATCAATACCATATCCTATCTGTGAAAATTTTACAAATACTATACCCGGATAGTACCCTATTATTTTCGAGGGTATAGATACAGGTATACCCGTCACAGGTATGGATATACCCGTGAATATCTACATCCGTCCATAAAGCACGAGTCTACATTCACATCTAACGAAACATGAGATTTATGAGAATTAGAAAAATAAAAATTTAGTCAATTCTTTCCTTTCTAAAGTAATTTTTATATTTTATAAAAATATCATTACAATTTTAGCAAGAAGTCTAAACTCACAAACTCAACAAGACGAGCAACGGGTTAAGTTCATGTCAAAATCATAGGTCAAATATGCACAATACTTATTAAGAGCGGGTTCGGATCGGGTATGAATTTGAGTGCACTAAATCTATAACTTATCCGAATATGAAACATATATTTTAAACATATCCGAGCCTGAATCCATATCCGTTTATTTGGGTATTACCCGACTCATCACGGGTCGGGTGATGCGAGTAATCGAGTTTGCAGATATTTTTTACATCCCTAGTTAATTATATACCATTTGTTTTGTACGAGGTTCACCATTGTTTTGTTTGAGGTTCACCATTATGATTTTATTTTGATAGATTAGAGGATCATCAAATGCTTCCCCCTTTTCCTTATTTCATTCATTCATTTTTTTGCTACTCCTTTATTATTATTATTATTATTTACACTTTATTATTATTATTATATATATATGTTTATTTTTTCCATTCATATATTTTTTTAAATCAGGCGATAGAATTTCACCTCTATCGATAGAGATTTGCCTCTAACCGTTCTACTAAAGGGGTCGACCCTACTGCTGTTGCTGTTGCTTGCATTGCCATCGCAATTGACTGGCCTTGCTACTGTTGCTTCAGGGTGTTGCTACTGCTATCGTTGTTGCTGCCTGTTGTTGCTGGATGCTACTGTTACTACTGTTAATGCGTACTGGATCTCCAGTTAGGTCGACCTATTGTGTAGGTGTGGGTGCTTATTTTATCTATCTATTTATTTATTTTATTCATTTATTTTACTTTAGTTTATTAGTGTGCAGGCATGCCAATCACGAGACGATAATTTATTCGGACTCCGAACACCGAGATGGCTTGGAGTCGCTAGTGCGCACCATCTGACCGATCAAACTGTGGTGGGTAGTGTGTCGGGACTGGAATCTGTCGTGCCATAAAGGTCACGACTTTAATTACATCTCCCCAAAAGGGAGAAAATCTTTGATTAGTCACCAAAAAGAAGAGTCCTATAACCTGAAATTTGCATTAATAATAATAGAAAAGGTGGATAATTCAAAAACATAGTGATATTTTTCATGTTAGGGCAAGGGCATTTAAGCCTCTTCATTTATTCATCGCATGTTCCGTGTTCGGAAAGTATTCCGAGTCAGAAGCATAGCGAAAACATGAATGATATCTGAGGAAAATGTCTGCCGGGAATGTGGCAAGTTTAATATTTGACGATAAAAAGAGCGGGATGAATCTCGATGAAAATTGGTCATATTCGAAGGGTTGTTGGCCTAAGACAAAGTCAGGCCATGGCCATGGTAGGACGATCCCCGAGATCCAAGCCTGACTTGCGAGGGCTTCATTTCTATTCCCTTCACACCAGGTATAGGGGGTAAGGGGCCCCCGGATCAGACGCCAACGATTCCTTAGATATTATTATTATTATTATCCTTATTATCCTTATTCTTTACCCTTTTTCTTTATTTTATTTTTTTGTTTATTGTTTTGGGGTCGGATCATACATTGGTTTTGTTTTGAGTAAGCTAACTTGGGTTGAAGATAGGTGGACTTAGGCTGACGGTAGGTTGACCTAGATTGAAGGTGAGTCGGCCTTAGTTTGAAAGTGAGTCGACCTGGGTTTGGGAGTGAGTCGACTTGGACTGAAGGTGAGTCGACCTAGAGTACTTGAAGGCGAGTCGACCTGGATTTGAATGTAGGTCGGTCCAAGCTGAAAATAGGCTGACCCAAACTGAAAATAGGTCGACCTAGGTTGAAAGTAAGTCACCAGATTGAAGGAATGTGTCGACCTGAACCCTCTTTTACCCCCTTGTTTTCTTTCTTTTCTTTTTTTTGTTTGGTGCTTACTACCATAGTTTTGCTTTGACATATTAATGATTATTGAAATCCCACCCCCTCTTTCTATTTCATAGGCCTCTTCCCCCCCTTTTTAGCCAGCTATATAAACATTTGTTATTACTGTTCTTCTATTCGCGAACATGCAGGTTAGTGGGGGAGAGGCTAGGAAGTCTGAGAAGCAAAATTGACCAGAAGGGGACAGGGTAGGTCAACCTAAAATAGTAATAGGTCCACCCACACCATGGGTGTGTTGACCTTAACCGTGGACAGGTCGACTCACCCCATGGGTGTGTCGACCTAAAGTGTAGACCGATCGACCTACCCCTCTTTTTTGTTTGTTATTTTTTATTTTTTATTTATTAAACTTTTTTCTTTTTCTTTTCTTCTTTCTCCTTTCTTTCCCTTTTTTTACAACATTTTTATTTCATCCTTTTTATTATGGATTTATATATGGGTTTACCATTTTTAAATATCTTTCTGTTCTCTTCATTATCCTCATATTATTATTATTATTTATTTATTCTATTTATCGTTTCCTTTAATCCTTTCTTCGAAGTTGTGATTACTCTGTTGTTCATTTATTTATTGATTGGACCTCTGACGAAATTTCAGTAGCATCTCCCCTAGACTCGGAGTGCTTCGAGAGGTATAAAGTGGGTGTTCATCCACAGAAATCTGAGATGACCCCCTGATTCTATGGATGCGCACAAGAGCGGCAACATCCATAATCACCTTCGGACCATATGAGTTGTAAGCGGAAGGTAGGAATGGACGAAAAAGATGAGCGTAGTGAGGATGGACAAAAGGGGCGTTAGATGCTATAATGTCTCAGATTTTCGGATCGTGTTTTCACGGGTTGAGGATTGTGTCTGAGTGGATTTCTTACTTTTATATTGGATTATCGGACCCTTTGATGGTGTGCATGTGAATTATTTTGGGTTCGTGGCGGCGCATGGAGCAGCCTAGTGTTTTCCTGAAATTTTTTGGAGTCAAAATGTGTTTTCAAATTTTTTTTGGATTTATTGAAATTTTCTAATTAAAGAAAGAAAATAATAATATGATAAATAATTTTTTCCTTTAAAACCCCCTCACCCCCTCTCATCTTTCTCCCTCTCCCTCTCACTCTCGTAACTCCTCTGCCTCACTCTCATTCTCTCCCTCTCTCCCTTTTCTTCTCTGGTGGCTGACGTGGGAGACTTGCGGCGAGGTGGAGGGTGGCGCGGGCGACGAGCGGTGAGGCTCGGGGCGTGGAATGGGAGGCGGTATCGTAGTGGAGGTTTTTCGAGATTTTGTGAAGAACTGGCCGTGGGACGAGTGATTTCGGCGTGGATCGACCCCGAACCCACGTGATTTCTTCGTAAAAGGTAGGGGGCATATCCTCGACCCTTGTACGCTAATTCCTCACGTTTTTGCGCTGATTGGAGCGAGATCGAGTGGGTTTCCCTTTCGTTGGGGTTTAAATACATATTTTGGGATGAGCGACGATTTTGTCGATTCGGGTGACAATTTTTAGTTCCTTTGGCATGAATGGGTGTGTTAGAGGCCGGGGAGGGTTTTCCCATGTTTCCCGCTCACAATGGAGCGAGTTGGACATAGAACGGGACCTCACAGTGGAGTTGTAGTGCCCTGGAAATTTCTGGGATTATCTATGGATTTTTTGAGAATTAAATAAAATTATTAAGCATTTAAGGCTTACTAGGTCATTAAATGAATCATGGGTTAATAAATTAATTTGAAAAGCCCAATTAATAACGAGGTAATTAAGCCCACTTTAAATAGGCCCATAACACCAAGTCTAAGGCCTTTAAGGCCCAAGCCCACTTAAGGAACGTAATAGGATAATTTCCCTAAATTAAAGGGATAATTATAGGAGGAATTTGACAAAAATTCAAATTCCGGCGCCCAGGACAAGACGTGGTCAGTCGCGCGACCGCAACTTGATGAAGGCGGTCTCCAGGCGACCGCGTTCTGATTCCGAAAATGGGATTGTGAGAGGCGTGGAAAGCTTGGATTTTTGCCATCCCAATCGCCATGGATCGAAGTGATATGGCATGAAAACTTATCTAGGACTCTTAGGGATAGATTCTAACCCCAATAAGGACTCCTAGTTCGATCTAATCCCTCAACCCTAGGTCATTCTCTATAAATAGAGCCTAGTTTTGATCTGTGCGAACCTTCTTTTAGATCGCGTAGTTTGGAGGTAAGACATCGTCTTCTCAAGTTCGTCCGTTAGAGTTTTTTGTCCCCTATTGTATCTTCTAACCCTCTATCAATTTTCATTATAAGAGATCAAGCATCCAGAGAGTTAGAATGTCTAGAAGTAGCTGTTTATATGTAGAATGCACAGGAATGAACATATTCTTCTGGCAAAGATCTGAAGTTTAGGGACCTTACCAGAGGTATTTTCAAGTCTAGCCTTTAAATTTTATTATTCCCCTTTATGTCTTCTAATCACCCTCCAAATCTCATAAATTAAGGTCGAGAGGTTAAAGAGTTAGAAGGTCGGGAAGTTGCTAGTTCCACACGGGATATGTAGGAACGAGAGCGTACTTCTAGTGAGAAATTCGAACTCTAGGAGCAACCCTAGAGGTAGGTTATCTCATGATAGCTCAAACAACGTGTTAGGAGTAAAAGGCCTCATGGCATATTTAATGATTTCCCATGACTGCACAATCTGTATTTCATTGCATGCTAGCTCTACACCCTTTAATTAAAATATGAAAATTTTAATGAATTTCATGTCTCTTTCATGTCATAAACTCTGTCTAAGCATGTTACTCTATCTTACCCTTCTATCTCTTTTACATTTCCATGCATTAGTTGCCTTAGAATAGGCCCAGCACGTTATTTTAAACTTCTATCTGTTACAGACAGAAGGTGATCATCCAGAGACCGCTATCAAAAGATAGTAGCCCCCGGCAGACCGTGACTTGCAAGTAGCGGCCCTCTCTAGACTGCTACCTAGTTTCTGTAACTAGTTAATCCCTTATTTATTTTCTTATTAAAAATTATCGCTATGCATGCCTTAGCCCAATTATCATATTCCCTGATCATGGCCTATTTCATACTACGTGTTAACATGCTTTCTAAGCTTAATTTCATGTATGTTGATTTCTAGCCCAAAATCTTATAGTCTTGTAATTAAAGAATTTTCCATGATTTGATTGCACCTTGTTTTATGTTTTAATCGTTCCCTTTCTCACCTACTTTTTGTTTTATAAAGTTCACACGTAGTGCGTATTCCGGTACGTTGCTATTAGACACACTTGTACTTGATAGGAATACCTCTTGGACTTCTGATCCTCTCTATCGGATATTCCTTCTGCCGGACTAGGTGATCATGTTTCAAGACTTTAGTAATCTCCGCGAGCATGAGATTTCCACTAGGACGCCGAGCTGGTTGTACCTTAAAAACCCTTTGGTCTAGAGAGCACTTGAGTTTTCCGGTGATTTCTGCACTCTCGATAGATCGCAGCCTTTAGGCGACCACCATCTTCTGGTAGCGGTCGGACCGTGACCACGTTCTTCCTATAGTTCATGGCGTCGACCTATTCCTTCTTCTGGAGTCGACTCTCCTTGGTAGCGGTCCTGACATGACCATAACTTCAAGAAAACAGTCCATATATGACCGCGTTCTTCTAGTTTCCTATTTAACCCAAGGTTTGACCCAATGGTTGATTATACTCTATCCTAAATGGTCTATGGATTATCTGGAGCTTAACACCTTGTTTAATAAGTTATTTATTAGATTATGAAAATTAATGAATGTACCGTTATGTTGTCGGTTTCCTCTCGCAACATGACCTTATTATTAATTCATCATTGAACTCATATATTCTTATTTGGTGCATTCTTACCTTGATTTTTGTTATCATGAACTTATTGTTTGACGTTGTTATTACTGGCCGAACTTTATACTAGTGGAAGTAGCTTGATTTATAACTTGAAGATGCAAGGGCGGGCACGGACAGTGTCCAAGGGCTTCACGCTAACCCCCTCGGCAGATGGCCAGAAACATACTATATATAAACTATGGGGTATGTGAATACTGACGTCGCATTGCGCTGAAAGTACTTTTTTTATAAATGGGTGAAATCCACGAGAGTCATCATGAAATTATACTTTCTTGTTATATGACTTTCTAATGCATAGCCTATATGGTTATGAAAAGTACATTCTCGATACATGCTAGTACATTCTCGTTATTGAAAGGCCAAATTACATTTATACTTCAAACTTGCTTGATCATATCTCATCTTGCTTGATCAACATCTTGTTACTTATGTTACTTTGGCTTATTCGCATGATTTATTACATTTTTCATTATCTTACCTTCTAGAGCTAAAATGTTAATTATTTAAACTTACCTTCATGTTGATACGAACATACCTACTATGTAAATATGCTCATTCCCTACTTTTCCAATTCTTTTCAGAAGACTCTAGTGGATCGGATTAGGATTATTCGCATGATGGATCTGAGGGTGAGAGTTATTGAAGAAGCCTAGATAATTCAAGAGTCATTATGTAATTTCAAGTCATAGTTATGTAATTTTTCTTTTATTGAGTTTAATGGTCAAGCGAGTAAAGTGTATTTTGTAAACTTGGATTATTTGATTCAATAAAGTTGGATTTTTTAGTATATTATCTTGTGTTCACTCTCTTGTGGTGTGAATGTTTCGTGCTCTTATTGTCTTTCTAGCGTGAGGCTTATCTTGCTGGTTGGTCATGTTCTCGAATCTCTTCCGCTGTACATATCTCAGGGTGTGACAGTCGAAGTGATATCAGAGCCTAGGCATAAGTAAGTCCTAGGAAAAAGTCAAGTCATAGGCCAAGTCCAAAGATTAAGGACTCATACCTATAAACTAGGGAAGAAATTTCTAAGCCCATGTGAGATTGGTAGAGCCCGGGGTGAGATAGTTTATCTAGAAATTCATCACTAGTTTAGGCCTGTGGACACTAAAAATTCTCACCCCATGTTCACGTGCAGGAGAATAAAGAAGAAGAGAAAAGAGAAGAGAAGATGAAAGAAGAGAAGGAAACACACCCCTCAGCGTGCCCTTCAACGGCACACCTTCAAGTGCATCTCCAACGGCACACTAATTTATGCCCCAACGGCACACCCTAAAGTGCCTCTAACGGCACACTCGTTAAAGCCTTCAACAGCACACTCCCCTCAAGCCCCCTCAGCGGCACGCTCCCAGGTGTCCTCCGATGGGGAATAAAGAAAAGGAGAAAAGGGAAGAGAAGATGAGAAGAAGAAAAGAAGAAGAGGAAGCTCCCCTGATGTCTCTAGCGGCACACTCTGTGGGATGCCCAGCGGCATACTCCCCAGGTGCCTCCAGCGGCACACTTCCTCAAACCAACAGCGGCACGCCCCTAAGCCTCCAGCGGCACACCTAGGGCAGCCCCCAATGGCACACTCCTGCAAGTGCCTCTAGTGGCACGCCCTGAGCTCCTCAGCGGCACACCCTTCGTGCCTTCCAGCGGCACACCCTAGTGAGTGCCTCTAGCGGCACACCCTCACCAGCCCCTACAACGGCACATCTACCAAGCCCTTCAGCGACACACTGCCCAGTAGCCCCACAGTGGCACACCTGCCAGAAGTCCCGTGATGTGACACAAACTAGGACCTAAACTGCAAGCAACGCAACGACTTGGCAATGTCACACAAGCGGACTTACTCGCGTTTGGCACACTCGGGTCCGTAGGTGGACCGGTAATGGGGTGAGGGTCCGAGGTTAGACCAGAGGTTTCCAAGGGTATGTTTGGCTTGGGGAGGACCCCTAAGGGCCAGGGGTTGCCCAAATTCACGGGCGGTCAGCACGCCGAAGGCATGGGTTGAAGGGTCACTCTCACAACTCACCCGCGGTAGCCACTCAAATATAAGCAAATTCGGGTTCGGGCACTCTCTTATCGCCGACGGCACTAAGATGCAATACTAATTAAGCAAGGGAATCTAGCAAAGAGAAGTGTTCAGTGGCTCACCTGATCGGTGTGAAGACACCAATCTCGACCGGAGACGAGGGCGAGCGAGGAAGCGTTGGCTTACCAGCACGCCGCGCCGGAGAAGCTTCCACCTGAAATTTCAGATTACATGTACTATGCCCTATGCAAGGGGGGATCTTGGGGAAGGGAAGCCAATGACTACACCCAAACACTACCTCCACACAGAGAGGGGCCTTCAGCCGGCCAAGCAAGAGGGGAAAAATCGAGCTAGAAGCAAAGAAAGGGAGCCGATGCCGATTCTGACCACTCTCTGCGCTTCTGGACAGGCAGTTGGTTATCTTGACGCTACGACCACTCCAGATTTTTTTTGATGACGAAACCAGTTGAAAATTCTTTGTAGATGGATCAGGATGACGCCAGAATTTTTCTGATTTCTTTGGTCGTCGGTGGGTGGTCGGGCAGAGGCTCAAACAAGGAGGCAGGTCTGCAGTTCTGACTGCTTCTGGTTCACAACAGCAGGAAGAAGAGGTTGTCACGAGCGCTCCAGAGGTTAGATTCAGGTGCCGCCAGAGTCGTCAGAACCGTCGATGAGTCCTCTTCGAAACAAAATCAACGGGGATGGCATATGTGGTCGGAGTAGACTAGTAGAACTCGAACAATGAGGGGGGGTCGGAGTAGACTGATAGGAAGCAGAACCGCGCACCAGGAGGAAGAAAATGAGAACTCTTGATTCCGAGCGTCAAACAGAGCTCCGCTTCTTGATTCTGGAAGTAGACTTGTCGAAGAAGCTCCCGTCCAAGTCTCGCCTTCAGATCTTTAAGAGAATGGTCGTGGTAGCTTTAGGAGTCAGCTTTAGGTTGCTCTTCAGGGAGGAGATGCGCAGTCGGGGAAGATCGACTGCTCCGGACAACCCCGAACTCAGAACGTGATGAGACCACCGCCGTTGCGAAGTCGACTGGGAGACACTTCCAACGATACCTATTGAGCTTTTAGGAATGTCCGGAGGAAGCAGTGGTCGCCTCTGCAAGCTGCTGCTTCTCTGCTTCCTCCGAACTGAGAACTGCAGGTTGAAGATGATGGGGGGAAATGGGGTATATGGGAGGGGAAATGAGGTGGATGTGTATGGGGGCAACCTCTAGGTGTGAGGGGGTCTAGGAGGGGGTGTTCCAAGGTTTGGGAAGGGGAGAATGGGGGCTAGAATGAGGTGTTTACAGTGGGTGAGAGAAGAGCTGTGAATTTGGGATGGTGGGTGAGAGGGAAAGGATATTTGGAAATGGGTTTAAGGGTGGGATTAATTTTTTTGTCTTAGGGATGGGAGGGGTTGTGTTGGGGAAGGGAAGTGGTGCTTGGAGAGTGGGGAATTCTCTCTTGGGAGATGAGAGGGTGCTTAGGGAAGGGGATTGGGTAGTTGGTGGTTGGGTGGTGGAGTATAGATTGGTGGAGGGTCTCTTGGGACTAGGGGTGGAGTAATGAGGGTTGGGGGTTATTGGGAGGATGAATAATAAGGGGGAGAGAGAGGGTTGATGATGTGGAGGAGAGAGAGGGAGGGGAGGAGAGAGAGAGGGGGGCGCCCTCCTCTTCTTGGAGAGAGAGAGAGAGTGAGAGTGAGAGAGAGAGAGAGAGAGAGAGAGAGAGAGAGAGAGAGAGAGAGAGGAGAGAGATAGGAGAGGGGAGCTTCTCACTCCACTCGAATGGCTTCTCACCACAAGAACAATTAGGTTGAACTAAATTCTCAGATTTCATTCATTGATTGATTCCAAATGGAGAGAGTGGGGTCCTATTTATAGGGATCCGACAACTTACAATAAGACCCTGACTTTTGGAGCATTGACAAATAACCAAGGGGAAGGGGGTGCCCTTGGGCCTAGCCCAATGAATTGGGCCCATTAACTAATCTAATCAACCCTATGACACTTAACTTAGGTAGATGACTCATTAACATAGGTACTAGACTCAAATAAAAGAAAAATTATAATGATATGACTCAAATAAAATAAGAAAATTACATGACTTGAATCAAAAAATATGATGGACACAATGGAGCTATGTTGGCGAGCAATCGAAGCTGTGGAAAATGTGAAGGGCGGGAGATGCCCCCATCATACCCCCGGGGTGCGAAGAACTCGACTCCGTCGAGTATAGGTCCGCCGGGGAAGAGGTCCTCCAATGCAGCTCCGGGCGAGCCACAACCTCCAAACTCAACCTCGCGTCCTTAGCCGGGGGACAACTCTTCATCCTCTCAAGGTGGCTCGGGCACACCCTCTTGCTAGCGATGGTACCCTGCTTGCCTAGTATTGCCTCCATATGCACACGTCGGACTCTCAAGCTTATATGAGGAGGCTCTCCGAGGGTGTTACTCACAAAGGTGGGGGTAGGCTCAAGGTGCTCACTGGGATCCACCGCGGTGCCCTTAGAGGGTGCTAGATCCGCCACGTGAAAAGTGGGATATATCCTAAAATCCCATCGGTAAATCCACCCCGTAAGCCAGGTTGCCAAAGCCACTCGGAACATGGAAGGTCCAAGTCCTCATGCCCTCGATTTGGAGGTGAACCTATGGTAGAGCCATTCCAAAGCCACCATCGTAAGGTTGCCTACTTGGAATCCAAAGTGACACTCGCGAGTTTTTTCCCGTTCATTATGAACCTCACCGCCCGTTGCTAGATGTTTGCTTGAATGAGTATGCCATGAGCTACAGTGCGATGTGGGTGGGAAGTGTGTGATATGCAAAGGGGGACTAGGACAACCATAGATGGACCTATCATGCCATGATGCCATATGGACCTTGATGAGCCTTGGTGAGCTGGGGCAACCAAATGTGGCCCTATCATGCATGGACTCTCTAGCAAAGGTTGGAGGGCCGGGGCATCCATAGGTTATCTGGTCATGCATGGGGGTGACAAATGCTGGGGGACTCGGACATCCAAGAATGCTCCTATCATGTTTAAGACTCATGATGAGTGAAGGTGGACCATTACATCCAAATTTGGACCACTCATGCTTCCTACTTGACTTGTGGGTGATATGAATGAATGGATCATACATAGTGTTCATGCCAAGTGGTGTGGTAAGTCTAGACACATGTATACTTTTTCCAAAGGTGACTTCCATGTGTATAGGTGTGGGACAACCTTTTAACTCCCATTGGAAAGGATCGAATGGATCTAAGAAGGTGGTCATCATGGGGTGGGGTACAACCTTATTACCTAGGGATATGTGGCCCAAGGTCATGGCTCCCAAGATGTAACTCGGGTCTAGGATGGGGTGGATTGGGTCAAACATGGTGGGTTGGGATAGGTAAAGGTGGGTGGTGGATAAGGTGGTTGGGTCCCATGGGTTCTTTGACCCCCATTGGAAGGGATCAAAGGTATAATAAAAAGGGTTATCGAGGGGGAGGGGCCCTATGTCCTTAAGATCCTCAAATGGTGATGGGTCATCATCCTCTAATGAGATAATTGGGCCGAAGTTCTTTGTGGGTGGGTCGGCCATGAGGGAAGAGCTTGACTTTTCACCCGATATAAAAAGCACCAAATTGAGGAGAAGGTCGGGCTTATCGGGTGTGGGGACGAATAGAAGGAGGTCGCTAGTGTAGTAACCAATGGTGCAAACCGAGGTGATAGACCCGACACAAAGGTGTAGGAGGTCAAGGCTCCAAGATTGGTGGGCCATGGGGGTCAACAAGCCGGTCAACTCAAATTGCCAAGCTAAGCCCTTGAGAAGGTCCTCTAAGGTTTCCACTTGGTAGGATGTTTGGATTATGGTGTGATAGGAGGAGATGTGCACTATGGGAAGGTTTTCCTTTATGGGAGGAAAAATCGTGGGCCATGATCTCTCTTATTGGGCTCTTCTTTAGCCAACTAATAAGGGGTTCCCCTAAGATGAGTTTGGCCCTAACTAGAGAGGGTGGTGAAAGGTGAAGGTCACCATGTGATGTTTCTTCTTCTACTTGGTCATGGGTGGTCTCCGTGGTAGGGATAGGGTCCGGAGTGTTCACCACTACGGGGTCGGGTATGTGTTCCTCCTCTAAGGAGGTGAGAGGGTCTTTTGGTGGCAGGGTGATGATGGTTGGTGCATGGCGCACCCGGGGTGGAAGGTAAAGGGAAAGTTGGTTTGGGATAGGGAGGGGAGTAGTGGGGGACTAAGACATGGAAGTTTTGAGGGAGGGAGTGGGAGATGGGTTAGTTGGGGTGGCTTGGGTTGGTCGGTCTTGGGGGAAGTGTCCCTTATAGGGAAAAATGGGGGGGTAGTGGTGGTCCTTATTGGGGAAACCGGGTCAGTTAGGGGTCTCTTCCCCTTAGGATCGGCCGGTTGTGGAGGGGTGGAAGTAAGGGGCTAATTGGGTTTGGATAGTGAGGTTTATGGAAGGGGGTTTTGGTTGGGGTGTGGGGACCCTCATGGGGTTAGGTGGGGAGGTGGATGCTTGGATTAGTTGGGTCTTAAGGGATAGGATTTGGTGGTGGAGTGTAGTGGTGATGGTTGAGAGAGAATTTGTTGGGAGTGGTGGGGGAGGAGGCCTAAAGGTGGTCTCAAGTTGGCCGGGTGGGGATGGAGGAGTGGTAGTGCTCCTCGGGCTAGGGGTGTTTGAGTAGGAGGGGTGGGAATATTTGGGGATGTAGATCTTCCTAAGTTCTTCCTTCATATCATCCCATGAAGAAATAGGCTCTTGCCTCCTAACCCTTCTTAATCCCTCTATGTGTTCCCACTTACTCTTGACTTGACCCCGAAATCATCCCTTAGCCTTGCGGACTCTTGAGGATCCATATACCCAAGTCTTTTCAAAATATCATTCCATGGTAGCCTCCCACCTATCATAATCACTAGAATGTGATCCGTCAAAGGTAATATCATTATCTAGAATGAAGTCCATGGGTGGTGAGTAAGTTAAGTAGGAAGTGTCCATGAAGATAGGGGGGAGATAAATGCAATGGTCGGACTGATGATGACTCCAATGCAAGTGTGCCCTAGGACTTGACTGGAAGAGAAAAGTCAATGACTTGCTCTAATACCAATTGATGTGACATAAACTAGGACCTAAATTGCAAGCAACGCAATGACTTGGCAATGTCACACAAGCGGACTCACTCGCGTTTGGCACACTCGGGTCCGTAGGTGGACCGGTAATGGGGTGAGGGTCCGAGGTTGGACTGGAGGTTTCTAAGGGTATGGCTGACTTGGGGATGACCCCTAAGGGCCAGGGGTTACCCAAATTCACAGGCGGTCAGCACGCCGAAGGCATGGGTTGAAGGGTCACTCTCACAACTCACCCGCGGTAGCCACTGAAATATAAGCAAATTCGGGTTCGGGCACTCTCTTATCGCCAACGGCACTAAGATGCAATACTAATTAAGCAAGGGAATCCAACAAAGAGAAGTGTTCAGTGGCTCACCTGATCGGTGTGAAGACACCAACTCAGCCGGAGACGAGGGCGAGCGAGGAAGCGTGGGCTTACCCGCACGCCGTGCCGGAGAAGCTTCCACCTGAAATTTCAGATTACATGTACTACACCCCATGCAAGGGGGGGATCTTGGGGAAGGGAAGCCAATGACTACACCCAAACACTACCTCCACATAGGGAGGGGCCTTCAGCCGGCCAAGCAAGAGGGGAAAAATCGAGCTAGAAGCAAAGAAAGGGAGCCGATGCCGATTCTGACCACTCTCTGTGCTTCTAGACAGGCAGTTGGTTATCTTGACGCTGCGACCACTCCGGATTTTTGTTGATAACGAAGCCAGTTGGAAATTCTTTGTAGCTGGATCAGGATGACGCCAGAATTTTGTTGATTTCTTTGATCACCGGTGGGTGGTCAGGTAGAGGGTCAAACATGGAGGCAGGTCTGTAGTTCTGACTGCTTTAGGTTCACAATAGCAGGAAGAAGAGGTTGCCACGAGCGCTCCAGAGCTCAAATTCAGGTACCGCCAGAGTCGTCAGAACCGTCGATGAGTCCTATTCGAAACAAAATCAACGAGGATGCCAAATGTCATCGGAGTAGACTGGTAGAACTCGAACAATGAGGGGGGGTCGGAGCAGACTGATAGGAAGCAGAACCGCGCACTAGGAGGAAGAAAATGAGAACTCTTGATTTCGGGTGCCAAACAGAGCTCCGCTTCTTGATATCCTGGAAGTAGACTTGTCGAAGAAGCTCCCAGCCAAGCCTCGCCTTCAGATATTCAAGAGAGTGGTTGTGGTAGCTTCAGGAGTCAGCTTCAGGTTGCTCTTCAGGGAGGAGATGCGCAGTCAGGGAAGATCGACTGCTCCGGACAACCCCGAGCACAGAACGTGATGAGACCATCGCCGTTGCGAAGTAGACTAGGAGACGCTTCCAAAGATGCCTCTTGAGCCCTTAGGAACGTCCGGAGGAAGCCGTGGTTGCCTCTGCAAGCTGCTGCTTCTCTGCTTCCTCCGAACTGAGAACTGCAGGTTGAAGATGATGGGGGGAAATGAGGTATATGGGAGGGGAAATGAGGTGGATGTGTATGGAGGCAACCTCTAGGTGTGGAGGGGTCTGGGAGGGGGTGTTCCAAGGTTTGGGAATGGGAGAATGGGGGATAGAATGAGGTGTTTACAGTGGGTGAGAGAAGAGCTGCGAATTTGGGATGGTGGGTGAGAGGGAAAGGATATTTGGAAATGGGTTTAAGGGTGAGATTAATTTTTTTGTCTTGGGGATGGGAGGGGTTGTGTTGGGGAAGGGAAGGGGTGCTTGGGGAGTGGGGAATTCTCTCTTGGGAGATGAGAGGGTGCTTAGGGAAGGGGATTGGGTAGTTGGTGGTTGGGTGGTGGAGTATGGATTGGTGGAGGGTCTCTTGGGACTAGGGGTGGAGTAATGAGGGTTGGGGGTAGTTGGGAGGATGAATAATGAGGGGGGGGAGAGAGATTTGATGATGTGGAGGAGAGAGAGGGAGGGGAGGAGAGAGAGAGAGGGGGGCGCCCTCCTCTTCTTGGAGAGAGAGAGTGAGAGAGAGAGAGAGAGAGAGAGGAGAGAGATAGGAGAGGGGAGCTTCTCACTCCACTCTAATGGCTTCTCACCACAAGAACAATTATGTTGGACTAAATTCTCAGATCTCATTCATTGATTGATTCCAAATGGAGAGAGTGGGGTCCTATTTATAGGGATCCCACAACTTACAATAAGACCCTGACTTTTGGAGCATTGACAAATAACCAAGGGGAAGGGGGTGCCCTTGGGCCTAGTCCAATGAATTGGGCCCATTAACTAATCTAATCAACCCTATGACACTTAACTTAGGTAGATGACTCATTAACCTTGGTACTAGACTCAAATAAAAGAAAAATTACAATGATATGACTCAAATAAAATAAGAAAATTACATGACTTGAATCAAAAAATATGATGGACACAATGGAGCTATGTTGGCGAGCAATCAAAGCTGTGGAAAATGTGAAGGGAGAGAGATGCCCCCATCATCCCATCCCCAGCACGATGCTCTGTTTCGCTTAAACACTGAGCATTGAATGCTCGTGCATGTGGCCCTTGGCGTGCAGCGCAATCACGTTAAAGCCAACTTATCCCTGCCGTGCTGTCGACCTCTGGCTGGAGCACGGAAACATCACTCTGATGGGGACGTGACTGGGGTCAACCTCGGACTGGATCTGCCTCGCGCATTGGCGTCAACGGCAGCCCACGTATAAAAGCAAGAGGAGAAGAAGAAGAAGAAGAGGAGGAGGAGAGGCTCCTACCTCTCAACCCCCCCTTTGCTGCTCCGTCTATCACTGTCAGTGTGAAGAGGAGAAGAAGGAAAGAGAGAAGAGAAGAAGAGAGGAATGAGGTCTGGTAGGGGAGGAGCCCATGCTCCGTTCCCCTCCCCACATTGTATTTTCATTTCTTTTCCATTCTTTTTTTCCTTTCTTTCTCTTTGCGATGTATTGGCCACCCTGTTCCCTGTGAATGAAATGCACCCCGTTAGCTTGAAGTGCCCAACCTTCACTGTTGGTTTTCTCACACCTTTCTTTTTTCCCCTTTCGTTAGGGTTTTCTCTCTTCCAGAAGGCTTGCCTTCGCCTACCTCACCGTCGCCTTCACTGGCATCCCCCCCCAGCTGGCCTTTGCCCGGTACACACCTGCCTGTGCCTAGCGCGGCACACCCTCGGGGTGTTTCACCCAGCACACTCCCAACGGCCTTTGCCCGACACACCCTTTGGCCTATGCCCTGGCCGGCACACCTCCCAGCCTGCTTGGCTGGCACACCCTTTGGCCTGTGCCCTGGCCGACACACCCTTGACCCACCTCCAGCCTGCCTGGGCCCCTCCCTTCCAGTCAGGGCGTTCTTAGCCTGCATTAGCCCAGTGTCTCTCATCCGTTGTTTTCCCCGGGTTTTCCGAAGTTTTCTCGAAGTTGACTGCCTAGGCAAACACCTCAAATTGTTGGGTCATGCCACTCCTTGTGGACATGTCCCTTATTATCCCCTCGACCGAACTTTTGTCAGAAATAACAATATGTTAAATGACAAAAAGGAAGTAACAAACAAATGAGCTAAGCAACAATAAAAACTTTCTAATCAAACAAAGGAACTACACAACGCTCAGAGAATTGAACTACTGAACATGGCCTTGGGCTTGGCTGCATAGAAGAGAATGGGAAACTTGGTTGTCTGAAGCCCTCCATCAGGACTTCCATGAACAAAGAAGATTCCCCCTCCTAGACTTCACCCCACTTGTTTGTACCCTCCTCCTACACACTTCTCAATTCACTCATTCCCCACTCCCTGTGGCCCTCCAGCGGCACACTCACTCCTCAACTGCCCATCCTCTCAACGGCACATTCATTCCCCAATCCCTATGGCCTTCCAGCGGCACACTCATTCCTCAACTGCCCAGCCTCTCAACGGCACACTTATTTCCCAATCCCTGTGGACTCCCCAACGGTACATTCCTCACCCCTTTCAACGGTACACTCCTCAATCCCCCAGCGGTACGCCCCAACTCACCCCTTTCAGCGGTGCAGTCCTCAACCCCCTGGCCGGCACACTCCTCAACCCTCTAGCGGTGCACCTTAGCCCGATATACCCTCTAGCGGTACACTCCTCACCCTTTTCTGCGGTACACTGACCATTACTTCCCAACCTTCCAACGGTACGCCCCTTCCTACCTCACCCGGCACGCTGCCATCATGACAGATAATAATAATAATAACAATAATAATAAAATAACAATAACCAATTCAAAAAATGAATAAATAAACAATGATAATGGTGGAACTAGTAATAATAATAATAAGCTAAAAATATAATAAATAAACAAATAATGGTAAATAATAATAATAATAATAATAATAATAATAATAACAAACTTACAAAAAGGGATAAATAATAACAAATAATAATAATAATAAATAAATAAATAACGATAACAAACTTAAAATAAATAAATAAATAAGTAATAATAATAATAGGCTCAAAAATGATAAATAACCAAAAAATGATAAAATAAATAATAATAATAATAAACTCACCAAAAAATATAAAAGTAACAAATAATAATAATAATAATTGGGGTCTAAACAACGATAAAAATGATGAAGTCTGCTCCACAGCCTTGTCTCTCCTCAAGATCCGATATAAAGGGAATATTAATGTCGCCCCTCCAAGTCGAGTTTGGGCCTTGGGAACCACCCCGATACGGCCATAACCCGACATTTCTCCGGGCCGATAGTTAGTCAAACCGGACTCGTTCCCATTGGAATTCGTTCCTGCTCTTTCATTGAGATTGTCATAAACTCGGCATACATTTGTACGGGTTTGATTCTGCTCATGTCATACCTTCAATGCGGCCCTTTGTTCAAGCATAAAGTGGTCCATGAATGACCGACAAAAATCTGAATGGAACGAGAAGACTCTCGTCATCCCCAAACCCTTTGAATGGGAATATCAATAAGGCCTTCGTAGGCCACGCTCAGACCTCGGGTCCGCCCCGATCATGGTCATTGTCTGACCCATATCCTCGGCCTATAGCCCGCTATCTTTGGGCGTGTCTTTGTTTTAGGATCTAACCTCGAGACATTTTCCCGCTGCCACTCTGGCACCGAAAATATTGACGATGCCCACGCGAGCCTAGCTTCGACCGGGGGGGGACCGCAGTATGGTCGCAGCTTGATCTTGCACCGGGCCAATAAACTTACTAATTTTCGACTGCTCAAACCGAGATTTAACCGAATGTTTCCCATTCCTCCGAACGATAAATTTGCCGTACCCCGGCATACATATGCTCCGATTTTCCCATGATGATTATGCTAGTCTCAAGTTGGACACTCGTCCGAACATTAAATGGTCAACGCATGACCGACATGAGCTCAAATACTTGCTACACGCCCTCGCACGAGGGATTTAGCGTTTCTTAATAGATTTTTATGCAATTAATTTTTTGGCCATGCGGCTCGTATTCCCGGCGATTAACCAAGGGTGTTCCCCTCTCAGAGGAGATGTAAATGACGTCGTGACCTTTATGGCGAGCGGGTTTCGGTCCTGGCACGAACTACACAATCGTCTGATTAGTCAGATCGAGCGCACAATAAATTATCACTTTGTGACTGGCACACCCACGCACTTAATAGACGAATTGACCGTTCCCGAATAACCGAACACTATAATAAGTGAACGAAAAGTGCGTCCACAAGTCTGGCACGCTCGGTGGGACTGGAACCACCCTTTATCTCTTCGCCGGGATTCGGGGCCTCATGGCCTCCTAATAAACATTGTTTACCTGTTTTGATGAAGTGCAGGTACTCTCTTCCCCAGCCCTATGGGGAGAAGAGCCGGACTAGGCAAAATTATCTTTGCCACCTCGAAGATGCTACTCCGAGGCACCTACAGCTTCCAGGAATCATGGAGGCCGCTAAGAAGAAGGGAGGGGAAATCAAACCCCCTTTCTCAAAAAAAAAAGAAAGAAAAAAGAGAAAAAAGAAAGAAACAAAAAAAACAGAAGAGAAAGAATTAGAGAGAGAGCGTTGTACGGTCGCATCCGTCAACATCCGTGCTGAATAATGATTACCACTATGGGATTGATGCGGTGGAGCGAACCACTCATCCCCTCCCTGAGGGGGTGAGCGCTCTCCTGCGTACCCACCTTGGTCTATTACGCACAAGAAGAGAAAAGAGAGAAGAGAAGAGAAGAAAGGAAAAAAAAGAGGAAGAAGAGTTGGCAAGCATCGCCGACGAAGAGAACAAGAAGGAGGCTGACATCCCGCCCGACTCTAGGAGGGTCCAAGTCCGTGGTGCAATGTCCCGCTCCGTTCCACCTCCCTTCTGCCCCTATCTGCCACAAGATGGTCCCTTGAGTGACTGTTCGAAAATCCAACAAGCCGCAACTGTAGCTTGATGAATTTCTGCCCGCTATGGGGAATGCTTTGTAGCGATAAGGCCAAGCACGGCCATGACTCCCGAAGAGAGCATGCATGTACCCCGCCATGGGGGATAAGAAGAAGAAATATACCCCGCCATGGGGGGATAAGAGGCAAGAAAGAATACACCCCACTCATGGGGGCACATGAAGAGAATACACCCCGGCTCAGGGGCATATGAAGAGAAGTATACCCCGCTCTGGGACATAAGACCCCCGCCATGGGGACATAAGAAGCAACATACCCCACCACGGAGGGGGATGGAAGCTATGAAGAATTCACCCCGACTTAGGGGTATTCAAAAAATTTACCCCGGTCTAGGGGCACTTGAAGAAGAACTACACCCCGGCCCGGGAGCACATGAAGGGAATCCCCCCGCCTCGGGGGCACATAAAGCGAAAGTTACACCCCGGCTTAGGGGCATTTGACGAAGAATCCACTCCGACTCGGGGGGACATAAGAAGAAACAAAGTTGCACCCCAGTTTAGGGGCTTTTGAAGAAGAAATATACCCCGCCATGAGGGCATAAAAAGCAGAAGACATACCCCGGCTTAGGGGCGTATGAAGAGAAGTACACGCTCCGCCTAGGGTGCATGAGAAACAAAACACACCCCGACTCGAGGGACATATGAAGAAAGGAATACACCCCGACTTAGGGGTATTTGAAGAAGAAACACACTCCGTCTGGGGGGCATAGAAGCCATAAAAGATACACTCCGCCATGAGTGCATATGAGACAAAGAATACACCCCGGTTTAGGGGAATACGAAGAGAAATATACCCCACTCTGGGGTAGAAGAAGCAGAAGGATCTACCCCGTCCGGGGGCACAACAAGCAACAGAGTTACACCCTCGTCTGGGGGCACATGAAGAGAAGTATATCCCGCCATAGGGGCGTGTAAAAGGAAAGAGAGTAGAATATACCCTGCCTAGGGGCACAGAAGCAAAGAGACCCACACCCCGACCTAGGGGCATAAAGAGCAAAAGGAACATACCCCGCCATGGGGCATATGGAGAAAAGAATACACCCCACTCTGGGGTAGAAGAAGTAGAAGAATTCACCTCGGCCTCGGGGGCACGCGAAGAAAGAAACACACGCCCTGCCTTGGGTGCACAAAAAAAAAAACAAAACACACCCCGGCCTAGGGGCATACAAAGAAAAAAAAACAACACGCTCCGCCTGGGGTGCACAAGAAGTAAATACACCTCGCCTGGGGGCACAGAAGCAAAGAAGCAGAATCCACCCCGGCCTGGGGGCATAAGAAGTATGAAGTTACACCCCGACTCGGGAGTACGTAAAGAAGAAACACATCCTGCCTTGGGTGCACAGGAAGCCAGAAACACACCTCGTATGGGGGCGTAAGAAGCAATAGTACACCATGTAGACACGCCATTCCTGACGTCTCCTGAGAAAGTCTCATATTACTATACGACGCCCCGCGACGGCTTGCGCATTTTGAATCGCTCGAGCGCTTCCTTTTCTTGAGTCTTCTTCCGCCCTTCTCAGCATCCGGAATCGTCTCGTCACGGCATTCGGACGGCATCAACACCAGTCGGACGCATCAGAGGTTCCGAAACCAGGAAGGGTGTCTGCCGGGCGACCGCCAACGCCTGAACTGAGGACCCGGGTGGGTCTTTATGGGGGCGTCCAGGCCCCTGGATGCCCCCATTCTTTTAATTTATTTTTCAAAGCCCAAAACAAAATAAAAAATAATATTTTTATGGAGGCGTCCAGGCCCCTGGACGCCTCCATAAAAACAAATATAAAAAATATATATATATATGCCAGTTGGCATAAAAAGACAAAACAAAAAAATAAAATAATATATTTATGGAGGCGTCCAGGACCCTGGACGCCTCCATCAACTCCCTCACGGGCGCCGCCCACCGAACGACGGTTTGTCGTGTGTGAAAAAATCCAAATTATGGAGACGTCCAGCCCGCTGGACGCGCCCATTTCTGAATCACGGGTCGCCGCTCACAAAACCACGCGTTGTGCCAAACCGCGTGCTGCCGTCGGCAGGGTTCGGTGGACCTGTTAGAGGCGTCCGGGACCCTGGACGCCTCCACGAAAATATTCTAAAAAAATAAATAAAAATAGAATAAAATATTAGTTCGGCCCTGATGGAGGTGTCCAGGGTCCTGGACGCCTCCACCCTCCGGAGCCCTATAAATAGAGGCCCACCCCCTCAGTTCTGAGGGAGCTTCTAAGAGATCCGATAGGCTGCCGGAGCCTAGAGGCTACCGGAGTCATTTCTAACCCGTGGGGTCTTTTGTAGGTGGAGGTTCTACCGGCTTCTTGGGTGCCCACGCTCGAGAGAGGAAGGTCGTCTTCATCCACCGCGCTTCCACGTCGTCCCTACGCTGCCGGAGCTCCGCCGGATCTCACCCTCGGCTCCTCCAATAAGCTTTTTCTTCCCCTTTTTCTCCATAGTTCTTTACATTCATCATACTGCATCCTCTATCTCCCTACATAAGGGCGCCATCTCTTGCATACTTCTTGCATTCATCATCACATTTTCCTCCTACTTGAGTCCGAGAGGGGTTTAAAACCACACCAACCAGGTGTGTGTCAGGTCACGATCTTGTTACTTTTATTGCAAGGAATTGTTACTACACTGCCATTTTCTAATTCCGTTCGTTTATTGTCTACTGTTTTGCAAGGGTAACCAAGGAAAGTCCTCTCCATCGGCCGGCCGAAGGGGGAGGAAGAAGCAACCCGCCATCTCCCGCTCTTGAGGTAGGCGCGATCACTTTCTTTATTTTGGGGTCTTTGGCCCCTGGTGATCACATCATGTTCTCGAGGCCGCGGCGAGTCACTTCCCCAATGGCCGTTTAAATTCCCGTTATTATATTCTCTTTATATTCTGTTATATTCTATTCATGTTCTCGAGGCCGCGGCGAGTCACTTCCCCAATGGCCGTTTAAATTCCCGTTCTTATATGTTATATTCTTATCTATTCATGTTCTCGAGGCCGCGGCGAGTCACTTCCCCAATGGCCGTTTAAATTCCCACTTTTTATATTCTCCTTATATTCTGTTATATTCTTATCTGCTCATATTCTCGAGGCCGCGGCGAGTCACTTCCCCAATGGCCGTTTCAATTCTTGCTATTTAATTTCTGCATCATTCCCGTCCCCCCGAGGCCGCGGTGAGTCACTTCCCGCTATGGCCGTTTAACCCCCATATCTTGCTATATTACATTTGTCCCGCTCGCCCCGCCGGAGCAATCTCCCGTGGTGGCCCCTTCTCTTTTCTCTTATTTCTGTGTTGCAGCAAACAAAAGAGGAGCCCGCGCGCTCCGCGTCTTCTTCGCTCCCCGAATCGCGTGACGTCGCTCACACACCCCAAGCTAGGGGGAATGTAAAGAAAGAAACTACACCCTGCGATGGGGGCATGAGAAGCAAAGACTATATCTTGCTTAGGGGCATTTGAAGAGAAACATACCCCGCTCCGGGGCATAAGAAGCAGAAGACACACCCCGGTTTAGGGGCCTTTGAAGATGAACTATACCCCACCATGGGGGCATGAGAAGCAAAGACTATACCCCCTCTGGGGGCACACAAAGAAAGAAACTCATCCCCATCTAGGGGCACACAAAGAAGGGAACCCCCCCCCCCCCCCCCCCCCCGGTCCGAGGGCATAAGAAGAAAGAATACACCCTGACTTAGGGGCATTTGGAGAAGAAATATACCACACCTGGGGGCATATGAAACAAGGAATACACCCCGGCTTAGGGGTATTTGAAGAAGAAACATACCCCGCCTGGGGGCATAGAAGCTAGAAAGGATACACCCCGCTTGGGGGCATAAGAAGTCAGGGCTCTACCCCGCTATGGGGGCATAAGAAACAAAGATACACCCTGGCTTAGGGGTATTTAAAGAAGAAACATATCACGCTCCGGGGCATAAGAAGCAGAAGTTACACCCCGTCTGGGGGCCTAGAAGTCATGAGAGACACACCCCGCCTGGGGGCACAGAAGGAAAGTTACTCCCCAAGTTGGCGGCACATCAAGAGAAATACACCCCAGGCCAGGGGCATTAGTGAGAAAGAAAGAGCGGAACAAAAGAACAGTCAAGAGGTAGACGTGGTCTTCGAACCCGCCTCTTCACACAAAAGAAGAAAAGAAGAAAAGAGAGAAAAGACACATGAGGCAGACGTGATCTTTGAACCCGCCTCTCCACACAAAATAAGAAGAGAAGAAAAGAAAGAAAAGAATAGTCATGAGGCAGATGTGGTCTTCGAACCTGCCTCTTTACATAAAAGAAGAAGAGAAGAAAAGGAAGTGAGCCTTGAGACAGACATGGTTTTCCACCTTCGGCCTTTGGCCACCCAACAAAATCAAGAGACCTTTCCTATTGTCGGCACCATGACCTTCCGTCTAATCCGATGCATCAACACATTGTTAGCATCATGACTCCTTCGTCTAGGTTGGCGCATAAACCCATTGCCGGTGGCACTCTCACCATCTAAGCCGACAAATATCTCACCTTCGACCTTTGGGCCGCTAAAAATAAAAGAATAAACCCTTCACTTTGGTTCGGATCCTTTCCCAGCCAAAGAATTATAGAATGAACCTTTCACTTTGGTTCGGGTCCTTCCCCGGCCAGAGAATCAAAGAATCAACCTTTTACTCTGGTTTGGGTCCTTCCCCGACCAGAGAATCAAAGAATCAACCTTTCACTCTGGTTCGGGTCCTTCCCCGGCCAGAGAATAAAAGAATCAACCTTTTACTCTGGTTCGGATCCTCCCTCGACCAGAGAATCAAAGAATCAACCTTTCACTCTGGTTCGGGTCCTTCCTTGGCCAGAGAATCAAAGAATCAACCTTTTGCTCTGGTTCGGATCCTCCCCCGACCAGAGAATTAAAGAATTAACCTCTCACTCTGGTTTGGATCCTCCCCCGATCAGAGAATCAAAGAATCAACCTTTCACTCTGGTTCGGGTCCTTCCTTGGCCAGAGAATCAAAGAATCAACCTTTTGCTCTGGTTCGGATCCTCCCCCGACCAGAGAATTAAAGAATCAACCTCTCACTCTGGTTCGGATCCTACCCCGATCAGAGAATTAAGGAATCAACCCTTTTACTTTGGTTCGAATCCCTTCTCGACTAAAGAATTAAAAAATCAACCTCTCACTCTGGTTCGGATCCTTTCCCGACCAGAGAATCAAAGAATAAGCCTTCCACTTTCGCTCGGATCCTTCTCCGGCCAGAGAATCAAAGAATAAACCTTCCACTTTGGCTCAGATCCTCCTGCGGCTAAAGAATCAAAGAAGAGACCTTTCACTTTGGTTCGGATCCTTCCCCGGCCAGAGAACAAAAGAATAGACCCTTTCACTTTGGCTCGGACCCTTTCCTAACCGGAGCACAAAAGAAAGGACCTTTCACTTTAGTTCGGATCCATCCTCGGCCAGAGAATAAAAAAATAAGCCCTTCTCTTCGGCTCTTGCAGCCCGCTTTCCCCACTTCGGCTCTATGCAGCCTGCTCCCCAATTTCGACTTTTATAGCATGCTTCCCAGAATTCGGCCTTCACGGCCCACTTCCCATAACTTTGGCTCTCACAGCCTGCTTCCCAATTTCAACTCTCGGAGCCCGCTTCCCAGAATTCGGCCTTCACGGGCTGCCTCCCCACTTTGACTCTTTGCAGCCTGCTCCCCAATTTTGGCTTTTATAGCCTACTTCCCAGAATTCAGCCTTCACGGCCCGCTTCCCACAACTTTGCCTCTCAGAGTCTGCTTCCCAATTTCAGCTCTCGGAGCCCGCTTCCCAGAATTCGGCCTTCACGGCCTGCTTCCCATAACTTCAGCTTTTGCAGCCCGCTTCCCAATTTTGATTTTTATAGCCTACTTCCCAGAATTCGGCCTTCACGGCCTGCTTCCCACAACTTTGGCTTTTACAGCCTGCTTCCCAATTTCGGCTCTCGGAGCCCACTTCCCAGAATTCGGCCTTCATGGCCTACTTCCCATAACTTTGGCTTTTACAACCCGCTTCCCAATTTCGGCTTTTATAGCCTACTTCCCAGAATTCAGCTTTCACGGCCTGCTTCTCATAATTTTGGGCTCTGGTAGCCTGCCCCCCCAACCTTTGGCCTTTGTAGCCCGCTTTCCCCACTCCGGCTTCTACGGCCTGCTTCCCTAATTTCCTTTTGACCCTTCGCGGTCTGCTTCCCTAATACTTCTACTACCACTTACAAGATACATATACATAACAACCGTATGTTCTTACGCAAAAAAGAAAAGAAAAGAAAAGAGTGAAGTCCCGAGATTAAATGGCACCCAAGAGGGGGGGGGTGAATTGGGTGATAAAAATTTCTATCGAGATAGACTCAAATATGCGATAACGTGGGGACACAGAAGAGAACAAGTGCAAGACAAAATATGCTTTTGATAAACCGCAGGATTTAAGTGAAGAAGATCAAACAATCTAGATCTAAAGGATACAAAATATCTAGATTCACAAGTATGCACAGAAGAGGGAAAGGAGATATGGAGCAAACCACAAAGAGATAACGATTTTAAGGTGGTTCGGATGCCACAACGGCAACCTACGTCCACCCCTCACCGACAGTGAGGAACCACACACTATCTTGTAAGGAGTTACAAGATCAACCACACACAACACACACACACTGGGAAGGAGAGTTCCTGCGAAGGTGTAAGAACACCTTAATACACACACAGCTACAACGGAGAACACACAAACACACACACACACACACACACGGATCTAGGAAGATCCACACACACTGAAATGTTTAACGATTACAAGAACCACAGATGAAGCTTAAGAGAAGAAAATGAATTTAGAACACAAGAGAGGAATCTTGATTTGCTCCCCCTTAATGGATGATTAGATGCTTTGGATGTAGCTTGAATCCTTTGGCTGATCTTCACTTGATTGGATGAAGAACTCTTCTCGGAGCACTGTTCACGTCTACAGTGCTAGCTCCCTTCTCTCCCCTTTGGTAGCCTCCTTGATCTCCCTTTCAGCATTAGGGTTTTCTTAACCCTCTTGCATGAGTTATATAGATTTTGAATGGTCCATGGACTCCCCCAGACTAGATTCACAATTTCTAGAGAGTTTGGTTACTTAGGGATTAAACAATACCAAGAGGAATGGCTTTTCTCGAAGTGACAAAAAGTCAACAATTGTTGGCAGCTCGGGGCTGGTGGTCGACCTGTAGGGTCTGGCGGTCGACTGCCACTAGAAAACCTGCAGGTGGCCGGTCCCTGGGAATTCCGGTCGACCGGGATTGGAGGGGCGGTCGACTGCCACTGTGACAAACTGTATAGAATTACATTCTGTTATTTCAGGTCGACCGGAGTCATGCTAGAGGTGGACCGGTCTGTCAAAAACCTGAAAAATGAAGAGTTTAGCCCAGAGAACCATATCCACAAGATCGAGGCATGAATTGGATGCATGTTTCTAAGTAATTTCAAGTTCATTTGAGATCTTAGGAAACCATTCGAAATGTTAAAACCTTAAGCAAAAACATGAAGAGATCCGACCTTGAAAACTTGTGAAAATCACTTAGGTCAATAGTTCTAAACATGTGAGCCACCATATGTCCTTGGTTTTGTTATCATCAAAAACACCGAGATATATGTACAACAATCTCCCCCTTTTTGATGATGACAAAACACTAGGGCTTCCAAACCAAGGTTCATGTTATTAGGAAATTCAGATTGAACGTTGTGCTAGAAGGTCATTCACCAAGCTAAGCCTATCAACATGATGTAGCACAAACCACTAGTTTGTCAACAAGAATATGAAATGAGACACAAATGCCAACAACTGAATTCAAACACCAGTGCTTTCAATTCATCATTCATTGCATTACAAAGTACATTAGTGCTAGAGTGAATGCACGACTCGAATACAAAAGAAGGAGTAAAAGACTAACACTACGGACAGCCTTCACATGGGACAAGCAAGCAATACAACCACACAACCACACATCGACATACATGAGTATATAAACCTGCCCTACTACTTCTCCCCCTTTGTCAACAGCAAAAAGGGATAGGATAGAGAAAGGAGGGACTCAAGCAATACGAGACTAAAGGAGAGCATGCTAGAGGCGAAAGTAGAACAACTCCTCAAGGAGCATCTGCTGGAGGAGGCTGATCTATTGGTGGAGGAGGTGGGTAGCCAAGATACTGGTGGATGTCATCAAGGTAATGGTCATGAACCTGAAGAAGGTCATGAATATGAGCAAGGCGCTCGTCACGAGCCAAATCCCTGCGTCGCATGTCAAGAAGGCTAAGGTGCAGGAGGCTGACGGAGGAGTTAGACGCATCAACACTCTCCCGGAGAGAAGCCATGTGAGTGGTGAGGGTGGCCATCTGAGTAGAAAGAGTGGCCAAGGTAGTGGAAAAAGCATTCATACGCCCTGAGATGGTGTCAAGAGTAGTGCCTATAGTGTTCCCAAGGGTAGAGAAACGATCCCTAAAGGTATCCACATGAGTCTCCAAGCCGATGAGCTGCCCATCAAGAGCCTCGTCGTCCACCGAAGGGCACTGTCCGGCCCCCTGAGTAGAAGACTCCCCATGGTGAAACTGAGGTGGGGGAGGCATCTCAAGATCCCGGTGATACGGGGATGATGGAAGTGGCTGCTCCTCAGCTGGAACTGGAGGGGGGACATCCCCTTCGCCTTGCTGCTGCGCTGGCTCATCTTCTTCCTCACTGATCTTATCGTCCCCATAAACTAGAATGTCCCGCACAAGCTCGCCGTCGGGACCAAAGTAGTATCCAAAATCAGTGAAAATTTTATGCTTATTGTACACATCATCCTGCCGAACATAGATGAACTGCTCATTCGCCACATTAATCCCGGCATAAATGAAGACACCGGTCAACTGCGAAGCATAGGGAAGAGACCGCCGGAGGTAAGTACGACAGGTTCCAATCGGATCAGTCATGAGTCGACCCATATTGATTTGAATATCATTCATAACATGATAGAATAGAAATCGCTGAACCTCTGTAACCTCATCCCGACCGCCCACTTTGGGATAAATCAATTATGTAAACATGTGGTGCAAGACTCGCTGTAGAGGAGGAAAATGATTGGCATTTAGCTTGATCAGATTGCTCACACTGTGCACATACTCACAGTTGGTCATAACAGTAAATGTGGCTGGAACTTCACCAAAACCATATGCCCTATCTGCACCCATGGCGGATACTCCTAGGGCCTGCTGAAATAATTCCGGAGTGATGTGAAACTCCACACCCTTAACCGTGGTATATAACTGTTCATTCCTCAGAACCAAAAACCCGTAGAACTGCTGCACCAAGCGAGGATAATATCTGTTGTACCGAGTAACAAAATCCATCCAACCTTCCTGAACCTCAAATAGAGCACACAAGTCTGGAAGGAGCTCATTCACCTCATGGAAGTCGACCAAGCGAGGGTCGATGATAGGACGTGGAGGTAGAGGTGCTCGAGGCAGAGGAGGAGCTTGCTGAGGTGGAGGAGCCGGGGCCGCTTGCCGTTGACGGCTAGCTTCTCCTTGGGCAGAGCGTCGAGAACTCCGTCTTGGCGGCATCCCGAACTCGAAAAACCCACCGGGAAACCTTGAACAATCGATCTCAACCCCGGGAACGTGGATGGAGCACAAGGGAAACTTCTAGGGCTTGGAACAACCTTTCCACAGTAAAGAAGCTGAGAGGGATCTCCACGAACGCACAAATGACCGTATGAAGGAAGTCCCGAAGTGATGACGGGACGACCGAATCAATGTGCGGGTGGAGGAGGAAGGGTTGTGGAGGCTTGGATGGTGGAGATGAGGAGTGCTAGGGTTTGAGTTTGGTGGTGGAGAGTGAGTGGAAGTGAATGAGAGAGAGAAGGAGAGAAGATATGCCCACATGTGAGGGGTCGGTTGACCTTTAAGTTGGGCCGGTCCGCCGTCGGCGGTCGACCGGCGCGACCCTGGCGGTCGACCGCTAGGTCCAAAATTCCAAATTTTGAATTTGAATTTTTTTTTATTTTTATTTTTTATAAAGGGGATATACAACAGAATGCCTCTATGGGCCCATCATCATGACATGGAAAGTATGTAGAGACGAGGATGCGAAAACGAGAAGAAGTTATGAGTGCCCCTAGGTAGCAGCGTTAGTTCCAACATCACTGAGTCCACACAAGTTTTTGACCAAGGAATATTTGGCCGTAGAAATATTTTTCAAGGAGGGCTAATTATAAATAGGTACAGGCAAGCATACAAATGTGAATGAAGACATACAAGGTATTGAAAGAAATTAAACTCAAGATGCATGTTTTTTTCTACCCGTGATGCATATGAATTTCTGCAAATGCAATCCTATACCTTAGATGCAAACCTATGCATGTATGCTCTCACCCTTGCACAACCCAAGTTCTCTTCTTATCTTATTAAATTGATCTTGGTTTAGGGGTTTGGTGAAAATGTCAGCAAGCTGATTGTGTGTGTCAATGAAGTTCAATTCAAAGACCCCTTTTCCTACATGATCCCTCAGAAAGGGATGATGAATATCTATATGCTTGGTCCTTGAGTGCTGAACATGATTTTTTGACAAATTAATTGCACTAGTATTATCACACAGTATTGGAACAGTTTTCACTTCAACATCTAAATCAAGCAATTGATTTTTGATCCAAAGTACTTGGACTCCACAACTTTCGGCGGCTACATATTCAACCTCGGCCGTTGAGAGAGCTACTGAATGTTATTTCTTGGAGGCCCATGAGACTAGGCAGTCACCAAGGAACTGACAGTACCCACTTGTACTTTTACGATCTACAATGCACCCAGCATAATCCGCACCGGTATAGGCAATTAAATCAAAGGAGCTGCCGATGGGAAACCACAAGCCAAAGTCAATTGTGCCAAGGAGGTATCTAAAAATGCGTTTAACAGCTGATAAGTAAGATTCTTTAGGGCATGACTGAAAACGGGCACAGAGACATACACTGAATTGAATGTCAGGGCGGCAAGCTGTAAGGTATAGTAGTGATCCGATCATACCTCGAAACAGAGTAGAATCTACTATTTTACCATTTTCATCCTTATCCAATTTTATGGTGGTGGCCATGGGAGTTGATATGGGTTTTGCTTCGGCCATCCCGTATTTCTTCAGCAATTCCATAGTATATTTGGCTTGATTGATGAAAATTCCTTCTGAAGTTTGTTTCACCTGATTTTCTTATGAAAAATGTTTGATCAACCTTACCTCTCTTGAACCCATTTTTAGCCAGAAAAGAGGTAAGCCGTTCATACCATGCCCTTGGTGCTTATTTTAGTCCGTACAAGGCCTTTTGGAGTTTGTACACATGTCGTGGATGTTTGGAATCTTCAAAGCCTGGCAGCTGCTCTACAAAGACATCCACCTTGATATAACCGTTAAGAAATGCAGATTTAACATCCATTTGAAATAGTTTAAAATTTAAAGAGCAAGCGTAGGACAGTAAGATCCGGACTGCTTCAAGTCTAGCAATCGGTGTAAAGGACTCATCAAAGTCAATGTCCATCTCCTAGCTATACCCCTTGGCCACAAACCTGGCCTTATTCCTCACAATCAATCCCACATCATTTAGCTTGTTTCTGAAAACCCAACAAGTTCCAATAGTAGGATGGTTCTTAGGACGCGGCACGAGAGTCCACACCTCGTTTCTTTCAAACTAATGTAGCTCTTCATGCATGGCTTGAATCCATGATTCATTTTGAAGAGCTTCATGAATGTCCTTGGGCTCTTCTTATGAAAGTAAGGCCATCAAGTCCTCCTCTTCAACCTGCCTTAGAGAGGACCTAGTTTTTACCCCATCCTCTAAATTATCTATGATGTTCACAGCTGGATGATCCTTTAGAAATGTGGAGGAACTGGGCAAATCAGGATGCTGCACCTGTGGTTCTTGTAGTGCCTCAATTGTAGGATCCTCATCTTCCTCATTTTTGCTTGAGATTGTCTTCAATGGTTCATCCTTAGCTTTGACATTTGATAAGTTCTTAGGGGCCGTTTGGTACGGGGTTAGAGTGGGGATATCTCCGCTCTAACCCCGTTCTACATTTGGTATGGTTAAAATGGACGGGGATAACCCGGGTTAAAGAAAATAAGGTTAACCCCGATTTTGTGGTTAGAAACAGGGATAAGTCATTCCAACCTTTTGTTGGAATGACTTATCCCCGTTTTTCTAACCCCATTTCATCCCTCGTGTACCAAACGTACATGAGAATAAGACTAGACATAAATTATCCTAGAATGACTTACACTTATTCTTCTCAAAATTTATCCTGATACCAAACATCACCTTAGGGTCTTCATCTGCATCCAAAGTGGAAGAATTTTGATTTGTGAGTTTCGAATCGGATTCATCAAAGATAACATGAGGGCTTTCTTCAACGACCAAAGTCCTTTTATTGAATAATCAGTAAGCTCTAGAATTGAGTGCATAACCTAGAAAAATTCCTTTATCACTCTTTTCATCAAACTTACCCAAGTTGGACTTACAATTGTTCAAGATGTAGCAAGGGCATCCAAAGGATTTAAGATAGGAGATGTTTGACTTCTTACTCTTGTAGAGCTCATATGGAGTTTTCTTCAGAATGGGCCTTACCATTGCCCTGTTGATGATGTAGCATGCTGTACTCACCGCTTCAGCCCAAAAGTATTTAGGTAGGGAATTCTCACTGAGCATGGTCCCGGCCATGTCTATCAACGTTCTATTCTTCCTCTCTACAACTCCATTTTACTGGGGCGTCCTTGGTGATGAAAAATTGTGTGTGTACCCCTGCTCTTCACAGAACATGCTGAATTCATGATTTTCAAATTCACCACCATGATCACTCTAGATTGTGGTGATGAGGTAGCCCTTTTCATTCTGGATTTTTCTGCAAAACACTTGAAACTCCGTCAGGGCATCACTTTTGTTAGCTAAAAGTAGCACCTATGTGAATCTGGAAAAATCATCAACAATCACAAAGCCATAAGATTTTCCTCCTAGGCTAGATGTTCTAGTGGGACCAAAAAGATCAAGATGCAACAGTTCCAATGGCCTAGAGGATGAAACAATATTTTTCTTTTTGAAGGAAATTCATGTTTGCTTGCCTTTCGTGCAAGCTTCACAGATTCTATCACTTTCAAATTTTAATTTAGACAGTCCATTCACCCGGTCATGTCTTGACAACTTAGAGATAACTCCAAAACTAGCATGACCTAACCTTCGGTGCCATAACCAAGCATTTTCATGATTGTTCGCAACCAAGCAAAGATCATCACAAGAAACATTGTCAATATCAACAGTATAGACATTGTTATTTCTTTTTCTAAGAAATGTGATCTCATTAGTGTTCTTGTTCAAGACAATGCAGTGGGTTTCATCAAAAATAACTTTAAAACCATTATCGCACAGTTGGCTTATACTTAGCAAATTATGATTCAGACCTCTTACCAAAAGTACATCTTCAATAAGAATTTCAGAATTCTTACCAATGATAGTCAGTGACTAGGAGGTTTGCCTTGGTTTCCTTGACTTCTGAAGTTTCCTCATATATGAGTCGCAGCTTGTCCCACATTTCTTTGGCCGAGCTGCACATAGAGACACGAGAGAATTCATTAGGGTGTATAGCACATTGCATGATATTCATGGCATTATAATTAGCGGTGCATTTCTTAATTTTCTCAGGTGTCCATTTATCTTCATCATCCCCTAGTTTATGAGGACCCTTGTCCACAACTCTCCAAACTTTGTACTCTTGAGCCTTCAGAAAGACATGCATTCTATTTTTCCAGTACGAGTAGTTTGAACCGTCAAAGTAGGGAGGGCGGTTGATGGAGTGGCCCTCGGGCATCATACCCTTGTTTGCCATTTAACCGGATCTTACTCTAGATCGTTAGATCTGAAAGGGAAGAGCCTTAGCTCTGATACCAATTGAAGTCCTGAGATTAAATGGCACCCATGAGGGGGGTGAATTGGGTGATAAAAATTTCTATCGAGATAGACTCAAATATGCGATAACGTGGGGACACAGAAGAGAACAAGAGCAAGACAAAATATGCTTTTAATAAACCGCAGGATTTAAGTGAAGAAGATCAGACAATCTAGATCTAAAGGATACAAAATATCTAGATTCACAAGTATGCATAGAAGAGGGATAGGAGATATGGAGCAAACCACAAAGAGACAGTGACTTTAAGGTGGTTCGGATGCCACAACGGCAACCTACGTCCACCCCTCACCGACAGTGAGGAACTACACACTATCTTGTAAGGAATTACAAGATCAACCACACACAACACACACACACTGGGAAGGAGAGTTCCCGCGAAGGTGTAAGAACACCTTAATACACACACAGCTACAACGGAGAACACACAAACACACACACACGGATTTAGGAAGATCCACACACACTGAAATGTTTAACGATTACAAGAACCACAGATGAAGCTTAAGAGAAGAAAATGAATTTAGAACACAAGAGAGGAATCTTGATTTGCTCCCCCTTAATGGATGATTAGATGTTTTAGATGCAACTTGAATCCTTGGGCTGATCTTCACTTGACTGGATGAAGAGGGATGAAGAACTCTTCTCGGAGCACTGTTCACGTCTACAGTGCTAGCTCCCTTCTCTCCCCTTTGGTAGCCTCCTTTCAACATTAGGGTTTTCTTAACCCTCTTGCATGAGTTATATAGATTTTGAATGGTGCATGGACTCCCCCAGACCAGATCCATAATTTCTAGAGAGTTTGGTTGCTTAGGGATTAAACAATACCAAGAGGGATGGCTTTTCTGGAAGTGACAAAAAGTCAACAATTGTTGGCAGCTCGGGGTTGGCGGTCGACCTGCAGGGTCTGGCGATCGACCGCCATTGGGAAACCTGCAGGTGGCCGGTCCCTGGGAATTCCGGTCGACCAGGATTGGAGGGGCGGTCGACCGCCACTATGACAAACTGTATAGAATTGCATTCTGTTATTTTAGGTCGACCGGAGTCATGCTGGAGGTCGACCGGTCTGTCAAAAACCTGAAAAATGAAGAGTTTAGCCCAGAGAACCATATCCACAAGATCGAGGCATGAATTGGATGCATGTTTCTAAGTAACTTCAAGTTCATTTGAGATCTTAGGAAACCATTCGAAATGTTAAAACCTTAAGCAAAAACATGAAGAGATCCGACCTTGAAAACTTGTGAAAATCACTTAGGTCAATAGTTCCAAACATGTGAGCCACCATATGTCTTTAGTTTTGTTATCATCAAAAAACATCGAGATATATATACCACAAAGAGAACAAAAGAGAACAAAAAAATGCTTAGTTACCTTGCTTGCATGCTTGCTTATAATATAGAATAATACACGCCCTTGAAATTTCTGGGACCATGTTTCCTTGCTAAATAATGTCGCCCCGATCCCGAATGCACGTGCGTCACGACATACGCTCGAAAGGGAACCCAATTATGGCGGGTGCACACGTCAAGGGGAAGAGTCATGGCTAAATTGTTAAGTCCAACTCACAAAATAAATCTGAGGTAACACTCCCACACTTCACGCTTAATGTGTTCAATGGTGTGCAACCATAGGGATTGCCTGACTTTCTTCTTAGCACTCTACGGAGACTTGAATTCCTGCACTCGCGTGAAAGGTAATCGTGAGGAAAGAGCTGCCTACCCCCACTAAAAAAATGATGCAAAAAAAAAATGTGAATCTGAGTAGTCGGGAATCCCCATTGAGACACATGAGGAGACTCGCGCGAAATAGTGAGGCGAATTTCAGTAAGGATGAATCCTAGTAGTCAGGAATCCCCATTGAGACACATGAGAAAACTTGCGTCAAATGGTGGAATCCGTGATAGAACTATAATAAGGATGAGTCCTAGTAGCCGGGAATCTCCATTGAGACACATGAGGAGACTCGCGTCGAACGGTGAAATCTGCTACCAAAATAAACAGATGGGGGCTGTGCGAAGCTACCGAAATCGAGAGCCTGAAACCCATGTGTAGGCACTAGAGTAACCCTCGAGTGTTGCCTAGAAAACCTGCATATCCCTATGTTTAGGGCCTTTTGCTCACACGTTTGCTCCTCTACTCCACAGAGAATTGCCTCGGGTGAAATGCATGAATTTAAGCTATGCATGCAAGACATGCGATATCCTCTTGACGGGTGCACCACCCCTTAGCTGTGCCTTCTGGCTCGCGCCGTGTCTGCGAATTATGGGCGATATCCCTATCCCATCCCCTATAGAGGGAGCTACCTTACATACTTATGTTATGCCTACTGACGAATGCCTGCATGTTTGAATAAAGAAATAAATAATAATAATTAAAAATAATAATAAATAAATAAACTCAATTTTGGCTATTGTAGCCCGTCTTCCCAGTTTTAGCTCATGGAGCCCAATCTTGGCCCCCATGGCCTACTTCCTGCCCTTAGCTGTGCCTTCTGGCTCGCGCCGTGTCTGCGAATTATGGGCGATATCCCTATCCCATCCCCTATAGAGGGAGCTACCTTACATACTTATGTTATGCCTACTGACGAATGCCTGCATGTTTGAATAAAGAAATAAATAATAATAATTAAAAATAATAATAAATAAATAAAGTCAATTTTGGCTATTGTAGCCCGTCTTCCCAGTTTTAGCTCATGGAGCCCAATCTTGGCCCCCATGGCCTACTTCCTGCCCTTGCGGCTTGCTAATCTCCCAACCTTGGGCTCTCGTAGCCCGCTTCCTAATTTTGGCCCTTGCAGCCTGCTGCCTAATTTCGGCCCTTGCGGCCCGCTCCCCAACTCCGGATTTTATAGCCCGCTTTCTCAACTTCGGCTCTTGCAGCCTGCTTCCCCAATTTTGGCTCTTGTAGCCTGCTTCCCAACTTCAGCTCTCGTAGCCTGCTTCCCAATTTCGGCTCTTGTAGCCTGCTTCCCCAATTTTAGCTCTTGTAGCCTGCTTCCCAACTTCGGCTCTTGCAACCCACTTCTCAACTTCAACTCTTTGCAGTCCGCTTCTCATCTTTGACTCTCGTAGCTTGCTTTCCTTAATCTTGGCTCTCGCAGCCTTCTTCTCAACCTCGGCTCTTTGCAGCCCACTGCCCTTTGGCTCTGTAGCCTGCTTTCCCAATTTCGGATTTTGTAGCCAACTTCCCGATTACAGCTCTTGTAGCCCGCTTCCCCGATTTCGGCCTTCACGGCCTACTTCTGTAACACCAATTCTGGCCCTTGCGGTCTACTTTCCTGGGTTCGGATTTCGTAGTCAGTACTCCCGGCGCATTAAAAGAACATCGGATTCCCTTCACTCTAGATCGGACCTCCCGTCCGACTAGAGAACGAAAACGCCCTCTCACTTTGGTTCGGACCTTCCGTCCAACCAGAGAACAAAAGACTTTTCACTTTGGTTTGGACCTCCCATCCAACCAGAGAAAAAAAGACTTTTCACTCTAGATCGGACCTTCCGTCCTACTAGAGAACAAAAAGACTTTTCACTCTAGATCGGACCTTCCGTCCGGCTAGAGAATAAAAAGATCCTTTCACTTTGGTTTGAACCTATCGTCCAGCCGGAGAACGAAAAGATTCTCTCCACTCTAGATCGGAGCTTCTGTCTGGCTAGAGAACAAAAAGATTCCTTCCACTCTAGATCGGATCTTCCAGCCAGCTAGAAAACTAAAAATAATTCTCTCCACTCTGGTTCGGACCTTCCGTCTAGCCAAAGAAATAAAAGACCCGTCATACAGCTGGTTCCCCCGGTGCATTAAAGAACAAAACGCCTTTTCACCTTGGCCTGAGCCTGCTGTTCGGGTGAGGAATCAACCCTTTTTCCCCATGTTGACACTAGCCCGTGTCAATGACTTGACCATCTCTCTGTCCCCTTTCGGCGATGAACATCACCTCTTTTGGTTTCGACCTGCCGTCCAGATCATTAAAGGAATGAATTCTTCTCTCTGTCTCTTCGGGAAGTGAATACCTCTTCTAAAGGAATAATCTCTCCTTCCGTCCCTTCAGGTGACGAATACCCCTCTTGACTTGGACCTCCCGTCCAGGTCGTCGAATCAACAAACTCTCCTCTCCATCCCCCTGGGTGACAAATCACCTTTTGATTCGAATCTGCCATCCGGATCATTAAAGAAATGAACCCTTCTCTCCGCCCTCGTGGCCCGCCTTCCAATGACTTTGGCTTCTGTGGCCACCTTCCAGCATCCTTCGGCTCTCGCTGCCCTGCTCTCCTCGTCATGTTGATAAATCTCTTAGTCGGTCTGCACCCGCATGCCCCGCTCTCTCATCCCTCTCTCGCGCCGTCTGCGGCTGGGGGGCATTTGTGGACACTAAAAATTCTCACCCCATGTTCACGTGCAGGGGAATAAAGAAGAAGAGAAAAGAGAAGAGAAGATGAAAAGAAGAGAAGGAAACACACCCCTCAGCGTGCCCTTCAATGGCACACCTTCAAGTGCCTCTCCAACGGCACACTAACTTATGCCCCAGTGGCACACCCTGAAGTGCCTCTAACGGCACACTCGTTAAAGCCTTCAACGGCACACTCCCCTCAAGCCCCCTCAGCAGCACGCTCCCAGGTGTCCTCCGACGGGGAATAAAGAAAAGGAGAAAAGGGAAGAGAAGATGAGAAGAAGAAAAGAAGAAGAGGAAGCTCCCCTGATGTCTCCAGCGGCACACTCCATGGGATGCCCAGCGGCACACTCCCCTAGTGCCTCCAGTGACACGCCCCTAAGCCTCCAGCGGCACACCTAGGGCAGCCCCCAATGGCACACTCCTGCAAGTGCCTCTAGCGGCACGCCCTGAGCTCCTCAGTGGCACACCCTTCGTACCCTCCAGCAACACACCCTAGTGAGTGTCTCTAGCGGCACACCCTCACAAGCCCCTACAGCGGCACATCTACCAAGCCCTTCAGTGGCACACTGCCCAGCAGCCCCACAGCGACACACTTGCCAAAAGTCCCGTCCCTAGCACGATGCTCTGTTTCGCTTAAACACTGAGCATTGAATGCTCATGCATGTGGTCCTTGGTGTGCAGCGCAATCACGTCAAAGCCAGCTTATCCCTGCCGTGCTGTCGACCTCTGGCTGGAGCACAGGAACATCACTCTGACGGGGATGTGACTGGGGTCAACCTTGGACCAGATCTGCCTTGCGCATTGGCATCAACGGCAGCCCACGTATAAAAGCCAGAGGAGAAGAAGAAGAAAGGGGGAGAGCTCCTGTGCGTGGAGAAGAAGAAGAGAAGAAGAGAAGAAAAAGAGGAAGAAGAAGAAGAAGAAGAAGAGGAGAGGCTCCTACCACTCAACCCCCCCCCCCCCTTTGCTGCTCCGTCCATCACTGTCCGTGTGAAGAGGGGAAGAAGAAGAAGGAAAGAGAGAAGAGAAGAAGAGAGGAATGAGGTCTGGGAGGGGAGGAGCCCA
This sequence comes from Amorphophallus konjac, assembly GCA_022559845.1. Lineage (NCBI taxonomy): Eukaryota > Viridiplantae > Streptophyta > Magnoliopsida > Alismatales > Araceae > Amorphophallus > Amorphophallus konjac. The sequence continues at coordinate 401,274,173 of CM040126.1, forward strand.
TGCTCCGTTCCCCTCCCCACATTGTATTTTCATTTCTTTTCCGTTCTTTTTTTCCTTTCTTTCTCTTTGCGATGTATTGGCCACCCTGTTCCCTGTGAATGAAATGCACCCCTTTAGCTTGATGTGCCTAACCTTCACCATTGGTTTTCTTATGCCTTTCTTTTTTTCCCCTTTCGTTGGGGTTTTCTCTCTTCCAGGAGGCTTGCCTTCGCCTACCTCGCCGTCGCCTTCACTGGCATCCCCCCTAGCTGGCCTTTGCCTAGTACACCCTTGCCTGTGCCTAGCCCGGCACACCCTCGGGGTGTTTCACCTGGCACACTCCCAACGGCCTTTGGCCAGCATACCCTCTTGGCCGGCACACCTCCCAGTCGGCTTGGCCGGCACACCCTTTGCCCTGTGCCCTGGCCGGCACACCCTTGACCCACCTGCAGCCTGCCTGGGCCCCTCCCTTCCAGTCAGGGCGTTCTTAGCCTGCATTAGCCCAGTGTCTCTCGTCCGTTTTTCCCAGGTTTTTCGAAGTTTTCTCAAAGGTGGCTGCCTAGGCACACACCTCAAATTATTGGGTCATGCCACTCCTTGTGGGCATGTCCCTTGTTATCCCCTTCCATCTCGGGTCAAAGGGAGATGCTGTCGAATTTTTGTCAGAAATAACAATATGTTAAAGGACAAAAAGGAAGTAATAAACAAATGAACTAAGCAACAATAAAAACTTTCTAATCAAACAAAGGAACTACACAAGGCTCGGAGAATTGAACTACTGAACATGGCCTTGGGCTTGGCTGCATAGCAGAGAGTGGGAAACTTGGTTGTCTGAAGCCCTCCATCAGGACTTCCATGAACAAAGAAGATTCCCCCTCCCAGACTTCACCCCACTTGTTTGTACCCTCCTCCTACACACTTCTCAATTCACTCATTCCCCACTCCTTGTGGCCCTCCAGCGGCACCCTCACTCCTCAACTGCCCAGCCTCTCAACGGCACATTCGTTCCCCAATCCCTGTGGCCTTCCAGCGGCACACTCATTCCTCACCTGCCCAGCGTCTCAACGGCACACTTATTTCCCAATCCCTGTGGCCTCCCCAGCGGTACACTCCTCACCCCTTTCAGCGGTGCACTCCTCAATCCCCCAGCGGTACGCCCCAACTCACCCCTTTCTGTGGTGCAGTCCTCAACCCCCTGGCCGTCACACTCCTCAACCCTCTAGCGGTGCACCCTAGCCCGGTATACCCTCCAGCGGTACACTCCTCACCCTTTTCAGCGGTACACTGACCATTACTCCCCAGCCTTCCAATGGTATGCCCGTTCCTACCTCACCCGACACGCTGCCATCATGATAGATAATAATAATAATAATAATAATAATAATAATAATAATAAAATAACAATAACAAATTCAAATAAATAAATAAATAAATAATGATAATGGTGGAACAAGTAATAATAATAATAAGCTAAAATATATAATAAATAAATAAATAATGGTAAAAAATAACAACAACAATAATAATAATAATAACAAACTCACAAAAGGGATAAATAATAACAAATAATAACAACAACAACAACAACAACAATAATAATAATAAATAACGATAACAAACTCAAAATAAATAAATAAATAATGATAATAAAGAAATAAGTAATAATAATAATAGGCTCAAAAATGATAAATAACCAAAAATGAGAAAATAAATAATAATAATAATAATAAACTCACCAAAAAAATATAAAAGTAACAAATAATAATAATAAAAATAGGGGTATAAACAACGATAAAAATGATGAAGTCTGCTCCACAGCCTTGTCTCTCCTCAAGATCCGATATAAAGGGAATATTAATGCCGCCCCTCCAAGTCGAGTTTGGGCCTTGGGAACCACCCCGATACGGCCGTAACCCGACATTGCTCCGGGCCGATAGTTAGTCAAACCGGACTCGTTCCCATTGGAATTCGTTCCTGCTCTTTCATTGAGATTTTCATAAACTTGGCATACATTTGTACGGGTTTGATTCTGTTCATGTCGTACCTTCAATGCGGACCTTTGTTCGAACATAAAGTGGTCCATTAATGACTGACAAAAATCTGAATGGAACAAGAAGACTCTCGTCATCCCCGGACCCTTTGCATGGGAATATCAATAAGGCCTTCGTGGGCCACGCTCAGACCTCGGGTCCACAACGATCATGGTCATTGTCTGACCCATATCCTCGGCCTATAGCCCGCTATCTTTGGGCGTGTCTTTGTTTTAGGATCTAACCTCGAGACATTTTCCCGCTGCCACTCTGGCACCGAAAATATTGACGATGCCCATGCGAGCCTGGCTTCTACCGCGGGGGGGGGGGGGGGGGGGGGGTCACCGCAGTATGGTCACAGCTTGATCTTGCATCGGGCCAATAAACTTGCTAATTTTCGACCGCTCTAACCGGGATTTAACCGAATGTTTCCCATTCCTCCGAACGATAAATTTTCCGTACCCCGGCATACATATGCTCCAATTTTTCCATGACGATTACGCTAGTCTCAAGTTGGACACTCGTCCGAACATTAAATGGTCAATGCATGACCGACATGAGCTCAAATACTTGCTACACGCCCTCGCACGAGGACTTCAGCGTTTCTTAATAGATTTTTATGCAATTAATTTTCTGGCCATGAGGCTCGTATTCCCGACGATTAATCAAGGGTGTTCCCCTCTCAGAGGAGATGTAAATGACGTCGTGACCTTTATGGCGCGACGGGTTTCGGTCCCGACACGAACTACACAATCGTCTGATTAGTCAGATCGAGCGCACAATAAATTGTCACTTTGTGACTGGCACGCCCACGCACTTAATGATGAATCGGCCCTTCCCGAATAATCGAACACCATAATAAGTGAATGAAGAGTGCGTCCACAAGGCCTTATAAATTCTAAGAGAAATAATTAATTACTTATTTTATCAGGCACCTCCTTCTCACAACGGCTGAAAACTCTGCAAACTAAGAAGCTATGCAACAAACCGTTGCGGGTCTTACCCAGGCCCTTCAAAGTGTGGCCCAAACTGGCGCGGGGACTGGTGCCGAGAATTTACATCGCAATTTCTGGAGTATGAACCCTCCGCAGTTCTCTGGATCATCAAATCCCGATGAAGTAGAGAACTGGATTGACAAGATGGACCCGATCTTCAACATTATGCAATGCTCGGACCAAAAGAAGGTCTTATTAGCCACTTTCCAACTCAACAAGGATGCCCGTATGTGGTGGAAGGCCACTTCGGCCCATCTTCAAAATAGACAAATTACTTGGGAGGAGTTTCTGGAGGTCTTCCACGGGAAATATTTCTCTGAGCATGTCCATGAAAGAAAGGCGGCGGAATTTTCCTTCGTAAGGCAAGGTATGATGTTTGCGGCGGAGTATGAACTCCAATTTTCTCGCCTAGCCCCTTATGCTCCACATCTGGTTACTACGGAGATCTTAAAGTCCAATCAATTTATGGATGGGTTACGTCCCGTCTTTGTCAAGCAACTTGGCCCGCAAACTATCCATACCTATACTGAAATGGTCCATTGGGCACATCTATGTGAGAGAAGGTCGAGAAATACAAGGGCAAGGGTGAAGACTCTGGTCGCAAGCAGGAGAAGAAAGGACAAAAGGAGGAAAGGTTTAGCATCACTAGGTCCTACAAAACCCGTGATAACAAGAAGAGGTCCCATAATAGGAACGGCAATAACGGAAATAAAAATAAGAAAGTCAAGGAGGAGGATAAGCAAGTCATGACAGCTTGCTCATTTTGCGAGAAGTTTGGTCATTCGGCTGAGGAATGTTAGAAGCACTTAGGAGCTTGCCTTCGCTGTGGAAGTTGGGAGCATCGCATGTCCGATTGCCCTCTCATGAAAGAACAATCTTCTAACGGCGGACGTAAGCGGCAGGCTCGTCTTAATGCCATACTAGAGGAGGAAGCACCCAAGGATGATGGATTAATGGAAGGTACCGTTCAAATTTATTCTTGTTCTGCTTTCGTACTATTTGATACTTGTGCTTCTCATTTCTTTATATCTACTGCTTTTGCTAAGACTTTGCCAGTTTCCCTTGTTCCTTTACCTCCAGACCTAGTTATCACAACACCCTTAGGTCCTGAAACTAAACTTACAACCCACTACCCGAATAGTGATGTGACCATAGAAGGCCATAACCTTCCCGCAAATCTTGTATGCCTTGACATGGAAGGCTAACCAAGTGTAGTGCATAACTCCACTGATGAGTGGTATGAGAGGAACTAGAGGGGGGGTGCATAGATCCCACACTTAATTCTTAACCACTTTGAAAATCAAACAAAAACTGTAAGGCAGAGGGAGCGATCTCAAGCACTGGCCATTATGCATCGAGCCTTCTTCTTGGGTTGTTGCGAGCTGAGCCATTGTGCATCAACGCAGTTGGGAAGAGGCATCGACGCATCCTTTGAAGATGCATCCGAAGCGATCTCTGTGAGGCGACCTTGTGCCGACGCCCTGAGAAAATGGCGTTGATTCAGCTAACGATGGTCACCCGTCTAGCTAATGTTGGAGCCGACGTTGTGTCGACGTAGTGAGATGCTTGCGTTGACGCATTGGTTGATGTGCGCTTGAAGTTGCTATTGGAGACTGTCCGGAGTCGACGTATCCAAGGATATGAAGTTGCTAGAGTCGACACGACCTCATAGAAATTTCCAGTATAACTGGTTTTGCTTTGAAGTTGTGTTAACGCATAGGGCCATTTGAGTCAACGCAGCCTTGGAGGAATTCCTGGTGCTGGGATTAGATCTGAATTTGTGTCGACGCCTTGAGATGCTTACGGCGACACCCTTGATTATATGTACTTGAGTCTACTTTAGGAGCTCATCTTGAGTCGACACTCTCAAGAACATGATGTTTACTGGAGTTGACGCAGCCTCGAAGAGCGCCTTGGCTGCTCTTCCTCTTGTGAGAAGGCGAGTCGACACATTCTTTAGATGGAGTCAACGCATTCATAATACTTTGTTAATTTCTTCACGTTCAGCCAATAAAGAAGATGTTTCAAATTTTCCCAAAATAACTAGCCAATGACTTATAGTAGGACATCATCAAAACATAATATACATAACATTCTCCCCCTTTTTGATGATGACAACTATGAGTTATTGTGCTCACATTTTTGAAATTTGAATTCAGGACATGATTTTGGAAAATGGCATATTTTTAACAAGAATAGCAAGAAGCACCTTGTAGGGAAGAGAGACTCATCAAGATTTCGAATTTATGAAAGATTCATCAAGAGTTTCATCAAATCGAGATATGCAGTAGGGATAGACTAACTCCAGACAGATCACACTGTGATTTTCTAACTGATCAACCAGACTATGACTCAACCAGATTATGACTCATCAATAACATTGGTATCTCTCCCCCTTTAACATCATCAAAATGCTAGGAGAGGTGTTCATAGATGTGGGGAGAAAAGGAGGGAAGATGTGTATATATGTGGAAAGTTAGGAGGCTGAAATGGGAGTTTAGTGAGGGGATTCAAACCTAATACAAACTTCATTGTTGAGCGGGACTAATTCTGAATTCGAACACCTTCCTCAAAGAGGCATTGCATGGTTTGAACTTGATGATAGAAGGATTTAAAATGAATAACTCCAGAGGGTGTAGAAGCTATGAAAGCAACAAGAGCGCCTACTCACAGGATTACTAGAACTAAAACATTGTTGCACACTAAAAGACCTTGACACTCATCTTGGAGCCTTCCTCATGCAAGCCCAGTAACTTTTTAGGATTAGTTGCCATTAGCATTGAGGCCAAATAATTTGAAGCAGTGAAAGTCTATGCAATAAGCACCTCTGGTTTTTAGTGCAAGGTACAAATTGACTATTTTTATAAGATGACAATCAGGTTGAACCGACACTTTTTGACGTGAGGAAGCACATTGGTTAGATGCAATCTTCCCTAGTTACTCAGTGCAGGTAACTGTTCTGCCTCATTTTGACCAGAGATAGCTAGCCACCTCATGCCTTAGCACGCATCACTTCATTGGTGAAAGGGCGAAGTTTCTCTACAGACTGAAGCCATTGCTCTGTATATATTTATAACATTTTTTTAAATTTAGATGAAACTAGAGTAGAGTTAGTTAGGACATTACCTTTTGACGCGAACAACCTCATGTCTCAAGTGAAGTGTGCCCGGTTACTTAGTAGGTCTTGGCCATTGTTCTGCATTAAGTGCTTCAAAGAGACTTGAGATGGCATGATTGTTTGAAGACAATGCTCAATGTGAAATTAATCAACCAAAAATATTACTGAATTCTCATAATCAGGCTACAGAAGTACAAGGATTCAGCATACTTAATGCTTTAGCAGGAGTAAGCCTTAGGAGGCATTCCGTTAGCTTGCCAGTTTCAGTCCTCACAGAGTTATTATCCTTAAATCCTCAATTTGTTTGAACAACCATGATGCCTGAAGCTAGAAGATTGTTGTTTCAGGAATGTCAGTCACTGAAGATCAGTCATTAGGTGTGAGTCTCCCCCTGAATCAGAGTGTTGAGTGAGAGGATGAAGCACATTGTTTAGCAAACCTGTGAAGGGTTAAAATACAAGATGGATGATCATCGATAAATAGGACCAGGTCAACTCAATTAGGCTGTGGGTGGACTCAATTCTAGAGTATGGCAAGTGTGCAGGTCAAGATTGATCGAGTCACTAGATCTAAGGGTGTTGACACACACAAGAGGATGTGCCGACACAGGTGACCTATAACTAACAAAACTCCACATGCAGCAGGTCTAACGATGAACCTGTCTCACATAAGTTCTACTATCTTCCCCTCAACCCATGGACTCTAGAACACAATATGTGAGGACCCTTGGTACCTGGCGGAGTATTTTTCTCATGCATAGTGAATGCTTTCAGACAAACGTTGTCTGCCCTTCCACACATCACCATTTTATATACCAGTGGGTCATTCACACACAAATAGCCTAAGACTCATGAAACAGACTAAATATGCACAATGGACTCTCCCTGACAAGAACATCTAGTGACCTCTCGGACTCACCTGACCTGAACTATACAGAGTCAACAAGTAGGGGGTCTGCATAGACCCAACTCTCTCCTCAGAGTAGAAAATCTCTCATTGTTCAGAGGTTTTGTAAAAATGTTTGCAATTTACTTTTCAGTTTGAATAAATTACAATTCAAAATTCTTTTTGCTAACCTCATCTTTGGGAAGTGATGTCTTATCTCTATGTATTTTGTTCTTGAGTGATGGATGGGGTTCTTTGTTAAGTTGATGGTACTTGTGTTATCACACAATATAGGTGCGCATCCAAGATCTACACTATAGTCTTAAAGTTGGTGTTTTATCCACAACACTTGGGTCCCATAGCTCCCTGCAGCGACATACTCTGCCTCTGTAGTGGATAGGGCCACCGAGTGTTGCTTCTTGAAAGCCCAAGAAACTAGACGCCCACCCAAATATTGGCAATAGTCACTAGTACTTTTTCTATCAAACTTACACCCAGCATAATCAGCATCAATATAAGAAATCAATTCAAAGCAGCATAATGTTGGATACCACAGCCCTAAATCATGTGCGCTAGCAACATATCTTAGGAATCTTTTCACAGCAATTAGATGAGATTCTTTAAGATTGGCTTGAAATCTTGCACACATGCATACACTGAACTATATGTCAGGCCTAGAAGCAGTGAGATATAAGAGAGACGTGATCATACCTCGGTATGTCTTGGGATCTAAACGTTTACCTTTCTCATCTGTGTCTAGAGATGTATTTGTTCCCATGGGCGTGGATATGTGTTTGACATCCTTCATCCCAAATTTCTTCAGAATCTCCAATGTATACTTGGACTGGTTTATGAAGAATCCATCCTCTATCCGTGTGACCTGCAGTCCAAGAAAAAATTGGAGTTCACCCATGAGGCTCATTTCAAATTCTTTTGTCATTAATGCAACGAATTGCTTACACATGCTGGAATCAGTTGAACCAAACACTATATCATCTACATATATCTGCACTATAATGATATGGCCATTCAAAACTTTTGTAAATAGAGTTTGATCAACTTTACCTCTGTTGTAGTCCTTACTGGTCAGATGTGCACTGAGCCTGTCATACCAGGCTTGAGAGGTCTGCTTTAGACGTCCATAAGTGCTTTATTTAACTTATAGACATGGTTAGGAAAGTCATCATGTTCAAAACCAAGAGGCTGTTCTATAAACACTTCTTCTTTTATTAAGCCATTCAGAAAAGTACTTTTGACATCCATTTATTTAAGTTTTATGTCTAATGAGCATGCAAATGCTAATAAAATTTGGATGGCTTCTATTCTTGCTATAGGAGCATATGATTCTTCAAAGTCAATCCCAATCTCCTGATTGTATCCTTTAGCTACCAGCCTGGCTTTATTTTTGGTTATTACCCCATCTTCATTCAATTTGTTCCTAAAGACCCATCTAGTCCCAATGACAGGTTGGTCTGTGGGTCTGGGAACCAGATTCTACACTTTGTTCCTTTCAAATTGGCTAAGTTCCTCATGCCTGGCATTAATTCAATGTTCATACCGAAAGGCTTTTTACATATTTTTGGGTTCAATTTGGGACACTAATGCAATGAGCTCTTCATTATTCACATCTTTATGAAAGGATCTGGTCCTAGGAGGGTCATGCAGATTTCCTATTATGTTTTGGGCAGGGTGATCTTTTAAAGTCTGGATGTTGATAGAGGACTCACCGGGCATGGTTGATTTAATTGAATTTTTGGTCGACTGACATGTTCCTTGTTCTATAGGTTGCGGTTGGCTACCTTGCCCTGGTTCTTCCTTAGATGCTAGAAATTTTCCATCATCATCCTCTATTTCCCTGTCATTACCACTTTTATCAGATTCATTAGATATTTCAGCAAACACTACGTGTGGAGTTTCTTCCACAGTTTAATTTTTTACGTTGAAAACCCTATATACCCTAAATGTTTTAGAATACCCTAAGAATATTCCAATATCACTCTTAGCTTCAAATTTTTCCAGATCAGATTTATCATTGTTATGAACATAACATTTTGACTCAAATGCTTTGAAGTAAGCCAAGTTGGGTTTCTTACCTTTTAGCATCTCATAAGGAGTTTTCTTACTTTTTTGGCCTTACCATGGCCTTGTTAATTATATAGTATATTATGTTTACTGCTTCAGCCCAAAATTTTCTTGGCAGGTTACTCTTAATCAGTATTGTCTGGGTAATCTCCACAATTGTCCAGTTCTTCCTTTCCACAATGCCATTTTGTTTTAGGGTCCTGGGTGAGAAAAATCTATGGATTAGTCCTTCTTGGTTGCAGAATTCAGAAAATGAAGAGTTTTCAAACTCTCCTCCATGATCAGATGAAATGGTAGAAATTTTGAACTTACCTTCTTGTTTTAATTTTTTGAAGAACTTTTGAAATTCATAGAAGGCAACATTTTTATGGGTTAGGAAAAAGATCCATGTGAAACGAGTAAAATCATCAACTAAAACATAGCCATATTTCTTTTCATTGAGGCTGGTGGTTCTTGACTTCTAGTTGTTTCAAATAGATCTATATGCAGAAATTCAAGTGGCATTGATGACATAGACTCATTTCTAGATTTGAAGGATTTTATGGTATGCTGTCCTAGGGAGCATGCTTCGCAAGTTTTAGTGTTCCTTTTGAAGGACAAGTTTGGCAACCCTCTTACCATATTGTGCTTTGCCAACTTATGCAGAACACAATAGCTAACATGTCCTAACCTTCTATGCCACAGCCATGCCTCATTGGGCTGATTGGCAGACAAGCAAAGACTTTCAAAAAAGTAGCAGTCAAGGTTTACAATGTAGACATTATTTTATCTATGACCAATAAACTTTACAACATCAGAATCTTGTTCAAAAATTTTGCACTCTGGAGAGGGGGATTTCCGCAGCCCACTCAAAGAGCAGCCCAACAAGACCCAACAGGGTCCAACGAGGCGAGCTCGCCCAAGTGACAGCCCACAGGGCCCACTCGGAAAAGCCCAATAAAGCAATGCTCGGGGAACTAACTCTCCTAGGCGGCCCCAAGGCTCAGAGAGCCCGAGCCTCGGTCAGGTCATAAGAAGACCCGCGAACGAGCTGCCCCTCCGTCCGAAGGGGGGAAGCCCTAGCCGGTCCGTCCGACCCATCTCCTCACCGAGCTAGGCCTATCACCCGATAGGGCCGGCCCCCTTAAGCTCGGGATGACCGATGAAATGCTTATCACTGCAGCCGTTGGAGTCCACAGCGGACCAAGCGCTAAGGAGTCCAGGAGCTCCGGCTTCCCCGAGGCGATAACGCCCCCACGATGAGGCCTTCAAAGCCCACGACGAGGACGTAACCTCCGCCGGGGACCCCTCAGCCGGTAGGACTCCAGAAGGCGGCGCACTATAAAAACCTAGGATACCCTCCGGCGAAAGGTAAGTCAGAAAAGGGCCATCAAGGCACTCATACACCCAAAACTCCTGAGCACGATCCGCTTCACCCCACTGGTGGAGAGGAATCTCGCGCACTAGTTTTCCTCCTCCCCATTATCGCTCCCACCATAGCTCTACTGACTTAACCATCGGAGGGTTATTCCCCAGGGGAACCCCCTGGGCCCTCTGATACGTTTCCCTGTCTTGCAGTTCATCTTCTGGTGATCCGCAGCCCGCTCAGGATACAGCGCGAGATTTCGCCTCTTCATCTGGCGCCGTCTGTGGGAAACGCACGAAGAGCCAGCATGGTGAGGAAGAGCTCCGGGAGGAGGTCCACCGGCAAGAGGGGTAATGCCGTGGTAGTGGCAGGGGATGGCCCTTCTAGGGCCTCACAGAACCCTCCCTCCAACGCCAGCATCCCCGCCGACGGACTACCACCACCACCACCTCCCGCGGCAGCGGGGCTCCCCCCCTACAGTGGCGCCGAAGCCTTCCAGGCCCTCAACGCCAAACTGGATGTCCTCGTGGATCTCATGAAGACCCAGGCGGCCAGGGATGCAAGGTCCCGTGCCCCGTCAGGGAGCCTCCCCCGCAGGAGTGCGTCCCAGCATACTTTCGGGGGCCGCTTCACCCTCCGCGGTCAGTAGCTCATCCGCAACAACGCTGGAGGACCCTCGCAAGCTCCGCCCCAAGAGCAAGAGGCTTCCTCAGCGCCCAGAAAAGGGAAACAGGGGGCGAGGCCTCCGCGCCCGAGCGCGGACATTCCTGAGGATCGCCACGACGCCCCCCCAGTCCCACGGCACGACCGCAGCCGGAACTATCCCTCCGACTGAGGGATTTTGAAAGACGTTTTGCAGAGCAAGAGCGCACCCTCCGCGCCCTGCAGAAGACCTCTTTCCCGGAGGACGAGGAGAAATCCCCTTTCTCCGAGTACATCTTGAAGGCAGAGGTGTCTCCCAGAACCTCCATTCCGACCTTCAAGCTCTATGACGGCCAGGGCGACCCAGTCGACCACTACGACAGCTTCGACGCCCTGGTAACTCTGTATGGAACGCCGGATCCTATCAAATGCCGAGCCTTCGCGGCCACCCTGGTCCAAGGCGCTCAAGCGTGGTTCCGGGCCCTCACCCCCGGATCCATCCGAGACTTCAGGCAATTCGGGCGAGCCTTCAAGGAGAGCTTCACTGGGAGCGCCCCCCCAAGGTCAGTAGCGGGGCTTTTGGCCCTCAAAGAGGCGCAAGGGGAAAGGCTCCGGGCTTATGTCCACCGATTTAAATTGGAAGCCCTCAGAATCCTCCGCCTGGATGTAGCCTCGGCCACAACCGCACTGACCGGGGGTACCCGGGATGAGAACCTCCGCCGCGAACTCGTCCTCCACCCTCCCTCGAACCTTGCCGAGCAAGTGACTCTGGCACTGCGCCACGCCGAGTGTGAAGAAGTACTCAGCGCCTGTCGAGACACAACCGGCTCGGGTCGGGAGGGGGACAAGAAGCGGGTTTCTGAGCCTAACCCTGGCTCGGGGAAGAAGCGGGACCGGGAGGAGCGCAAGCGGAAGTATGAGCGGTACACCTCATTAACAGCACCGGTCTACGAGATCTATGAAGACATCAAAGACTCGGGACTCCTCCGCCAGCCCGAACCAATGAGATCGAAGAACCGCAAGCGCGACAGGCATTGCCTGTTCTACGACGACCACGGGCACCACACCGGCGACTGTCACCAGCTCCAAGACGAGATCGAGCGTCTCATCCGTCAGGGGCACCTGGCCCGGTTTTCAGCCGGGCGCAAAGAAGACTGAGGCGCCGCCGAGGAGATCGACAATGCCCCCCGAGGGGTCCACATCAACGTCATCTCCGGAGGAACGGCATCGGGCGACGACACCAGCCGAGGAAGGAAGCGTCATGCCGAATGGGCCAGCCAGGCCTTAGAGCCCTCCAAGGGCCCGTCAAGGGAGCCCCAGGTCATAGTCTTCTCCGACCAAGACTTGGAAGGGCTGAGCACCCCGCATGATGATGCCCTCGTCATCTCGGCCACAATAAACCATTGTAACGTAGATAGAATTATGGTTGACAATGGGAGCGCCCCCGATGTACTATCTTATGACTGTTTCCTTAAGATGGGGGAAGACCCATCCAAGCTCCGCCCGATCCGAACCCCCCTTTGCGGGTTTAACGGCCTGGCCACCTACCCCGAGGGAGCCCTAAGCCTTCCGGTCACCATCGACACCCACCCAAAACCGTTACGGTTATGGCGGACTTCATAGTGATTAAGGGTATGATAGCGTACAACGCCATTTTCGGCCAAAAAATCCTCAGCCGAATAAAGGCCGTACCATCTACCTATCACCAGAAAATGAAGTTTCTCACCAAGAACGGGTTGGGGGAAGTCCGAGGTAATCAGGCCACGGCCAGAAGGTGCTACAACATCTCGGTGGAAGTCTCAAGGCCGGACGGGAAGGATAAGGGCCCCAAGGGAGTCGAAGGAAAAACCGTAACCACCGAGCCCGGTGGCGAATTGCTAACGGTATTCCTAAACGATGACCCGGCCCTCAGAGTAAGGATCGGGGCCGACCTACCACCTAAGGGATAGCAGCAATACAAGAAATTTCTTTCTGAATATGCTCAGGTCTTTGCTTGGTCCGATGATCAACTCCCTGGCATACCGGAGGAGACCGTGATGCACAAGCTCAACCTCGACCCCACTGTGAAACCCGTGCAACAGCGCCGGAGGAAGCACGCGCCAGAGAAGCAGGCAATCATCAAGGCGCTGGTCACCAAGGGACAAGAGACTGGCCTTTTTAGACCAGTCCTGTACCCGACGTGGCTAGCCAACGTCGTCCTAGTACCGAAAACCTCAGGCAAATGGCGAATGTGCGTGGACTTCACCGATCTGAATAAGGCTACCCCCAAGGACTGCTATCCGCTACCGAGCATCGACCAATTGGTTGATTCCACCTCAGGCAACAAGATACTCAGCTTCCTAGATGCCTATTCGGGTTATCACAAGATCAGAATGAATCCAGAAGACGTCGAGAAGACCGCCTTCATCACCGACTGCAGCATGTATTGCTACACCCGGATGCCCTTCGGGTTGAAGAACGCTGGAGCCACATATCAGCGACTGGTAAATCACATGTTCGAGGGACAGCTAGGTCGGAACGTCGAGGCTTACATTGACGACATGCTCGTCAAGACCCCCAAGACCCAAGACCACTTCACCGACCTTGCCGAAACCTTCGGCACCCTCCTGAAGTATAACATGAAGCTCAACCCCGCCAAGTGCACCTTTGGAGTAAAATCCGGGAAGTTCCTGGGTTTCCTGGTCACTCAGCGCGGGATCGAGGCCAACCCCGACAAAGTCCAGGCCATCCTGGACATGCGCCCGCCCACCTACATCAAGGACGTCCAACGTCTGACAGGGCGTATCACCGCTCTCAGCCGTTTCCTGTCCCGTGCGGCCGAACGATGCTTGCCCTTCTTCAAACTGATGAGGGGACCCAAGATAGCATCTGCTACGTTCGCATGGGATGGGGAATGCCAGACAGCATTCGCCGAGCTTAAGAAGTTCCTGGCTTCGCCACCGGTGCTCTCCAAGCCCGTCCCAGGCGAAGTCTTGTTGCTCTACCTCTCGGTGACGCCATCCACGGTCAGCTCGGACCTAGTCATAAATGACTCGGGAATCGAAAGACCGGTCTACTACACCAGCAAGGTACTCAATGAGGCCGAATGAAGGTACCCCGTAACCGAGAAACTCGTGCTAGCGCTGGTTACCTCCGCAAGGCGTCTCCGACCCTACTTCCAGGGGCACCAAATCACCGTGCTAACAGGCGAGCCGTTGAAGAGGATTCTGGCCCACCCCGAGGCCTCGGGGCGACTCGTCAAATGGGCCATTATGCTCGGAGCCTACGACATCTCGTACCGGCCACGATCAGCAATCAAAGGCCAAGCGCTCACCGACTTCATCGCCGAGAGCACCATCCCGACCGAAGACAGACCTCCGACCACGGCCGGGCCAACCTGGGAGCTGTTCGTCGATGGGTCTTCCAACTCGGCCGGTAGCGGTGCTGGGATCCTCCTCAGGTCCCCCGAAGGAATAGAGCTACAGTATGCCTTGAAGTTCAACTTCCAGGCGTCCAACAATGCTTCTGAGTACGAGGCCCTTATCACGGGAGCACGCATGGCCCGACGGTTGGGGGTTGAGCGAGTCAGGATCCACACCGACGCTCAGCTGGTCGCAGGTCAGGTCAACGATGAGTATGAAGCTCGGGAGGCACCCATGATCAAATACCTTCAGCTGGTCCGGAGCTTGGCCCAACAGTTCGAAGAATTTGGGGTAGTCCGATAGCTCGGGAGCAAAACTCTCGGGCGGACGCCCTCTCTCGATTGGCCTCCTCCCTAGACCATGAAGGTTCACGATCGGTCCTCCTAGAAGAGCTAGAGCGCCCGAGTATCGACACGGAGCTCCTCGCTGTTGACTCGGCCACTCCAAGCGACTGGCGCTCCCCCTACCTATCCTGGCTACGGGACTCCCAAGAGTCCTCCGATCCTCGGGAAGCCCGCCGAATGAAGTATCAAGCTCGGCGCTTCGTCATCCTCGACAACACTCTCTACCGAAGATCGTTCTCCGGTCCCCTCCTGAAGTGCCTCGGTCCCGACGAAGCAAGCCGAGCCATCCAAGAGATTCATGAAGGCCTGTGCGGAGCGCACTCGGGGGCAAGGTCACTGGCCAGAATCCTGTTGCGACAGGGGTACTGGTGGCCCACCCTGCAGCGCGACTGCATGGTTCACGTACAGCAGTGCGACCGTTGCCAGCGGTTCGACCACTTGGTCCATCAGCCGGCTACGGTGCTCGTAACCCTTACCGAGCCTTACCCCTTTGCTCGGTGGGGAATCGACATCCTTGGGCCATTCCCGACGGCTCAATCCCAGAAGAAGTTCATCATCGTCGCCATCGACTACTTCACCAAGTGGATCGAGGCCGAGGCTACGGCAAGGATCACCGAGACAGTCGTTTGGGGCTTTGTTTGGAAATCGATCATTTATCGCTTTGGCATCCCCCGAGTGATAGTAAGCGATAATGGTCGGCAATTCGACTCTCGGTATTTCCGAGACAGATGCGCCGACCTAAATATCCGCAACCACTTCACTTCGGTCGCCCACCCTCAGGCCAACGGGCTGGTCGAAAATGCCAACAAGACTATCTTAAAAGGCATAAAAACCAGACTCGGCAAGGCTAAGGGTAGCTGGCTTGAGGAATTGCCTAGTGTACTATGGTCGCACCGAACAACCCCCAGGACGGCAACCGGTGAAAGCCCTTTTCAGTTGGTATATGGCACCGAAGCCGTCGTTCCATTAGAGGTCGTCATTCCGTCTCTCCGAGTGATCAGCTTTTCACCCGAGGCCAATGAGCAAAAGTTGCTTGAGAACCTCGACCTGGCAGACGAGCTCCGAGAGATCGCGAACGTCCGAGCAACGGAATACCAACGCCGCCTCACTCGATACTACAACAGCAAAGTCTGAGACAGACATTTCCAACCAGGGGACTTCATCCTCAGGAAGGCCGAAGCCTCTCGATCACTAGAGGCGGCGGGCAAGTTATCCTCCAACTGGGAAGGCCCCTACCAAGTGGTCGAGACGCTCGGGAAAGGTGCGTACAGGTCAGCAACAATGGAAGGGGAACCTATTCCCCGGACATGGAACACAGCCACCCTACGTAAATTCTATTTTTGAAATTGTACAACAAGGTAGATGGAATAAACTCATTTATATTTCATTCAGACAGCTGTTGATACATCAAAAAAACAAAAGCCAGTACATTGCATGGCAAAAAGCAAAAACAAAAATCCGTCTAACACCGCTTCAAGAGGCCATCGCCCGGCTGACTCGGTCTTGATCTCCTCGCATCCAGCCACTGACTCTGCTTCGTGTGGAAACTGGCTCGGGCAAGAGGTGGTCGAGCCAGTTGGCTCGGGTGGCCCGTGACAAAGGTGACAGAGGGACTGCAGCAAGGCCACCTTTAAACGTTGAGGAAGGCTACCTCCCAAGTTGGCAACAACCAGGAAAAAGGAGCGCCGTGAAGGCCTCCCCTCTTCCAAACTGCCAACTCCTTGGAAAGAAGGAGATAGCAAGCAGCCTCAGAAGAGTGTAAGAAATGAAGAGCAGAAGAGGGAAAAAGTGGCTGCAGACGGAGGAAGGCTTCGGTGAGGAGGGAACTTGAGTCGCCTCCTCTCCTCACACGGAGGGAAGTGGCGGCAGGCACCCCTAATGCCCCCATCCGTCCTCCGCCTCAGTGCCCGCCTGGAAGCCATGTCGGAACGGAGGAAGGGCAGAAGCCGTGCCCTCGCACGTCGAAGCCCTCCCCAGATCCACGCGGTGACCGTCGGACCCGTCTCGAACCCGCGCGGCGACCGTGGGACCCGTCCAACAAGCAAGGATGGCGAGTACCATCTGCTCCCCGTCGCCGACGGCGTCGCCGTCCGAAGGATCGTCAATGCTACGAATGCAACGGCACAACGCGGAGTGAAGAGGAAGGAGTGAGGAAAAACTGTTAGAGAAAATCCCAAGCGGTGGAGGAGAAGGGACGCCCTTCGGCCCTTCATATAAGCCTAAGGGAGGCTACTTGCCTTAAATGACTCTCCCCTCGAAAATACGTCAAAGGGTTTT
This sequence comes from Amorphophallus konjac, assembly GCA_022559845.1. Lineage (NCBI taxonomy): Eukaryota > Viridiplantae > Streptophyta > Magnoliopsida > Alismatales > Araceae > Amorphophallus > Amorphophallus konjac. The sequence goes on from CM040126.1 coordinate 401,291,271, forward strand.
TTCCCTGGACAGTCACCTCTGACTCCTCGTTTCCCGCCCTAGTGGGACTCACGAAGCGGCCTGACATTCAAAGCATCAGGGAACGGAAGGACACCCTGTCAGAAACCTGCCAAATCAGCATGCGAAAATCACGCAGAGCATATCGGCACTTTCCAACTGCTCCAGATACGCCAACCAAATCACGGCAAAGATGGCGGTCAAACCAGTAAGTCTTTTATTATCACACAAAAGGGAAAACTCTCTGAAAAGAGGAAAGAGAGACAAAAAGGGAAAGGGGCAGAATAAGGCAAAATACATCAGGCCTCGGGCCCACTTTGAAACTCAGGAACGGCAGAAGAAGGCGCCTCACCCCCGACACTCTCGGTGACGGCCGACCTGGGCACTGACCTCGCCTGTGCGAGAACTGCCTCGGTCGCGGGCCCTCCCGAGACGTCCGGAGTTGGTGACCCCGCCGGAGGAGACCCCTCTGGATCTTCCCCGCCCGACGTTGAGGAGCTAGAAATCGACTCATCCGAGTCATAACGCTGGCCAAAGGGGAACTCGATCCCGGAGTTCTGCTCATCGGCGTAGTTTACCGCCCGGCGATAGCCCTGCTTGAACCCCTTTCGAGCGCCTCGGCGAAGTGCTACCTCGTAGTATGGTAGGGCGGCTTCCACCAGGTCGGCCGAGTAAGCATCCGAGCTCCTATAGCGCTCGATCGCCTCCGCCTCGATCTGCCCCGCCCTTCCGACGAGCTCGACCCGAGCCCGCTCCGCCTCGGCCGCACGCTCCTCCGCCCTCGCCAGACGCTCCTCTGCCCGGACCCGGTCCACCTCAACCTCAGAGCGGAGGCGCTCCGCCACCTCCGCCTGATCTAACAGCTCGACGCGTTCGAGCTCCCAACGATTGTCTAGCTCGAGGCGACGCAGGCACTCCTCCTCCAGGGATCGGCTTGTCCTCTCAAGAGACTCTCGGGTCTTGGCGAGCTGTTCAGTCAGCACCCCGGCTTCCAGTCGGCTCGCCCGCGCCACCTCCCGAAACGTGGAAAACTCCTGCCGGAGCCCCTCATGCTCCCCCTTGAGTCGGGCCAGTTTCCTCTCACATCCCCCAAGGGTCCAGGCGAGGTTCGACCGCTCCGCCTCCGTCCGGGCGTGCGCCTCCGACATCAGAGCCGCTGACCGAGCTATGACCAGGCCGCCCTCCATCAGAACATCAAGGATCCCGGGGGGGTATTGTGCCTTTCTCCCCCCTTCGTGCTTGCGGCGATTGACCTGCAGACCCGATACAGGTCGCCCGTAATACCGAGCCTTTCCAAGGGTTCCGGCAGAGGGGACCGATCCGCCCTGGACGCCCCGCCAGAAGGCTCTGCTCGAGCGACGGAGCTGACCGCCTCGCGCACCACGGTCGGTTGGGGTTGCGACGCCTCCCCGGGCGAACCCCCAACCTCGACCGACGCCGCGGGATCGACCGTACCGAGAACTTCGAGCACTCGGGGGTGCAACGCCCTCGCGGGCGAACCCCCTGCCCCGCTTGTCTCGGCCCACACCTCGCCGACCGGGACATCACCAGCTCCGACCGATCCCCCGGTCTCAGCGTCAACTACTTCAGCGTCGGCCCCCTCTATCCCCGTGGGGAGGAGAGCCGACCCGTCGCCGCACTCTGAAGGGCCCCCGGTCTCCTCGGCCCCCTCTCGCCTGGCTGGTGGGGGAGATGGCCCCGAAGGGTCGGCCCCATCTTGCCCCCGAGAGGGGAGCACCGCCGAGCCGGAGTCACCCCCGACGGTAGTAGGAAGACCTGCCTTCTTGGACCGTTTCCTGGCCTTCGCGGCCTCCCGCAACTTTCCCTCCATGGGATCCTTGCGCTTCGTACCAGTTGGCCGTGAAGATCCCTCGGGGGCCACCCCCTTGCCCTTATCTCGGGCTGGGGCGCGACCCGCAGAAGCATCTGGTTCGTCGGCCGCTGAGTCATCTCCCAGATCAATGACCTCAGCAGCTTCCTCCAGAGGTTCCCGCCTCACGTTTGCAACAAAGGAAGAAGACCCGGTCAGGAGAAAGAAAGTAACTACCACCCCAGGAGAAGAACCTCGAGAGCGGTACCTGTCGACATCAACCGCGTAAGAAAACACCGTTCGATGTTCTCCGGCGTCACCAGCTCCTCGGTCGACTGGCGGTTATCCAGTAGACGAGCGGCCTGCTGCTCCACGTGGGGAGGGAACTCCTCCTGGCGAGGGGGAAGATTCGGGTGAAAATTAGGCGAGACCAGACACCTCCAAGACTCATCCGTCGCCTCCGCCCTCACCCAGAAGAATTGGGTCTTCCACCCCTTATGCGAGGAGTCCTTCGCCGCGAGCGAGATGTGTGGACACCAAAAATCGCACACCCAAATGTCACGCTCGGCCCAGCATCAACAACGACGTCGAGTGAAGGAACCCCGGAGAAATCAAGCACGAAAGGCCCCACAGCCCATGGGCCCCAAAAGAAAGTCAAACGGGCCATGACTCGTGCTCGCAACGGGCTCAGAACGGGCCCCAAATACACACCCCATGGGGAGCCCTTCAGCGGCACGCCCAGCCCCCAAGGGGCCTCAACGGCACGCCCTGTGGGGCTCCAGCGGCACGCTCCTCCATTGTCCCAGCGGCACAGCCTAAGGGTTGCTCAGCGGCACACCCCCGTTGGGGTTCAGCGGCACGCCCTCAGTGTTGTTCAATGGCACGCCCCTCAGGGCCTTCAGCGGTACACCCCCTGGGGGTGGCTTCACCGGCACACCCCTTTGGGTGTTCAACGGCACGGCCCTTTGGGGCTTCAGCGGTACACCCCCAGGGGTTCTTCAACGGCACGGCCCTTTGGGGCTTCAGCGGTACACCCCCAGGGGTTCTTCAACGGCACGCCGTTTCGGCTCTCCAGCGGCACGCCCCTTCAGCTCGCTAGCGGCACAGCGGTGAAGCTTTTCAACGGACGACGTGAAGCCCATGCCCTATGCATCCTTGGCGCGTAGTGAAGCCGTCCGAGGTGGCAGCCGATTGTTGGGCCACGTAGGCTACCCCACTGACACCCAGGACAGGGCAGGTCAAACACCATCATCACAGACCACTTCCCGCCTTCGACGGCCGTGCTCGAAGGCTCCGGCAGCAGGGAGTATAAAGCCACTCCCGCTTCAAAAGAAAGGAAGGAGAGAAAAAAAAGAGGGGAGAAAGGGAGACATACAAAAAAGGGTCAGACAGACACACAGAGGAGAAGAGAGAAGAGCGGAAGAGGCGTCCCGGCGTGAGCTTCCTCCGGCGATCATCGGGAAGAAATAAGAGTAAGAGAGAGAGAGCTCGATGTAATGGGGGGAGAGAGTTGGGTTTTTTTTTTCTCTTTGTACTCGGTTCCTCCCCCTTCTTGTGCTGTCTTTCTTTCCGTTTCCCGCCGACGGCCTTGTCGTGGGCATTTTCTCTTGTCATGTATGTGTAGGGCTCCGGCCCCTTTGCTCCCCATGAATGAAAGTCACCCTTCTTGGGTCTTTTCTGCCATTTCCCGTCGATTTTACTCCCGTCCTCGCAGTACATGATGTATTCACCCGTCCCTTCCTTCTCCGGTATTCTTGGAGGCCCCGCGGTCACATGATTCTTCCTTTGCGAGTTTTGGCCCCCATGGGCTCTTCACCCACCATGGCCACCTGCCGTGCCCACCAGCTTAAGGAGAGGGGGAGACCCTTGCCCTCTCTCAGAACACCCAGTTACCAGTGACCGTCCCTTGGCCCCCTTGCCATTCCCCCAGCGGTACGCCCTGTTGGGCTCCTGGCCGGCACACTCATCAGCCCTTGACCCTTGATCGGTACACCCCCAGCTGGCCCCAGCGGTACACTCTTCTGGTCTTCAGCGACACACCTGCTGGCCAAGCCCGAGCCCGTTGTTCTCCTTCACGTTTTCCGAGGCCCTATAAAGGTGTTGCTCCCCCGGGGGCCCACCTCCAGTTGTCGGGTTCCGCCACTCCATGTGGGCGCGTTCCCTTTACCTCCCTTACGCCCCGGGTCAAGGGGAGATGCTGCCGAATTTTTGTGAGAAACTAATAAACGATTAAAAGAGGTAAAAGGAAGCAATAAACGAACAACATAATTAATGAAGCCTTCCAACTCATCAAACTGCTGCCGACACCACAACGAGAACTGAACCGAGCTAATTAACCACCCGGCAGCCCGAACGTCCGACCCGCAAGAGAAGAGACCGAACCGAACAAAGAGAACGAACAAAGGGAGGAATTTTGTATAAAACTACACGAAAGTTAAGATAAGAAGAAAAGAAAAGCCTTAAAACAAATAATCAAAAACTGATCGGACCTCCACCATCACGCCTCGATTAGCCCTTCGCCGGTACGCCGCTCCCACTGGCCCTCAGCGGCACGCTTCTATTGGCCCTCAGCGGCACGCTCCCATTGGCCTTTAGCGGCACACTTCCCTTGGCCCCCTTTCAGCGGCACGCTCCCTCCCTTCGCCGGTACACCCTCAGTCACAGTCTCAGCGGGATCCAACGTACAGACTTTGTGCTTGGCAGCGTATAGACTTCGAGCTGCAGTCAAAGGGTCAATGTACAGACTTCACGTTCCAATGTATAGACTTGGGCCAGCCAACGTGTAGACTTCATGACGGCCAGTGTACAGACTTCGGACCAGTCGACGTATAGACTTCATATTGCAACGTGCAGACTTTGCTCCACTCTGCTCCAGTGTATGGACTTTGGGCTTGGCAACGTACAGACTTCGAGCCTGGGGATCGTACAGACTTTATACCCACCCCCACGCTCTGATTGGCTCCCTAGCCGGCACGCTTCTCTCACTTTTCAGCGGCACACTCACCTAACCCCTTCGCCAGCACACTGCTTGAACCTTCAGCGGTACACCCCTTTAAACCCTCAGCGGTACGCCCTTCAAACCCCCAGCGGTACACTCTTAATTGCCCCAGCGGCACGCCCCTTGAACCTTCAGCGGTACACTCCCTTGAGCCCCAGCGGTACGCTCCTTTGGCCTCCAGCGGTACGCCCCTTTTAGCCTCCCAGCGGCACGCTCTCTGCCCTCAGCGGTACACTCCCGTTTCCCCCTTCGCCGGCACACTATACATATACACATATACAGTCTGATAAAGGCATTAACAATAGCAAATAAATTAATAAAAATTACGCTAATTAAAGGACTCCGAATGCGCAATATTAATCACAATAAAGAGGCGGGAGGGGTAATAAAAAAAATAAATAACAAATGAATGATAATAACAAGAATAATCATGAATAAAAGAAGAGAAATCATCCCGGACAAAGGCACGAATAAACAGTAAACATCAAATCAGAAATCCCAGAAGATATAACTAATAAGCCCCAGATAAAAGACGCTAACATCCACACTGCAGCCCTCTCTCTCTCCCCGGGACCCGGGGTAAAAGAGAATAACAACGCCGCCCTTTCAGGTCGGGCCCGAGTCTCGGGAATTACCCCGATATGGCCAGGCTTTGATCTAACCTCGGGCCGACATCCTAATCGGACCGGATTTGTTTTCTCGTTCCGGATACCTTCCGAATCCTCATTAAAATTGCCGCATGCTCGGCAGACATTTGAAGGGATCTACCTCGGTTTTCTCATTGTGACGCTGCCACGGACCTGTGTCCGAATACAAAAGTCTACGAGTGGCCGACACGGCCGACAGTTTATGGCCTTAATACAACCTTCAGTGTGACCTATCCCTATCTCTCTCGCATAATTAGTATTACTCTTTTCGGCCGCGGGGCCTCTAATTTTGGAAATTAATCAAGGGTATTCCCTCGTATGGGGGATGTAAATGACGTCGTGACCTTTATGACGCGACGGGATTCGGTCCCGACACGAACCACACAATCGTCTGACGAAGTCAGATCGAGCGCACCATGGGCTCTTCGGAGCCCGAATAAATTGTCACTTCGGTGACTGGCACGCCCACGCACTTAATAAGACCAACAGACGAACCAGAATGATAGCCGAACGAGAAGTGCGTCCACAAGATGCAACTCCTGTTCCTCCTCGCCTGGATAAAGTAGAAGCCCTTCCCCGCCGACGGGTGCGCTTTCAACTCAAAAAAATAATGAAAGAGGTCCAAGGAAGGAAAAATGTCGTGCTGGCGACAGAGAATCCGAAAGGCGGAGAGAAGGAGATACGAGTTGGCCACCAACTGAATAGGCGCCAACCGAAAAAACTCGAGAAGCTTAAGTACGAGAGGCTCGAAGGGAAGGCGGAACCCACTCTTCCAAGCTAGAAGAAAAGTGCAAATGTGTCCCGTACGGCTGTCCAGACTCGTCTCATACGGGGCGGCGGCAGCGAAGCTGTACCTGAGAGGCAAGCGAAAACGATGCTCCAGCTTCCTCACCTCGGCCTCCCCCAACTCACTACAATTGGGGACGGGCTCCCGCCTCACCTGCTCGATTTCCAGAGGCAGATCCGCCATCGAGCTGGAAGATGATCCCTCGCGCGAGCTCGAAGACTCCGGGGGGGGAAGGAAGTTGCCGGACCGCCTCTGCGGTTATCCTCGCCAACTCCTCAAACGCCACCGCAAGACTTTGCGTCTCCACTGTGCTCTCACGGCGCATCAAGGAGCCTCAGAAGCAAAGAAACGAAGGAAAGCCCAAAATCCTGAGAAGCCTAGAATGACGAACAGGGCCCAACGCCTATAAAACCCTGGAGGAAGGCGGCGCGTCGTTCCGTGCTCTGAGAAAAGGGGGGACCCCCTCATTTCAAATCCGTCAGGATCATCATTACGGGCCCAGGCGACCACTACACGTGGCTCCATAACGCCAACAAAATCCCATCCACCCGAGCCACGCCGGTCCAAAGCCTCAAGAACTACTCAACCGAGCCTCCATGGCTCGGGAGTAGGAGGGGGACAAGTGGAGAGGGGGATTTCTGCAGCCCACTCAAAGAGCAGCCCAACAAGACCCAACAGGGTCCAACGAGGTGAGCTCGCCCAAGTGACAGCCCACAGGGCCCACTCGGAAAAGCCCAATAAAGCAATGCTCGGGGAACTAACTCTCCTAGGCAGCCCCAAGGCTCAGAGAGCCCGAGCCTCGGTCAGGTCATAAGAAGACCCGCGCACGAGCTGCCCCTCCGCCCGAAGGGGGGAAGCCCTAGCCGGTCTGTCCGACCCATCTCCTCACCGAGCTAGGCCTATCACCCGATAGGGACGGCCCCCTTAAGCTCGGGACGACCGATGAAATGCTCATCACTGCAGCCGTTGGAGTCCACAGCGGACCAAGCGCTAAGGAGTCCAGGAGCTCCGGCTTCCCCGCGGCGATAACGCCCCCACGATGAGGCCATCAAAGCCCACGATGAGGACGTAACCTCCGCCGGGGACCCCTCAGCCAGTAGGACTCCAAAAGGCGGCGCACTATAAAAACCTAGGATACCCTCCGGCGAAAGGTAAGTCAGAAAAGGGCCATCAAGGCACTCATACACCCAAAACTCCTGAGCACGATCCGCTTCACCCCACTGGTGGAGAGGAATCTCGCGCACTAGTTTTCCTCCTCCCCATTATCGCTCCCACCATAGCTCTACTGACTTAACCATCGGAGGATTATTCCCCAGGGGAACCCCTGGGCCCTCTGATACGTTTCCCTATCTTGCAGTTCATCTTCTGGTGATCCGCAGCCCGCTCAGGATACAGCGCGAGATTTCGCCTCTTCACACTCATTGGCATCGAACAACACCTTGTGACCTTTATCACAAAGTTGGCTTATGCTGAGCTAATGGTGCTCAAGGCCCTCTACTAGCATGATATTTTCAATGAAATTGGAAGAGTTCTTATCAACTGTACCTGTGCCAATGATCTTGCCTTTATCTTTGCCTCTAAATATCACCTGTCCTCCATCTTTCTTATTAGTTTACTGAATTTTTTCTTATCTCCGATCGTGTGCCTTGAGTAGCCGCTGTCCAGGTACCATCGATTGTGGTGGGCTGCCAGGCATTCCTACAGAGAACAAATCAAGCAAAGAGTTTTGGAACCCAAGCAGTTTTGGGTTCACATTCATTGTTGAAAGCATACAATAGAGATTGCAGAATTCGAATTTGCTTGACATGTTGTTTCTTTTGTTTCAAGGAACAATGGGGGCTGGTGTGTCTGAATCCATTGCATGTGATGCATACAGGTTTTGACTAATTCATGAAGTATGGATTAGATTGTGGTTTGGCTTTTTAGTTTCTGAATTTGTTGAATTGGGTATGGTGGATACCCATGTTTGGCTGACTATCGGTCCTTCTTTTATTGTTGAACGAGTTGTTCTTTTTGGGATTTGAGTGGAAATTGTGGTTGATGTTCAAATTAGGCCCAAACCTGTTCCAGTTAGGCCTATGGTGAGCAGATGCAAACTGAGCATTTTGATTAAAGTTTGATTGGTATTTTTGATCCATGTTTGTTTTACTATGTCTTTTATAGACAGATCGCCTAGGGTTCTTCCTGGATTCAACAACTAAGATGCATCCACTCAGCTCCCTGGTGCATCGACCTAGCTGTCCGGTGCATCGACCTTGGAGTTCAACATGTTTCTTATAACTAGACTGTTGGTTGCTTCTTTGATTCTTGATGTTTTGTCCTTTGCCTTGAAGGTTATGAGTTTTGATTGTTTTGGGCTTAGGGACATCCTTCCCTATTGGTTCTTCAGTTATTAATTTTTCTTTCCCCTTCTCAAGACAAAATGAAATGGTCTTTAGTTCAAATTCCTTTTTCTCGATGGGGTTGAACCCCATCCCTTCTTTTTTAAAATTTACCTAGGTGCCTAAGATGGCATCTAGGTTGGGCTTACCCATGGCCATTTTTTCTAGGACAGACTGCTTGTCCTTAAACTCATTTTCAGCCCTCTCAAGATTTTTCTGCATTTCATTATTGACGGCTTTTATGGCTTCATATTTTTCAAGACTGAGTTGGTTTTCTTTTTCACATTCTGGGCATCTTAGTTTAACTTGATCTAACTATTTTCTAGGATTCTGATTTTCTTCTTTTATGCTTTCCAGTTCTGAGCAGGTAGATCCAGATTCCTCGATTTGTTTTCTTAACATTTCATTCTCAGCTTTTAGGATTTCCAAATTCTTGTTGACTGGATTGTCGTGAGCCAAGGCATTGATTTTCTTTTTCAACTACTTGTTTTCTTTCTTATAGATTTCATATTTTTCAAACAGAATAGTATATGCATCCTCCCATTCTTCAATTGAAAAATTCTCAAAGATGGTGTTTACCTGATCATCATTCTCGATTGCCATCAGGCAGAGGTCGTCTTCATCTTCATTTGCAGAGGAGCTCTCCTCTTTCTCTTTGTCATCGTTCTAGGTGTAAATCATTGTCGTGGGCTTCTTTCCCTTGGCCTTAGTCATCTTCTTGAACAGCTCGGGGCATTCTTCTCACATATGCCTTGGTTTCTTGCATTGATAGCAAATGATTTTGTCAGACCTTTTAGATTGATCAAGTTTGAAATTGGAAACTTTACTTACCTATAATGATCTTTTCTTCCTGTGGAGTTTATCTCTAGCTCTCAATAATTTTTTAAACTGCCTGGTGAGTAAGGCATGATCACTCAGGCTCTCTTTACCCTCATCTTCTTCTTCTTCCTCATTGGATTCATCGGTGCTTTCTGAGACTCTGAGAGCTATTATCTTCTTTTTCTTGTGTTCTTCTTCGTTTATTTTCAAATTAAGCTCATATGTCATGAGCGATCCCTTTAATCCATTAATTGTCATAGTAGATAGGTCTTTTGAATCTTCAATCACCGTGGCTTTTGTGTGCCACGCTGGTGTGAGAGATCTTAGAATATTTCTTACAAGCTCACTATCAGAATATTCTTTACCCAAGGATTTCAAACAATTTGTTAATTGAGCGAGTTTGGCATACATCTCAGATATAGATTCTTCTAGTTTCATTTGGAACACTTCATAGTCAGATATTAGCAGGTTGGCCTTGGTGGCTATTAGGTCCCGTAGTGCAGGAACACGGATCTAGAGGGGGGTGAATAGATCCTTCTGCTAAAAATTATATCCAATTAAAAACATAAACTAGCGCACAACGGAATTAACAGTATTGATAAGATTGAGGAATTTAATCTAAACAGATTTAAACTTAATTCACTCAATCTCACCGAGCTCACATGATTGCATAAACAGATAAGATAGTGAAGCACACAATCACAAAGATCAAACCACAAGACACGGAGATTTTTAAGGTGGTTCAGGACCACGACGGGCTCCCTACGTCCACCCCTCACCAAATCGATGAGGCTTCACTACTGTAAAAACAACCCAGGGATAAATCCCCAAACACACATGGAGCCAAGCTCCACCACACACATGTAGGGCAAAGCCTACACAACCATACGGGAGTAAACTCCCAACTACACACGGGGAACACACGCCAAGATACGCCCAAACACACAGGCGGATATACTCCGCACAAATCAACACACACACATCAACACAAACACTCGGAGAACCCATTCTCCGAACACCAACACAAAATATTCTTTCAGATATATATGAAACGAAGAGAAATAGATGCAATGACCCCCCAAACAAATTCTATAGATGAAAACTAGAAAGATGCATCAAGAATAAAGCTCCCCCTGCTTCAACAAAATATGGTTCTCCTTGGCTCGTTGATGGATGATCACAATTTCGACATCATCTTCTTCCTCTCCTTGAGCCGCTCCTCTTTTCCTTCTTCCACGAGCTTCAGATCTTCATGGATGTAGATGATATCTTCCTTGCAAGAGCTTCACCTCGTTTTCCTCCTTTTCTTCACCTATACGAAAGAACAAATGAGCATTAGGGTTGTTGTATCACAAAAATCGTAGCTCATATATATATATATGCAAGAGAGAGTGGACAAAAGACACATAAAATCTTTCTAAAATATGTTAGAAACACCCTAATATGTTTAAGAACCTTTGGGGGGTAGTTTGGTAAAGTTTCATGGCCAAAAGAATAGGTTTAGATCGGATTCGCAACTCCCGTGCCGTAAGTGTCGACACCTGGTGTCGACACCGGCAAACTGGACAGGCGAAAACACCAAAAAATAGAACTCTGCCAGATAGGTGTCGACACCTTCTGGGCAACTTCAATGGACAGAGCAAGTGAGCACTAGGTGTCGACACCAGGTGTCGACACCTCATGCCCAGCACAAAGACTGCTTAATACAGTCCAATGTAGTCTGAAAAACCTTCAACCCCAATTAAAAACTTGATTTTTCCACGTGAAAAACATGCATTAGAAGGTCTTAAAAACATCATTCAACCTTGGATTCAACAAGGAATATGGAAATTTAAATGAGCAAGATGCTACCATAAGACTATCATGAGAATCATGCATGAAGGGCACTTGAGAACCCATTTAATCATGTATTTGGCTTCCCATATCAAACAACAAAAACACATTCCACCATATGACAAGTTTTTGTTGTGAAGAAATTGAATCTCTCGAATGTCAAAATACAAAGGCATGAAAGCTCAACCTCAACCTTCTCCAATTCAAGCACATAAGGTGGATAATAGATATTACCATGATCCACTTGATATGGGAGGGTATAAAAACTATCCTTTGACCTGTAAAATCGCAAGAGTATCAAGTTACCATATGTATGAAAGTTAAGAGCTCATAAATTTGATTCTTCCAAAAGAACCTCCATAACTTGTCAACCATCCAATGCTCATTGCATAAATAAATGTTTCGATAAAGACATAAGTTACAAGCTTTGGCATTTGAAGCACTTTGAATCTTCCATCGCATCCAAGCCATATACAATGATATGGGAGCTCAATCATTCAAATATAAAGACATGAGAGCTCAACCATTCAATAGAATTTCTATATCTTCATAGCCTTCAGCATCAAGATGCTTCCACATGCACATGTAGACAACCATGCCAAATGCAAAGGCATGTACAATAGCATTGGAACTCATTCATTCAAATGACATTCTTTTTGATAAAAATCACATTCATCGATCATTGAATACATGGGGGGCATTGTTATAAACAAGGGATCTTCTTGAATCTTCCAAGCAACCAATTTAGGAAAATATAATGGTATTGCATCTCAATCATTCATTTAGCATTAGCCGAAGTACACATGCATAACATGAGGCTCAATATGACATTTATCCAAGTAAATTTTCCACAAAATCTTTCTCATTGACTACAAAGCAATCTCACCAAGTGAATATGTAATGTATATGCAATGTGCTAACATCAAAGCATGTATGAGCCTTATAGAGTCACAAATGTATCCACATGATGATATCCCAATAACAACATTTTGTAATAATCTCCACAACCATTTCAAACTTCATACCTAGAGGATAAGGAATTCAAGCACATGAAGACATGAATAAGCATTTAAGCATAAGGCCAAGCAACAAAGTCATTGTGTAATCATCAAAATCACATACACAACAATCTCCTCTATTTTGATGATGATAAAATGTTATGCTAAAATGCTCTCTCCCCCTTTGACATAATCAGAAATAGCGATCATGATGGGAAATCCATGATGGCAGTAAAACCAAAAACAACATTATTTTTTTTTCATTGACAAGAACCGACGGACAATGGGGTTATAAAGAGAACCAATATGCACAATATGCATGAACTAATTCCACAACTTTGAAATACAAATGTGGACAATATGGACATGCAGAATGCAAGTAAGATGATCCAGTATGATTGATCTCCAAGCACATAGATATATATACATGCAATATGGCTCCCCCATTTTATTTAGAGTGAAGGGATAGGTGTACGAAAAGTGTAGGTGAGTCAGTAAGATCAGAGTGCTCATGATTACACCTAGAGGAGTGTGCATATAGATAGGAGAAGACGTACAACAGGTCATGCAATTAATCAAATTTTCAGAATACATATCAAATCAAATTACCATGTGTAAGTGAGTAACATGAGAATGAATTTTAGCCATATAGATAACCAGATTTTCAATTAAATATAATAATAATTACACAGATTGCATTTCAATCTAGAGAGCAGCGTATTGGAGGCTTCGCTCTATCTCAATGAAATTTAACATCAGAAATTTTCACACTGACAATCTAAATTTTTCTAAGAATGATCAGGTTCAAATAATTCCTTTTTACGCGAGGAGACACATAGAGCTCATGCCAAAATCCCCGGTTACTCAGAATACTGAACCATTTCACCTTATTTTGAACAGAGGTACTTTAGTCAACAATTTTCAGAAATGAACCACATCACATCTCAGGTGCCATGTGCCCAATTTACTCAGTGAGACTAAGCATTGCTCTACCTTTCATTTCAACCATTTTTTGTATGCGGAGGCAGGCAGCTTTTTCCTCAACTGTCTCTTTATCATTCATGCAACAAGTTGAATTATTTTAGAGTGTTGAAATGAAATTCCTATATCCTTATGAATAACACTCAATTTCACATTAAAGTGCATGAAGTGTGCGGATTTGATTTAACATGTATGGAGAAAATTTAACTTAAAACAAGATAGTGCAGCTCCCCCTATGTAAATGTAATAAGCATGAAATGCTCCCCTTGAGTGTTTGACATGAATCATACTTGTTAAGACTCAGCTGCAACATTATTTAACAATGAAGTATACGGTCTTAGAAGTTTCAAGGATGAGGTTTTAGCATATATTAACATGCAAGCATACAATGGAGATATGCAAATATGCAGTGTAGAATGCAAAGATATGTAATTTCAGTTCTTGAATTGTTGGCCCCAAAGATATGATACCATTGTTGGAAGTATTCATTTTGACATTTATGTAACATGAAATGTTTAAAATGATGTATTTTAAAATATGCACTATATCCATGCTGAAAATGCCAACTATGCAACAAGACACACGATGAGCTTCATCTTCCAAAAGCACTATGTGAATGATATGCAAATATGCAATGTGATGCAAGATTTCAGATTTCAAATGATAACTCTATATGCATCTAATGCAACTAATGCATGACACACAATTTTTTTTTCAAATGTGAGAACATAATTTTATTTTGAGAAGAGAATTCAGAAAATTCATTCAAAACATCAAAATCATCACATGTGAACTTTTCCTTGAAAATATTTTTGCTTTTATCAAAAAAGATGAGTAGCACATTGGTAAAGATCACGAAACATTGATCAAATTCAATCCTCAAAATGTTCAGCCGTAGAATAACATCATCATGCTGAGAGAATGGAAAAATATCAATCTCAAAATTTTCAGCTTGCAAGACTCCCACTTAATCAATGCATGATTTTAGAAAATTTATTTAAGTTTGATGCCATATGCATAGATGATTCATGGTACCGGGCGAAGACACATTCTCACGCATGGTGATAGCTTTCAGACAGGCTTGACCTGCCCTTCCACATGTCACCATTTTATATACTATGTAGTCATGAATTGATGATCAGATAAATATAATGCATTCCCATATGACATCGGGGGTTTAGCAAACACCTGAGTATTGAATGATAGTTTAAAATTCATCCAGAACCAAACATTCAATTTTTTGAATTATAGTACGAGGCGGAGATTTCGGTCCGAAGGCCCAGCTCTCGCAAAGTGATGCCTTTCTGATAGGTCTAACCTACCATTCCGGTAACACATTTTGATATACCAGAAATTTCAAATGGTTTCACACATACACAAGCAATTCCACTTGAAAGAGATATTCAATGGCTACACTCTCATATATACTTCTCAGATTTTTCAATTCTTTTCAGCCAAGCATTCATTTTCCACATAGTCAAAAGCAACCAAAGGGTATTCAAAATTTCAAAATCACTAACTGTCAAGAGATGGCACTGACATCAAGACCAAAGAACTTCAATCAAACACTTTATTTTCTCACCTTTACCTTGAGTTACCTTTATTGACATCCTCAAATTCTTTGCTTTATTCCCCTTGCTGTCTTCTTCATCAACAAGCTCCAAATCTCAATGGAAGTAGATCGAATCTGGCGTTGAAGTCCTCTTGAGCTCCTTTCTTTCTCTCCTGCAAGAAATAGAACGATATTAGCCAAAAGAAATGAAAGTAGATCAAATCTGGCATTGAAGTCCTCTCGAGCTCCTTTCTTTCTCTCTTGCAAGAAATAGAACGATATTAGCCAAGAGAGTTCCCATAAAATCTCAAATTCGCATCTTATAAATAGCAGCATATAATGATATGAAAAGACATAGAAACCCATGCCAAAACCCTTCCAAAACTCTTCTAGGATATGAAGAGAAACCTTAAGGGTAATGGGGTAAAAGCTCAACCCAATCAGACCACAAAATGGGCATTTCGAAACCCAATACGTAGACCTGTTCCGGATCTGCCAGACCAGGTGTCGACACTTGGTGTCAACACCTCCTGGGCAGTGTTCTGTCCAGCCAAAAATGATGCCCCATAGAGTTGGGTGTCGACCCCAGGGGTTGACACTTGCAGTGGGGAATTGGAAAACTGCCCAAGGCAGTCAATTTAAGCTCAAAAACATGAGATATGCGGCAAGCCCAATCTTGATAATATAAGTGAACTTTAGAAGTAAATTCTTACCAAGGATCCATTGGTTTGAAGGCAATGTGAACCTGCACTTGGTGTAAACAAGTCACTTAAGTCAATCTTAAAGCAATGCAACTGAATGCTCAACTACATTGACATAGCTTGATCAACCGACGTGTTTTAATAAAGGAAGGAACCACATATGGGAGTGATTCTTACACAACCAGCCCATCAGACCACAAGCTCTCATTCCATAACAAGTTCATGCATGGAAACTCCATTTTCCAACTGAATTCAATCAAACCACTCATGAATACAAGTTCAGTCCATTAATCTAAAGAGTCAAGTCTATGTAGATAAAGCACAAGTCTAAGCACATGAAGAACCAAGGTCTGTCCATGTGTAGCATAGGTTGATGCACATGAACAAGTTGTCAGGGAAAGGTCAGTGCATGTTCAACATAGGTCGATGCACAATATGAAAGGTCAATGCACATGAAGGACTAAGTCTAAACACGTGTAGACAAGGTCGATGCACATAAGACACACAAGACTGCCTCTTCAAAGTTGCATATTAGAGACTTAAATTCTAACGGTATGAATTGAGAATTCACACAATCAAAGTGTGCAAAGCATGAACAACCAACTTACAAATCAATATCAACTCAAGGACAAGCCCATGTTCACCAAAGCATCACACCAGAATTGGCCAAGTTGACTTAGGCTTCAACAAATGTCGACTTGAAGCAACCATGACCTTGTCACAAGTCATTCCAACATATTATATGACAAACCATTGAAGAGCATAGTTGCCACTTGTAAGCTCCAATGTCTCATGAACAATATGCATGAGTCATCATCAAATATATATTCATGAAAGACCAAGCTTTTCAACCTTGTAAAGCCACCTGGAAAACAAGATGTCAACATACCTGCATTGGCCTCAAGGCATTTCTGCATCAAAGTTCTCATTTGGTTGTTTTGGGTACTCAAGTTTTCTTAGGTCCCGAATGGTTAGTTGCACCTCTAGTAAGTGCCTTCCACAATTTTTGGGCATACATATCATCAAAATATATTAAGGAGCAATCATACATGGTATGCCTAAACTCACCACAATAATGACAACAACCAAAAGGTTTCACAGATTCCTTATATGCATAAGCATTGAAGTTTTGTGATTCAACATGGAAAATTTTCTATTTCATAGTATGATAGCTGTCATTTTTCTTTTGAGAGCAGGATTTCATCAAGTGATCATATTTTCCATAATGATAGCAATTCAATGGAGCAAATCTTTCACATGGTCTACTTGCATGAACTTAAGAATTTTCATTTTTCATTTTGAAACAATTTTTCATCTCATGTTCGAACTTTCCACAATAGAAGCACAAAATGTTCTTCTTATGAACAATATGAAATTTTCTTGCATGAACATAAGAGTTATCAAAAGTTCCTTTTGTGTTTAAAAACTTTCCACATGCTTCTAGATCATCAGATTTCATCAAAAGATAATCATGCATCATATGACCAAGTTCACCACAATAAGAACATGCGATTTTCTTTGTGGATGCATGTGTGTGTAGAATGTGATTTTTCTTGGCATTCACCGTGACACCAACAACATTTTTAGCCTTTTGATAAAAGTTTTGTTTCTTTCTCAGATTTTCATTTGATCTCTTTGTTGTTTTAGGAGCAGTTTGATTTGGAGACTCATTTGATGTGCTGGCTATGTTTGAACTGTGAACAAATGATGTATAGACTTTATTTTCAAAATTCCTTTTCTTCACAGGATTATAGCCTAGCCCCTCTCTTTGGAAATTCACCTTAGTCCCCAATATCTTGTTCAAATTTTCTTTCCCATTTATAAATTTAGACAAAGAAGCATTCAGATCAAGAATTTCCTTTTCAAGTGATGAAATATGTAATTCATAGGAAATGATCTCATTATCACAAGAAATGACTTTTTCATTCAATTGGACATTGATGGTTTTGTAGCTTTCCATCTTTTGTTCTAACACATGCATCTTTTCACAATCATCAACAATCAAACTTTTTCCTTTTTCAAAAGCAAGTAATTTTTTAGACATGGTTGTATTTAGATGTTTTAAATTTTCATTTTCAGATTTTAACAATGCATTTTCTTTTTCAAAGAACTTCATGCTACCTTCAAGTAGAGATATCTGAATCAATATAGCACTGTTTTCCTTTCTAAGTTCTTCATTTTCATTTTCAAATTTATCATTCATAATCAATTCATTGCAAATATCCTGATCAATAGAGTTTGATTCTATTTTATTTCTTAGATCTTTTTCAATTTCCTCTAATTGATCGATTTTGTTCTTGAGGGCAACATTTTCATTTCTCAAACATGCAATGGTTTCTTTATGACATTCAACATCATGCTCTAAAAGTTCATTCAAGTTATCAAGATCAGAATATTTATCACAAGATCCATTTTCATGGAGCATGTTTTCATATTTCTTTTTCAATTTTTTATTTTTTGACTTGATTTTTTTATATTATTTTTCAAACTCATCATAAGCATCAACAAGATCATCAAGAGTAAATTCTTTAGAATTAGAATTTATCGCTTCTGCATTTTCGTCACTTTGTTGATCAACAACATCGGTCATGAGACGTTTTTATCTTTCTTTCTCTTGAGCTTTGATCAATCGGTCCATAAGCTCCTTTGCTGTCCTACAAGAAGATACAAATGGATACTTGTTAATACTTATAGAAGCTTTCAATAAACTAAAAGTAGTAACATTATCATGGTACATCATTTTATCCTGATTGGACCACTTGGTCTCATCTAAAGATAATATGTGTGGACCATGATAAATCAATTTCTAAAGACTAGGATTAATAGAATTGATCACCACACATAGTTTACCTAGCCATGAATTAAACTCCGAACCAGTAAAGATTGGCAAACAATTCATTGAGATATGTTTAGCAGAAAAATTTATGATTGTAGAATGCACTAGGATCACTCTGTATATCGCAAGATCTAGGGACAACAGAGTCTCGCTCTGATACTAATTGTTAGCTCCCGTAGTGCAGGAATATGGATCTAGAGGGAGGGTGAATAGATCCTTCTGCTAAAAACTATATCCAATTAAAAACACAAACTAGCGCACAGCGAAATTAACAATATTGATAAGATTGAGAAATTTAATCTAAACAGATTTAAACTTAATTCACTCAATCTCACCGAGCTCACACGATTGCATAAACATATAAGATAGTGAAGCACACAATCACAAAGATCAAACCACAAGACACGGGGATTTTTAAGGTGGTTCGAGACCACGACGGGCTCCCTACGTCCACCCCTCACCAAACCGGTGAGGCTTCACTGCTGTAAAAATAGCCCGAGGATAAATCCCCACACACACACATGGAGCTAAGCTCTACACACACATGTAGGGCAAAGCCTACACAATGACACGGGAGTAAACTCCCAACTACACATGGGAACACACGCCAAGATACGGCCAAACACACACGCGAATATACTCCGCACAAATCGACACACACACGTCAACACAAACATTCGGAGAACCCTTTCTCCGAACACCCACATAAAATATTCTTTTAGATGTATATGAAACGAAGACAAATAGATGCAATGACCCCCCAAACAAATTCTATAGATGGAAACTAGAAAGATGCATCAAGAATAAAGCTCCCCCTTCTTCAACAAAATCTGGTTCTCCTTGGCTCGTTGATGGATGATCATGATTTCGACATCATCTTCTTCCTCTCCTCGAGCCGCTTTTCTTTTCCTTCTTCCACGAGATCCAAATCTTCATGGATGTATGTGATATCCTCCTTGCAAGAGCTCCACCTCATTTGCCCCCTTTTCTTCACCTATATGAAAGAATAAATAAGCATTAGGGTTATTGTATCACAAAAATCGTAGCTCATATATATATGCAAGAGAGAGTGGACAAAAGACACATAAAACCATCCTAAAACATGTTAGAAACACCCTAATATGTTTAAGAACCATTGGGAGGTAGTTTGGTAAAGTTTCATGGCCAAAAGAATAGGTTTAGATCGGATTCGCAACTCCCGTGCGGTAAGTGTCGACACCTGGTGTCGACACCGGCAAACTGGACAGGCCAGAACACCAAAAAATAGAACTCTGCCAGATAGGTGTCGACACCTGGTGTCGACACCTTCTGGGCAGCTTCACTGGACAGAGCAAGTGAGTACTAGGTGTCGACACCAGGTGTCGACACCTTCTGCCCAGCACAAAGACTGCGTTATGCAGCCCAATGTAGTCTGAAAAACCTTCAACTCCAATTGAAAACTTGATTTTTCCAATTGAAAAACATGCATTAGAAGGTCTTAAAAACATCATTTAACCTTGGATTCAACAAGGAATATGGAAAGTTAAATGAGCAAGATGCTACCACAAGACTATCATGAGAATCATGCATGAAGGGCACTTGAGAACCCATTTAATCATGTATTTGGCTTCTCATATCAAACAACAAAAACACATTCCACCATATGACAAGTTTTTGTTGTGAAGAAATTGAATCTCTCAAATGTCGAAATACAACGGCATGAAAGCTCAACCTCAACCTTCTCCAATTCAAGCACACAAGGTGGGTAATAGATATTACCATGATCCACTTGATATGAGAGGGTATAAAAACCATCCTTGGACCTGTAAAATCACAAGAGTATCAAGTTACCATATGTATGAAAGTTAAGAGCTCATAAACTTGATTCTTCCAAAAGAACCTCCATAACTTGTCAACCATCCAAATGCTCATTGCATAAATAAATGTTTCCATAAAGACATAAGTCACAAGCTTTGGCATTTGAAGCACTTTGAATCTTCCATCGCATCCAAGGTATATACAATGATATGGGAGCTCAATCATTCAAATATAAAGACATGGGAGCTCAACCATTCAATAGAATTCGTGTATCTTCATAGCCTTCAGCATCAAGATGCTTCCACACGCACATGTAGACAATCATGCCAAATGCAAAGGCATGTACAATAGCGTTGGAACTCATTCATTCAAATGGCATTCTGTTTTATAAAAATCACATTCATCGATCATTGCATACATGAGGGGCATTGTTATAAACAAGGGATCTTCTTGAATCTTCCAAGCAACCAATTAAGGCAAATACAATGGTATTGCATCTCAATCATTCATTTAGCATTAGCCGAAGTACACATGCATAACATGAGACTCAATATGACATTTATCCAAGCAAGTTTTCCACAAAATCTTTCTCATTGAATACAAAGCAATCTCACCAAGTGATTATGCAATGTGCTAACATCAAAGCACGTATGAGCCTTATAGAGTCACAAATGCATCCACATGATGATATCCCAATAACAACATTTTGTAATCATCTCCACAACCAATTCAAACTTCATAGCTAGAGGATAAGGAGTTCAAGCACATGAAGACATGAATAAGCATTCAAGCACAAGGCCAAGTAACAAAGTCATTGTTTAATCATCAAAATCACATACACAACAGTGGCCCTTACCTCAGATGTTCTCACATAGATCATGTATAACCGATCCCACATTTCTTTTGCTGATTTGCAGGTTGACACTCTTGAGTATTCTATGGGATGGATGACGCATTGCATCATATTCATTGCACTCCAATTGATGGTGGATTTCTTTATCTAGTTTGTAGTCTAGGTGTCCTCATCTTCAGAGAGTTCATAAGGACCTCGACTAACTATCCTCTAGATTAAATGATCATGGGCACGAAGGAGACCTTCCATCTGGTTTTTCCAATATGTGTAATTTACCCTATCAAAGAATGGGGGTCAATTGATAGAGTGACCCTCAGCTATGAAGCTACGAGGGATGTTCCCATCAGATCTCCCCTGGTCATTGGACCATATTTTCAGGGACCCTACTCTGATACCAATTGATGAGAGGTATATGAGGATCTAGAAGATGGGTGAATAGATCCCACACTCAATTCTTAACCACTTCAAAAATCAAACAAAAAGTACAAGGTAGAGGGAGCGATCTCAAGCACGATTCCACACTAACACATGAAATGTTTGAAGCACAAAGACATGAAACACATTGATCGAGTCACGGCACCTGTGAGAGTGGTAGAAGAGATGGAGTTGACACAGCAAACCACAACACACGAGTTTTTAAGGTGGTTCGGCTGCTATCTAGTAGACCTACGTCCACCCCTTACCAACTCGGTGAGGTTTCCACTCTTGGCCAAAGAGAAGGCACGCACGCGCGTGCGCGCGTGCGCACACACACACACACACACACGGATACTCTGTGGCAACAACTGACTAACAACTAAGAGGAGGAAGCTCCCTGAACCCATACGACTGCACAACGGTCAAGATGAGTTCTGACCTCTAAAACAGAGTACCGAAATCAGCTGAGAAGCTCAACATGCACACATAGAAAGTCAATGTAAAAGTCTCAAAACAAAAGCACAAGACAAAAAAACAAAATGTAGTTTTTCAATAGAATGAAATAAGCTGTAGAGCAATTGTGTGAACTCCGTTTCGAAAAAGAAACATCACTGATAGGTTTGGACCAGTTTTGGGGCTGCAACTCTCTTTTCTTCTCTTTCTCTTGAGTTTTCTACTCGTGGCTCCAAGAAAGCTCCTTAGTTTTTCTTTCTCCCGCTCTCTTCTTGTTCAACTCTTCTCCAAGCAGCAATGGCGGTAGTAGCAACACTTCAAGGAGTTAGCTTCATATTTATAGAGGGAAGGAGGCAAAATGTTTTTCCCTCCTTGATCCTACCATCTGATTGGTAAAAATAAAAATAAGATTCTTGGTTATAGAGCTTTTTCAGATCTGTCTCCTTATTATCTTGTGACAGAAAAGGACGATCCTCTGTCCTAGGTGCTTTTCAGGGACACACTCTGATTGGCTTATTGCAAAAAGGAGGGTATCATAAAAAGTGACCTTTCCCAAAATTATTTTCTGATAGATCTTTCTTCATAGAAAGGTGTTCTAACTGCCTCATGATGAAAAGGACAGTTCTTTGTCCTAGTACCTTTTCCAGACCTTGAATTGTATGATTTAGAAGCTTGCATCATTGACTTCAGAAGAGGTTGCATGTTTGAATCGAACGGGCTTAGGTCAGATGAAAATCTTCATGTGCATCGACACAGCTTCTAGTCTTCTTGAACTGCTACGAGCGAAGCTATAAATTGGATGAGTATGCATCGACGTGGTAAAGGAGTTATGTTGACGCATCGAGCCTTCCGCTTGGGTTGTTGCGAGTTGAGCCATTGTGCGTCGACGTAGCTGGGAAGGTGCTTTAATGCATCCTTTGAAGATGCATCCGAAGCGGTCTCTGTAAGATGGTCTTGTACCGACGCCCTGAGAAAATGGCGTTGATGAAGCTGACGATGGTCACCCATCGGACTAGTGCTGGAGCCGACATTGTGTCGACGCAGTGAGATGCTTTTATCGACGCATTGGTTGATGTGCACTTGAAGCTGCTTCTGGAGACTATCCGGAGTCTACACATCCAAGGATATGAAGTTGCTAGACCTCATAGAAATTTCCAATATAACTGGTTTTGCTTTAAAGTTGTGTTGACGCATAGGGCCATTTGAGTCGACACAGCCTTGGAGGATTTCTTGGTGTTGGGACTAGATCTGAATTTGAGTCGACGCCTTGAGATGCTTGCATCGATGCCCTTGATTATATATACTTGAGTTTGCTTCAAGATCCCATCTTGAGTCAACACTCTCTAGAACATGATGTTTACTGGAGTCGATGCAGCCTCGAAGAGTGCCTCGGCTGCTCTTCCTCTTGTAAGAAGGTGAGTCAACACATTATTTTGATGGAGTCGACGCATTCATGAGTACTCTATTAATTTCTTCATGTTCAACCAATAAAGAAGATGTTTCAGATTTTCCAAAAATAACTAGCCAATGACTTATAGTAGGACATCATCAAAACATAATATTGTACACAACATCCACCGCATCCTGAGGAAGCCCCTTGGCATCTCGACACCTCAACTCTCCCTCTAGCTTCGCTCCTCACGGAGCATCAGCTCTGTCTCTATCTAAATAGCTCGAGTCACCGCCTCTTGTAGCTCCTGCTCCTACACCCAAGTCTAAGTCAAACACTTAATTCATAACAAAAGTTAGAAGCTTAGGAGGGGTAGATTGCTTACTCTATCATAAAGGGAGGCCTCAGCTGCCTCAACACAGGCTAAGGCACCAGCTAGTTGACCCTCAAGCTCGGTGCAGTTAGAAAAGTTCTGGGTAGAGGAAGAAGTACCATGGGAGAAGCGAGCCATATCTAGGTCCTCTCACTGTGGAGAAAAGGGGTTAGCACTAATCAAGGAATAAGTTTAAGGAATCACAGAGTTGTAGGGGAGAATGTTACCAGTTGGTCCACGGTGCGTTGACGGTCATCCCGCTATTGTATAGTGGAGTCTAGAATCCCCTATAGCATGGCCACCCTACCCACAGGGTCGAACTGCATGAGAAATCCTATATTAGCCTAAATCTTTATGAAGTACAGGGTTGAGAGTGTAGAAAAAGTCACCGATCAGCAGGTGCCTCAATAACCCTGGGCTCCGTACCACCGTGCGTAGGCACAGAGGTACTCCTCATCAAATGTCATGGTTGTAGGGACTGGTCACCCGCATCGCTCCTAATCCAAAATCTGATCATGTGTGCGCTGGTGCCAGTCATCCACCCCCTGCAACCCATGGAATCACCGTTCAGGTCTAGGAATGGTGGCCCAAGTAGGAAACTCCACTACTTCCTGGTGGACCCCCAGGGTTATCATAATCAAACTATAGTGGAGGGTCTCCACTATGTTTAGGGTGTGAAGCTTGATCTCCCTACCGAAGTATGCCAGTCATCACCCACGGCTGCTCCTGAGCCTCCCCTCTGTAAGGGATCCAAGCCACCTGCAAGAATAGAATTCATGAGTGTCTGTGCTAAAGCATTAAGATAGGAGCACAAAGTTTAGAAGTCTTACTTCACCGAAGGGTAGGGTGTCTATCGTGTCCTGAATGTTGGTGAGTTGGTCTCTCAGTGACCGACTATCTTGACATGCGGTCCATCACCACGCCAACAGAACCTAGTCTGGATGGATCTCCATGCCAAGCCCGCTGGTAGGAAGGTATAGATAGCTCCAATACTGAAAATAAGAAAAGAAGCAAGACACACATGATTAATTTAAGGAAATATAAGATCATTATTCACAAGGCTAAGGGGCAAGAGTTTACTTAAACCAAAGGGTAGAAACCGCCAAGCGATGTCTGGCTGCTAAAAATGCCAAGGTTGTCAAACAAGTGAGCCAAGAGGGCCGCGCCCCATGCATACTGACCGACTCCCTCTAGATCCTCAAACTAGGGTAAGAAGTAGCAGCTCACCACATCTCCTCGTGAGCCCGACAATAACCTCCCAATCAGTAAAATAAGAAATCAACATAGCTCTCTATCACCCCACGGTCCCACCGTAGGGGCAAAGGCTCCCCTGGCCTCGCTTACCAGTCTCCTAAAGTAATATGCCGAGGCCTCTGCCACCTCCCTCTATGTCCAGGTCAAGCCCAAGATCTCCTACAAGGCTATCCTAGGGACTAAGGAAGTCCACCCTATCCCCTCCAGCTCTAACCCTAGCAACCTCCATGCCATCTCCCAATAGCATGGGTAAGTGAAACCACTCACTACTGTCCCGTGGACTCGCAACCTGGTGATACAAGCCACATACTCTAGGGTGAGGATCATATGACCCCATGGGAAAGTGAACGCTCTGCATAATACATCCCACCTCATCTTTAGTGCCTACACCAAGGTCACATCAACTCTCAACATGTCAATTCTCAAGAACTCTCCAAAACCCATCCAGTATAGGCGGGTCTATTGGAACTTCAGAAGTGCTAGATAGACGGTTTGGACCAAGCTCCAGGAGATCCATGTGCGCATAGTTCCCTGCACATTGTGAGAGCATTAGGGAATGATATACATTAAAAAAAAGCAAAAATAAACAAAAAATCTTATCACAGTCTTTTCTGGGGCTGCATTATGAACGCGATGTGTCGCATCACCGCATTCATTCTTGAACGTGGTGTCTGTGGGCACCACGTTCATCCCCACATTCCCACTGATGGTCTACCTTCTCTGGGGGTAGTTTTCACGGCTGATTAACCCTACATGGTGTTGTTGAGACTAAAAGATGGTGCAAATCAGATTCAGAGGGGGGGTGAATGAATCCCTCTTCAAACTTTGCTCTAAAACTGAGTAAATACAACTCAGATCATATAACAATTACAGAATTAAACCTAATAGACTCAGTTAACAGAGTGACTAGCAGAACATCAGATTGTTGGCTCAAGGAGCAGCTCTATGTCAAATGTGCAAATTGCACAACCAAGGTTAGGCAGCCAACTATAGATACGCATTTAGCAGACAGTCAATTCAATCACGTTCCTAACCATGCATCTAGCGGAATCAAATAGATAATCAAACCACTGAAGACAGAAGATTTTTAGGTGGTTCGGTCCTTCAGACCTACATCCACCCCACACTCAACCCGAGTGTGGATTCCTACTGATACATAGCTTAACTCGCTGGGCATCACAACTTGCCTACAACCGCTGAGCAACACAGCTTGCTGTCCAGAGGAACCAATCCTCTGCAACGCTGAGCAACACAGCTTGCTGTCCAGAGGAACCGATCCTCTGCAACGTTGATTCACAGCTTCGGAAAAGGTATGTAAAATGGAAAAGAAGTATGAGAAAATTCAGCTACAAAAAAGCATGGAAATAAAGCACACGAATGTAGCTCTCGTAGGAGCAAGGTGGTCTGGATCTGATCCAGGAGTAGCAGATCTTCAATTTGCTTCAGCCGCTTCACTATCACTTCTCTCTTCTCTCTCGAGCTTTCTCTTTCTCTCTTCTCTACTCTCTGAATTCTCTTCTTCACATCTGCAACTCTCTCTGTGTCTTTTCCTTTCACAGATCTCTCTCTCTGCTACATCAGATCTTCTTTTAAAGCAGAGCCTCTTCAAGCCACTCCGAAAACCTTCTCCTCTCTCTTCTATTCTCGCTTGCTTGTTCTCTGAGCGACCAGGCACTATATATAGAGGCTTCCGACAGATAGGCGCGTGGAAACCATGTTTCCCGCCCAAAGTAGTGTTACTTTGGGGTCCACGTGTCACGATCAGATGAGAGTAAGGAGACACGTGTCAGAATCTCCAGGAGGTATATGCCTTGGATTACGTGCCAGCTTCCAGCATTCTGGGAACACGTGCTTCACTTAAGTCTCTTGAGTAGACGTTCGATCCTAGTTGCCTAGGCCTTTTCTCAGTTAAGTCCCTATCAGTAAAGTAAGAGGAATTTCATCAAACACCTTTTAGTCATGAAGTAAATCCAGCTAGCATAGACCTTGCATGCGAGGTAAGGCTAACTAGCATCGACATAGTGCACGGCACAATACAAGGTAACACAGACGTCATGCAAGACTAGCACTGACCATATATGCAAGTATGAGAACGTGCACAGACCTGAACGTGCGAGGTTGCAAACGTGCACCGACCTTGGTGAAATGTGCACGGACCTTTAACAGACTTGTGCACAGACAATGAGTGAAAGAAGAAGACATGCACATACCTCATGCGCTATGCAACATAATGTGCATAGACTTTGATTAGGTGCATAACAAAATATGCATAGACCTTGTGTGGCTATATGCAATATGTGCACTGACCTGTGTATGAACGAAGCAAAGAAACTTGCACCGACCTTATATTCCTTAGCACAGACATTGTATAGCTCAAACGTAGGTAAAGATAGGAATGCACTGACGTTGATCCTTTGAAACCAAATCTTACACCGACCGCGCTACTATGTATATGCCTTAGACGCAGAATGAGACGTAATTTATGCACTGAGATGCAAACAGAGACACAAGACCATAAATGCATGAGATGTAGACATGGTCGCAGCTGTGCATGAGACGCTAATAGAGACGCAAGACCATTAGTGCAAGAGATGCTAACAGATATGCAAGACCATTAGTGCATGGACCTATGCATGAGTGTGTCACAATATGCACCGACTCAGTTAAGGATAAAACTGAAACATGCACTGACTATATTGAGCATAAGACGCACATGTGAGATGCTGATGCAACGACTTAGAATAGAGAGGTGCACGAACCTTATATTCATAGAATTAAAATATGCACTAACCTTGTGTACCCATGAGACACAAAATAGCACCGTCTCCAAAACCTGCACCGACTCAGATATGGCTAAGACAAAACCTGCACCGATTATGCGAGTAACAAAAACATGCACCGACTTAAGTGAGTGTGCTACAGGAACTAGCACAGACCTGATAGTGCAATGTGCACTAACTTCGTGCAACAGACTGAATATGCAATGACCATTATGTAATAGACATTTATTCTAACTTATAACACGACAATGCTGCAAAAGTCAAAGTAAAGTCAACACACAATTGATAAGGTCAACAATCTGACTATGCACAAGTCTTTATGCATCATGTTAAACTGTAAACATTAACAAATCATAGTGTTGGCATCATAGTATCATCAAATCATGTTAACATCATCAAACTCCCATTAAAACAGCAGCAACACATATGACATCATGCTTATGATGAGTCATAGTGTTTGGCATCATCAAAATCACAGGAGGTACAACAATCTCCCCCTTTTTGATGATGGCAACACTATGAGTCATAAAACAATATATTGACTCATATCAAACTATTCTCCCCCTTTGACTTCATCAAAAAGAAATGATAGTTTGATACAATGAGTAGCTGAATACAAAGCATGCCTAATGCCAAACCTCTCCCTTTTTAAATGAACTAAATCATGTAACCCTACTCCCTTTGAAATAGTGAGGTTAATAGAAGGAAGGATAGACTATGACAAAGGATTTCCATCAGATAAAACTCCTCCTTAATACCAGAAATCAGGCTGAGGAGACAGTCTCCCTCTTGGACATAACAGAGGGATTAAAGTGGAAGAAGTGATAAGCATATATGAAGAAAAGAAATTGAAGCAATCAAGAATGAGTTATGGTCATGATGAATTTTAACAGAGAATGAAAATTGAGCACAGAATTTCCAAAATATTTTTAAGTACAAGAGAAATTCAATGAGATTTTCAGAGATATACCAGTATCATAAATCTAGAAATATGAAGTTTTTAGAATCTCCCATTATAAAGGCTTATGACAGAATCTATATGGAACACCCTAGTTTAAACATGATGTATTCAAGTTTCATTCATGCATTTTGTACTCATATCTGAAATCACTTTCAATAAAGATGAACCATGCCTTCATGTTAACATCTAGTTTAACCTCCCTATCTCTTACTCATTCAACTTCAATGACTCCTTTAGGAGTTACAAAATGTAGAGTTGGGATTAAACAGCCATGAAAGGATCTGATATTGTTCAAAGGTTCAACAATTTTTCAAATTTTTAGATTGTTTTTCTATCAATGCAACATCAATGTTTATTGCAATAACTCTCAAGATCAATCGAGTTTAGTCCATACCTTATAACTAAAGGATACACGTTATTTAGACGCCAGTATCCCTAAGCACTTAGTATGACTAACTGTCATGATTTATATTGAACAGAGTTAACTAGGGCACTTCATGACATAGGATGACTCCATTTCTTTGACAAGGATCCCAGTTTCTCAGTGCAACCTAATCATTGCTCTGCCTTAACTTTTCACTGATTTTTCATGAATTTTTTACCAGAGATAACTAAGGCACTTCATGACACAGTCCTTTGGACATGGTTTCTCAGTGACCAAAGTCATTGCTCTTACATTATTTTACATTCATACATTACTCAGATAAAACAAACATTTTAAAAATAACACTTCCCTTTTGTATCTCTACCAAAGAAAGCCATGGTTATCAAACTTTCAGATTTCAGAAGGTTTTACATGATATAACATGAATCAACTGGTTAAAGTTTATTAAAGGATTGATTCATATATTTTCAAGATGTTCTAAGTCAAACTCAAAAAATACATAATACTTAAACCAGGTGAGTTATTTCTGACATTCATAGTTCCATATAATGGAAGATTCTTAGTACCAGTGTTTTTAGATTTATGATCAGGATAAGCTCACTGAAATCTTAAAGAAAATCTGACAGAAATTTTCAGTAACAGTTAAGAGTTCAGAATTAAGATCATCGAAATGTATGCAAATTTGTGAGAAGTTTTCGGAAGGTCTGATAATCAAGGTTAATCATAGAAGTTGGTCGAACAATTCAAGAATTTCCTCAGCCAGAGAAAGGATTTTTCAATGAATGACAATTAGGTCAGGTAATGCTTCAAAGCAAAGATTAAGACAATCAGCTCCCCTTAAGCAAATGCAACACAGTGGATTCAAGAGTGATGGGAAAGATGAGCTCAAAGGAATTTCAGAGCAGATAACCAGCTTGGTCAGACTGAAAAAAATCATTCAAAGTTCAGAAGTTTGAGACTAAAACCAAGCAGCAAGGATATCACTTAATTATATGAAAATTTGGAGCTTTGGTTTATCAAACTGGACACAAATGCAACAATATGTTCCCTTTGAATTGTGCAAACAACCAATCTTTTTGGAATTTTCTGGGTAAATGATATGCAATGAAATATGTATGCATATACATTAACTCTTTTTCACAAAATACATTGAGTCATCATTTATGACATTATGTACTATATGACTGAAATCTAAATATAATGCATGCACTGAATTATATGTAGGGAGTTTTCAACATATGTGATATGTAATGCAGTCACTACATATATGCGGACACGTGGCATGAAGACATGCAAGGGTTAGACAGACCCCCCCTGACTTTATGCAATATTTGTAATGAAGGCTGAACATATGATTTTATGACTCATGCTCATTCAGACTGCCCTATTATGCAATATGACCCATGGTACTAGGCAGAGAACTTGGTCTAAAGGACCATCTCACACATAGTAAGAACCTCCAGACAGATTTCACCTGCCTTTTAGTAGCTTACCATTTGATATACCATAGTGGTCATGCATGGCAATGCAATACCAAAAGTCCTAAGTGCATCAGATTTTCAATGACTATATGTCAACTACATGTATATGCAATTCACATACATGCACAAATATGCAAACTGAGTTCATGAGTTTCTAACTTTCTCTATGTGCACAAATAGATGTCAAAACATTAATGCATACAGATGAGAAATGAATTCAACATATCTTCAATGAATATGTACACACACACAGCTCAAAATATGAATGTATAGACTCATGTTGCTCAATGCACTTGTTAAAGCAAATAAAAATATATATGCAAGAGAATTTTATTTAACAACTTAAGCATGAAATGCATCAAATGAGATTTATGCATGATTCAAATGAACAAGCCTGAAGAATGTAAGAATGTTACCTGACAATTCAGAAATGGGGTTTTCATACTAGGGTGGCTTGGTTTAATTATCCCTCTTTATTCCTCAGCCCCAAGGCACACCTGCAAAGCAATTCCTTATTTTACACCAGTAGGTACCCAAGGCATCTTGGGTCCTGAAATAAAAGTGGCACCTCTGAATGGTGCTTTCTACATTCTCTGAGACTTTCGATCATCACTTATCATCAAAGAGCAGTCATCCATATGATGCCCATATTGTCCACAATAATGACATAGAACAACAAAATTAAAATTCTTTCTTTGCACATTTATGTAATAATGGAGTCTATGTGCATTTTCATGGAAATTTCTGTTTACAAAATGAGTGTTTTGTCTACTAAAACCAGCCAGCGAACAATCAGTAGCTCTGTGGCCTGGCTTTCCATTGTTAAAATATGTAATGAATTTTTCTTTGAAAATTGATTTATTCCAATCAGAAACATTTTGTTTTACAGGGAATTTACCTAGTTCAGAATTCAGTCTATTTCCCTGAACATGTCAACACTCAATGGCCCTATGGCCTGGCTTACCACATTTGAAGCACACAATATGCTGGTTTATTAAAACAGATTTATTCATATCAAAGTCATGCTGGTGGACATGATTAACATGGGATTTACTCTTACCTTAAGATGACCGGCTCTGAACAGCAACATGTCCTATCAGATCTTCAATGAATTATGTGTATGTTATGTATGCATATGAGCATTTCATGCACAATACAACATACAGGCTTCAAATTCAGTCAATTCAGATTTTCAGAAGTGCAATTTTATTCTCATTCCAATATTTAGACAGACAATTCAGTATGAGCACTAAGAGACATGAATACTCATAGTATGCAAGTGATGACAGATATGCATGAACATATCAAACAAGATATGCAGCTATCTAAACTTAATTATTAAAGTTCAAATAACCAAACCTATGAAGACCATAATGGGGTTTATTACACTCGGGTGCCTTGGCTTATTGCCCCTTTATCCATCAGCTTCCAAGACACTCCTGCAACACACACATCATTTTGATGCAACAGATACCCAAGAGACCTTGGGTCCTGGTTTGCCATTAATATCACCAAACAGTGTTCTTGACTTTTTGTGAGCAGCAGATACCTCAAGATTCATCAACTTGCCTTTGGACATGGAATGTCCAAACTAACCATAATATTGACCAATAACAGATTTCAAATTCTGTTTATGCACATTATCATGCATATTGAAGTTTCTATTTTGAACATGAACATTTTGTTCTCTAAAATCTGCCAACCAGCATTGAGATGCTTTGTGGCCAAGTTTTCCACAGTTAAAGCAATCACTTGACTTTCTCATGAAAATATTTTTCTTCTTATCAAATATATTCTGATGAACAGGGAATTTGACAAATTTATACATGGGTTTACTCTCCTGTGCATACCAGCATTGAGCATAGGTGTGTCCTACTTTCCCACAACAATAGCAATTGATTTTCTTCCTATGAGCAGCATGATTTCTACCAGGAATTTTCTGTACAGTAATGGCAGCTAGGTCATCAAGTTCAAATGTTTTACACTAATGCATCCTATGACCTATCTTATTGCAATAAAAAAATTGCACATACTTTTTCTGATCAACAAAAATTTTCTTGACATGAGGAGTGTTTTCACAACAAGTTTCGTTTTTCTTTTGTTCTTTTCCTTTCAAATTCCTCTTATTATCTGGACTGTATCCTAAGCCTTCTTTCTAAAAGGTAACATTATTTCCCAACAGATTGTCCAGATTTTCCTTACCTTTGACAAAACTAGACATAGATTTATTCAAATCAACAATTTCAGATTTGAGTGAAGAGATCTACATTTCAGAGTTTGTTAGGTCTTCTTCACAGTTGACAATTTGCTTCTGCATGGCATCATTCAGATTTTTCAGTAT
Organism: Amorphophallus konjac; assembly: GCA_022559845.1. Lineage (NCBI taxonomy): Eukaryota > Viridiplantae > Streptophyta > Magnoliopsida > Alismatales > Araceae > Amorphophallus > Amorphophallus konjac. The sequence continues at coordinate 401,324,096 of CM040126.1, forward strand.
TTGGATTTCATGCTGAAGTTGTTGTTCCTTTTCATTGTTGATTTTAGTTTCAACACACCTTTCCTTCTCAACAGTCAAATATTTTTCAGTAGCAACAATATTCCACACCATTAATTTTTTATTTTGATCTTTCAACATTTTATTTTCATCAATCAAAATGTTTTGATCCACATTTTTTAAATTCTCATTCAATTTCTGTTGAGACATTTCAAGCTCAGAATTCCTATTCTTTAATTTTTCCAATTCTTCCTAAGAGAGTCAATTTGTTGTTCCTGCTTTTTCAGTTCGGATTGAAGACTATTATTCAAGGTTTCCGCAGAAACACACTTATTGCATGAGTTCTCATTTATCTTCAGATTAGACTTAAGATTTTATTTCTCACACTTCAATTCTCTGATTTCATACATCATGCTCTTTTTCATCTTTTTCATTTCAGTTTTAACATATTTGTATTTATCTAATAAGCCATTATAAAGATTCGTCAAATCTTCAAAAGTAATTTCCTCTGATTCAGAGCTTACCTGTGAAGAGGTCTCCTCCTGTTGATCACTGCAATGATCACTTCTGCTTGCCATGAGACATTCTTCTTCCTCTCCGTTGTGGATGCGAAGCAGTTCATTCAATATTTCCTTTGCCGTGTTACAACCTGAGATAAAAGGAAAATCATCAGGGTTAATTGCAGCCTTCATTAGATTTAGCGCTGTCACGTGATCATCGTTTTTCATCTTGTGACCATAAGTCCACTTGGACTTATCCTTAGGGATTTTATGTGGACCGTGAGAGATAACCTTCCACAGTTGAGGATTAACAGAATTGACATGGTTGTGCATGAGACATAGCAAAAATTTAATATGTGAACCACAGCATATTGGAGGATGAGCCATTAGCACAGATCAAAAACAATTCAAAGCAGTGAATTCAAATCGATAAACCAAGTCTCCAAAAATTGCACCAAAAGATGGCAGCATCCTCTGTAGATCGTTGGATCTGGAAAGTCAGAGACCCGCTCTGATACCAATTGTTGAGACTAAAAGATGGTGCAAACCGGATTCAGAGAGGGGGGTGAATGAATCCCTCTTCAAACTTTGCTCTAAAACTGAGTAAATACAACTCAGATCATATAACAATAACGGAATTAAACCTAATAGACTCAGTTAACTGAGCGGCTGGCAGAACATCAGATTGTTGGCTCAAGGAGCAGCTCTATGTCAAATGTGCAAATTGCACAACCACGGTTAGGCAGCCAACTATAGATACGCATTTAGCAGATAGTCAATTCAATCATGTTCCTAACCATGCATCTAGCAGAATCAAACAGATAATCAAACCACGGAAGACAAAAGATTTTTAGGTGGTTCGGTCCTTCAGACCTACATCCACCCCACACTCAACTCGAGTGTGGATTCCTGCTGATACGCAGCTTAACTCGCTGGGCATCACAGCTTGCCTACAACCACTGAGCAACACAGCTTGCTGTCCAGAGGAACCAATCCTCTACAACGCTGAGCAACACAGCTTGCTGTCTAGAGGAACCAATCCTCTGCAATGCTGAGCAACACAACTTGTTTTCCAGAGGAACCGATCCTCTGCAATGCTGATTCACAACTTCTGAAAAGGTATGTAAAAGAAAAAATAAGTATGAGAAAATTCAGCTACGGAAAGCTTGGAAATAAAGCACAAGAATGTAGCTCTCGTAGGAGCAAGTTGGTCTGGATCTGATCCAGGAGCCAACAGATAGCAGATGTTCAATTTGCTTCAGCCGCACTATCACTACTCTCTTCTCTCTCGAGCTTTCTCTTTCTCTCTTCTCTACTCTTTGAATTCTCTTCTTCACATCTGCAACTCTCTTTGTGTCTTTTTCTTTCTCAGATCTCTCTCTCTGCTACATCAGATCTTCTTTCATAGCATAGCCTCTTCAAGCCACTCCGAAAACCTTCTCCTCTCTCTTCTATTCTCGCTTGCTTATTCTCTGAGCGACCACGCACTATATATAGAGGCTTCTGAGAGATAGGAGCGTGGAAACCACGTTTCTCACCCAAAGCAGCGTTCCTTTGGAGTCCACGTGTCACGATCAGATGAGAGCAAGGAGCCACGTGTCAGAATCTCCAGGATGTGTATGCCTTGTATAACGTGCTAGCTTATTGCATTCTGGGAACACATGCTTCACTTAAGTCTCTTGAGCAGACGTTCGATCCTGGTTGCCTGGGCCTTTTCTCAGTTAAGTCCCTGTTAGTAAAGTAAGAGGAATTTCATCAAACACATTTCAGCCATGAAGTAAATCCAGCTAGCACAGACCTTACATGCGAGGTAAGGCTAACTAGCATCGACATAGTGCACGGGACAATGCAAGGTAACACAGAGCTCATGCAAGACTAGCACTGACCATGTATGCAAGTATGAGAACGTGCACAGACCTGAACGTGCAAGGTTGCAAATGTGCATCGACCTTGGTGAAATGTGCACGAACCTTTAACACACTTGTGCACAGACAATCAGTGAAAGAAGAAGACATGCACAGACCTCATGCACTATGCAACATAATGTGCACAGACTTTGATTATGTGCAGAACAAAATATGCACAGACCTTGTGTGGCTATATGCAAGATGTGCACTGACCTGTGTATGAATGAAGCAAAGAAACTTGCACCGACCTTATATTCCTTAGCACAGACGTTGTATAGCTCAAACGTAGGTAAAGATAGTAATGCACCGACGTTGATCCTTTGAAACCAAATCTTACACCGACCGCGCTACTATGTATATGCCTTAGACGCAGAATGAGACGCAGTTCATGCACTGAGACGCAAATAGAGACACAAGACCATAAGTGCATGAGACGCAGACACGGTCGCAGCTGTGCATGAGATGCTAATAGAGATGCATGACCATTAGTGCATGAGATGCTAACAGATACGCAAGACCATTAGTGCATGGACCTATGCATGAGTGTGTCACAATATGCACCGACTCAGTTAAGGATAAAACTGAAACATGCACTTACTATATTGAGCATAAGACGCACATGTGAGATGCTGATGCAACGACTTAGAACAGAGAGGTGCACGAACCTTATATTCATAGAATTAAAATATGCACTGACCTTGTGTACCCATGAGACACAAAATAGCAACGTCCCCAAAACCTACACCAACTCAGATATGGCTAAGACAAAACCTGCACCGATTATGCGAGTAACAAAAACATGCACCGACTTAAGTGAATGTGCTGTAGGAACTAGCACATACCTGATAGTGCAATGTGCACTAACTTCATGCAACAGACTGACTATGCAATGACGATTATGCAACAGAAATTTATTCTAACTTATAACACGACAATGTTACAAAAGTCAAAGTAAAGTCAACACACAGTTGATAAGGTCAACAATCTGACTATGCACAAGTCTTTATGCATCATGTTAAACTGTAAACATTAATAAATCATAGTGTTGGCAACATAGCATCATCAAAATCATGTTAACATCATCAAATTCCCATTAAAATAGCAGCAACACATATGACATCATGCTTATGATGAGTCATAGTGTTTGGCATTATCAAAATCACAGGAGATACAACAATCTCCCCCTTTTTGACGATGGCAACACTATGAGTCATAAAACAATATATTGACTCATATCAAACTATTCTCCCCCTTTGACTTCATCAAAAAGAAATGATAGTTTGATACAATGAGTAGCTGAATCTCCCCCATATGACAAGTTTGTGTTGTGAAGAAATTGAATCTCTCAAATGTCAAAATACAAAGGCATGAAAGCTCAACCCCAACCTTCTCCAATTCAAGCACACAAGGTGGGTGATAGATATTACCATGATCCACTTGATGTGGGAGGGTATAAAAACCATCCTTGGACTTGTAAAATCACAATAGTATCAAGTTACCATATGTATGAAAGTTAAGAGCTCATAAACTTGATTCTTCCAAAAGAACCTCCATAACTTGTCAACCATCCAAATGCTCATTGCATAAATAAATGTTTCCATAAAGACATAAGTCACAAGCTTTGGCATTTGAAGCACTTTGAATCTTCCATCGCATCCAAGGCAAATACAATGATATGGGAGCTCAATCATTCAAATATAAAGACATGGGAGCTCAACCATTCAACATAATTTCTATATCTTCATAGCCTTCAGCATTAAGATGCTTCCACACGCACATGTAGACAATCATGCCAAATGCAAAGGCATGTACAATAGCATTGGAACTCATTCATTCAAATGGCATTCTGTTTTATAAAAATCACATTCATCGATCATTGAATACATGAGGGGCATTGTTATAAACAAGGGATCTTCTTGAATCTTCCAAGCAACCAATTAAGGCAAATACAATGGTATTACATCTCAATCATTTATTTAGCATTAGCCAAAGTACGCATGCATAACATGAGGCTCAATATGACATTTATCCAAGCAAGTTTTCCACAAAATCTTTCTCATTGAATACAAAGCAATCTCAACAAGTGAATATGCAATGTGCTAACATCAAAGCACGTATGAGCCTTATAGAGTCACAAATGCATCCACATGATGATATCCCAATAACAACATTTTGTAATCATCTCCACAACCATTTCAAACTTCATAGCTAGAGGATAAGGAGTTCAAGCACATGAAGACATGAATAAGCATTCAAGCACAAGGCCAAGTAACAAAGTCATTGTGTAATCATCAAAATCACATACACAACAGTGGCCCTTACCTCATATGTTCCCTCATAGATCATGTATAACTGATCCCACATTTCTTTTGCTGATTTGCAGGTTGACACTCTTGAGTATTCTGTGGGATGGATGACGCATTGCATCATATTCATTGCACTCCAATTGACGGTGGATTTCTTTATCTAGTTTGTAGTCTAGGTGTCCTCATCTTCAGAGAGTTCATAAGGACCTCGACTAACTGGCCTCTAGATCAAATGATCATGGGCACGAAGGAGACCTTCCATCTGGTTTTTCCAATATGTGTAATTTACCCTATCAAAGAATGGGGGTCAATTGATAGAGTGACCCTCAGCTATGAAGCTACGAGGGATGTTCCCATCAGATCTCCCCTAGTCATTGGACCATATTTTCAGGGACCCTGCTCTGATACCAATTGATGAGTGGTATGAGAGGATCTAGAAGATGGGTGAATAGATCCCACACTCAATTCTTAACCACTTCAAAAATCAAAAAAAAAGTGCAAGGCAGAGGGAGCGATCTCAAGCATGATTCCACACTAACACATGAAATGTTTGAAGCACAAAGACATCAAACACATTGATCGAGTCACGGCACCTATGAGAGTGGTAGAAGAGATGGAGTTGACACAGCAAACCACAACACACGAGTTTTTAAGGTGGTTCGGCTGCTATCTAGTAGTCCTACATCCACCCCTTACCAACTCGGTGAGGTTTCCACTCTTGGCCAAAGAGAAGGCACGCACGCGCACGCGCGCGCACGCACACACACACACACACACACACACACACACAAATACACGGATACTCTGTGGCAACAACTGACTAACAACTAAGAGGAGCAAGCTCCCTGAACCGATACGACTGCAAAACAGTCAAGACGAGTTCTGACCTCTAAAATAGAGTACCGAAATCAGCTGAGAAGCTCAGCATGCACACATAGAAAGTCACTGTAAAAGTCTCAAAACAAAAGCACAAGACAAAAAAACAAAATGTAGCTTCTATAGAATGAAATAAGCTGTAGAGCAATTGTGTGAACTCCGTTTCGAAAAAGGAACATCACTGACAGGTTTGGACTAGTTTTGTCACGCCCCGAACCGATAGCAGCGGGAAGCGATGCTCGGAACGTGGCAAGAGACAAGTCACGATAACAAGAGCGGAAGATAAATAGTCACAATAAAATACAAAAAGGCCAGACATACATTTTGAGAAAATACGAACTCTTATTAATTTAAAAAGATAAATTTGACACCACTTACAATAAAAGATTCAAAATAAATAACAAAAAGAAATAACTAGACTAGCTAGACTCAAGAAAATGAGAGAGCAGACTCCAACTCTAGGTTCCAGGTTCCACTCAATCACACTGATCCAGTTCCCAATGCACGTACCGATACTCGCATAACCTGAAAGGGTTGGAAGTAGGGGTGAGCAAAAGCTCAGTAGGAATTATACTCTATCATCAGGCATAGTTTAAGTGATTAACAAGTAAATTACATTTTTATATGCAATACTAAGAAAGAAATAAATGACGATAACGGTATAATGAAACAACGTAATAACAAGATCTTGCAAGGTCAAGAAATATGTGATGTCAAGAATTAACAAGATAACAAGTACAAGAATTTACGACAGGAGATATAACAAGAGACAGTAGTAAGGAATTGGCCAACAAGCAAGTAATATCAATTCTATCATGATCAAGTAACAAGTAACAAGTAACAAGAGATTTTTGTCATAGACGCCAACACTCAAGCAAGTACTTCGGTGCAATGCCTCACCATGTCATTAACATCCCATGGGCTCACTAACTTTCGGGCGCTCTCCCCAGGACCAGACCGGGCCCTTATGATGCGATGGCATTGATTTACTGGGCCCAACGTCCCATCCGTCCAGACATTCAGTCAATTTTAATGGCCAATTAATCAGAGGAATTTCTGCCATAAGTTCAGATTTAAAGGACTAACCTTGTCCTTGGATTCAAGAGTACAAAACACGGTCAAACTCATCTTCAAGAGATGTGCGGTCGTAACGGAGCCGCTCGATGGGTATATACGGTTCATACAGGACCGTACGTACAGGAACTGGACTGAAACTCAGCCCGTGAAGTCAAGAAAAGAATGGCTGACAGTGGGCCGCCTTAAGGTAAGAACGGTGCAATATGGGCCGCTCATGTCCAGAAGACATTGAAGCCCAAGAACAAGATATACGGTCCATACTGGGCCGTATAAGGATAAGCGGTCACAATCGAGCCGCCGAATAGGATATGCGGTCACATGTTAACCGCGCATGGCTCTCGTCGTCCGATTTGATCCGAACCTTAACCAGCGGTTTAAACACATAAATCAGGGTTTGCTGGTGTTAAACAGGTTCTTAACAGGGGTATAACAAAGTTCCAAGATGTTGGTAAGACCACCAGATAGAGTTTCCGGGGTAAAACCATGACTAGCACGCTAATCGGCTAATCGACTCGCGCAAAGTCGGTAATTGGTCACGCTGTTACTGTAGTACAGCAGCTAAACAGCAAGCTAACAATCATATTAATCCTAATTCCAAGCCAAATTAACAAGGATTAAGTTATATATTAAGTTAAGATGCCAAAAAGAATGATTCAAGATGATAAGCTAATGAACAAGATCGCGTAAGTCGCGTAGGCACGAATAACAAGCAATTAACAAGAATTTAGTTGCATAATTAAACATTAATTAAGTGGGTTTCTATTTCACTAATTACCATTAATGACATGAAAAAGAATGCATTAGAACAAGTATTAAGTCACTCTCTGAGGGGATAAACGGTTCTATATGGACCTTATATCTACTGGGCTTAACCGGGGCTAAACGGGGTCTTTCTGCAATGCAGGGGGTTGGGCGGCTGGTCTAGGACCGCCCAATGGGTTGGACGGCCTGTCTGGAGCCGCCCAAGGGTTGGGCGGTCAGGTATGGGCCGCCCATCCCTGGCCCTGCCAGTTGTGTGGTCCTCTGGGGACCTTTTATCCTGCCAGGGGGATATGTGGTTACTTATGGACCGTTTATCTAGATATGTGGTCAGTTTAGGACCGTTCATCTGGATATGTGGTCAGTTTGGGACCGTTCATCCTGGGATGTGTGGTTCTTCAGGAACCGTCCATCCAGGATGTGTGGTCTATCGTAAGACCGTCCAAGTTATGTGGTTGCTCCGGGACCTTATATCTCGATATGTGGTTCGTGAGGAACCGTTCATCCTGGGATGTGTGGTTCCTGAAAGACCGTTTATATAAGGGCATGCTAGGGTCAAAATTGGTCAAAAGATGGGCTGGAGTTGGACGGTCTATCGTAAGACCGCCCATCTCTGGGTCGTCTCCGGTCATCCCTGCCGCGTCCGGTGAACGCCGGGAATAAGGTGATTGCTAGGGTTGCACTAAAACGTTAATAACTACTAGGATTGAGCTCCAAATAAGGGGATTTTGGTATCAATGGAAAGCTAATACAAAACTCTACCTGTCTACAAGGTCAATTGCATGATCAATTGCTGGAATCGAGATCTATTAAGTCAAGAACGCATGAAACCCTAATTCTGACATGCTGTGACTAAAACGTTAAATTCTCTCTACATACAGAATGGAATTTGGGGCTTCTTGGCTCAAATGAAAGCTACTTCGATGGTGAATCCAACCATATAAGATATGGTTCATGTGGATCAGGATTAACACTTTGAAATCAGTCGAAATCAGAAATCAACTTGGAAGAACACATCAAAACTAGGTCTAAACATGCTGTTACTACGAACAGAAATTCTCTAAACATGCTGGATGGAATTTAGGGCTTTTATAATCAATGGAAAGAGCACGAAAAACTCTACAAGATGCATGGATCAATTTCATATTTACGTCTTGAAATCAGAACTAAATCGATGAAGGAACCAAGTTAACCCTAATTTAACATGCTTCTAACATGCTTCTACTAAACCTCAAAATACTCGCAGGATACTACATGATATTTGGGGCTTTATATATCAAAAGAAAGAGGACTTCATGCTGAACATTTTGATATATCATTTGCTGTTTGAGCCCGAGAGAACCTACCTCAATTTGATGAAGAACAAGGAAGAACAAAGGAGGAAGAAAGAAAGAAGGAAGCCGACACCCACGCACTCAACGCGAGATATCTCCCAGATCTGAAAACTTCAGCGACTGCCGCGGCAACCAAACGAAAATAGACTGGAAGGACTTCATTTTGATAGTTTATACACGTTCTGGGATGGTCTGTGGTGAGAGGAATCGACGCCACAAGAGGCGTGTTAAACAAGGCGCCGAAATCAAGGACCAAGTCAAACTCGACCAGCCGCCTCAATTAGGGTTAGGGTTTCGAGCAATTTTTAGAGGGCTATTGAAGTTAAGATCATGGCCTTTAATTTGACACCAATTTCAGATCAAATGGTTGAGTATTAAGGTCGAATTTTATGTTTGAAGTCAAGGTTAGGTAAAGGTTGAAAAGTGTGGATTTTTCACTTAAAACATTAAATAGATCTTGCTACGGATTTTCACTGGGTTAATCCTAGAAGACAAATTTGTTACATACACTTCCAGAAACCTAATTACCATTTTTATGGATTTTTATCACGTAGAAGAATTTTCGATGGTACTATTCCAAGGAATAAAATATTATTTAATGAAACTCACTTAAACGATAAATAGATATAACTACATATTTTTACTGATAAAATTCAAGAAGGAAAAGTTGTTGTATAAATCATTCTCTATCAATTTACTATTTTTCTAGATTTTTGTGAGAAAGTCGAAATTACACTAGCACTATTCACTGAGGAATATAATATAAATTTCGAAATTCATTTATCTAAATTAAAAATTCACTATTTCAATTAAATTTCAGATTTTAAAAATCGGGGTGTTACACCCTCCCCCACTTAAAGGAATTTGGTCCCCAAATTCACCGACTATTTATCAATTATGGGAATGTTCGAACTACGATGATCTTACTTATCAAAATAATGTTAATTGTACAATTGCTGACGAAGGGAATTAGCTACTAAGATGATCTTATTCATTAAAAATAGCATGTTAACTATACAATTAAAAGAATTAGCTATAGCTAGGGGTAAAAGAGAACGATACCATATACTAATACTAAGCTTCTTCTTCTTATTACGTCGGGTTTCCTTACGACGGACTCGCCAGCCTTTCGCGGAACCGAAACTTAGCTTACCGGAACCACTCGGTTTCATTTTAAGAATTGGCTTAAAAACTTGAAAGATAGTTATATGGTTAACCTTTCATTACCCTTACGCGTAACGCAACACAATCTTGCATATATTTTATTACTTACTCCACGATACTACCCAATCTCACCAGGTCGGGTTCTAAGACTTTAACAAGGTTAGGGGTACTAATGCACCTAGACACGGCCAAAAACTCGGTACCTGGCGGAGATAATCGATCCGAAGACCACTCGCGCAAGTATGCGATCTTCCCGATAGGCGTAGCCTAACGTTCGGACAACATCTTTTGATATACCGGGTCATTGGGATGCAATGCAAAACTTAGGAAGCCTAGAACTTAGGAAAAACCTATACTCTTGGACAAAATCCAAGGGACTCAGGCAAGGAGGCAACACTTGGACAAAATCCAAGCGACTCAGGCAAGGAGGCTCTGATACCAAAACTGTCACGCCCCGAACCGATAGCAGCGGGAAGCGATGCTCGGAACGTGGCAAGAGACAAGTCACGATAACAAGAGCGGAAGATAAATAATCACAATAAAATACAAAAAGGCCAGACATACATTTTGAGAAAATACGAACTCTTATTAATTTAAAAAGATAAATTTGACACCACTTACAATAAAAGATTCAAAATAAATAACAAAAAGAAATAACTAGACTAGCTAGACTCAAGAAAATGAGAGAGCAGACTCCAACTCTAGGTTCCAGGTTCCACTCAATCACACTGATCCAATTCCCAATGCACGTACCGATACTCGCATAACCTGAAAGGGTTGGAAGTAGGGGTGAGCAAAAGCTCAGTAGGAATTATACTCTATCATCAGGCATAGTTTAAGTGATTAACAAGTAAATTACATTTTTATATGCAATACTAAGAAAGAAATAAATGACGATAACGGTATAATGAAACAACGTAATAACAAGATCTTGCAAGGTCAAGAAATATGTGATGTCAAGAATTAACAAGATAACAAGTACAAGAATTTACGACAGGAGATATAACAAGAGACAGTAGTAAGGAATTGGCCAACAAGCAAGTAATATCAATTCTATCATGATCAAGTAACAAGTAACAAGTAACAAGAGATTTTTGTCATAGACGCCAACACTCAAGCAAGTACTTCGGTGCAATGCCTCACCATGTCATTAACATCCCATGGGCTCACTAACTTTCGGGCGCTCTCCCCAGGACCAGACCGGGCCCTTATGATGCGATGGCATTGATTTACTGGGCCCAACGTCCCATCCGTCCAGACATTCAGTCAATTTTAATGGCCAATTAATCAGAGGAATTTCTGCCATAAGTTCAGATTTAAAGGACTAACCTTGTCCTTGGATTCAAGAGTACAAAACACGGTCAAACTCATCTTCAAGAGATGTGCGGTCGTAACGGAGCCGCTCGATGGGTATATACGGTTCATACAGGACCGTACGTACAGGAACTGGACTGAAACTCAGCCCGTGAAGTCAAGAAAAGAACGGCTGACAGTGGGCCGCCTAAGGTAAGAACGGTGCAATATGGGCCGCTCATGTCCAGAAGACATTGAAGCCCAAGAACAAGATATACGGTCCATACTGGGCCGTATAAGGATAAGCGGTCACAATCGAGCCGCCGAATAGGATATGCGGTCACATGTTAACCGCGCATGGCTCTCGTCGTCCGATTTGATCCGAACCTTAACCAGCGGTTTAAACACATAAATCAGGGTTTGCTGGTGTTAAACAGGTTCTTAACAGGGGTATAACAAAGTTCCAAGATGTTGGTAAGACCACCGGATAGAGTTTCCGGGGTAAAACCATGACTAGCACGCTAATCGGCTAATCGACTCGCGCAAAGTCGGTAATTGGTCACGCTGTTACTGTAGTACAGCAGCTAAACAGCAAGCTAACAATCATATTAATCCTAATTCCAAGCCAAATTAACAAGGATTAAGTTATATATTAAGTTAAGATGCCAAAAAGAATGATTCAAGATGATAAGCTAATGAACAAGATCGCGTAAGTCGCGTAGGCACGAATAACAAGCAATTAACAAGAATTTAGTTGCATAATTAAACATTAATTAAGTGGGTTTCTATTTCACTAATTACCATTAATGACATGAAAAAGAATGCATTAGAACAAGTATTAAGTCACTCTCTGAGGGGATAAACGGTTCTATATGGACCTTATATCTACTGGGCTTAACCGGGGCTAAACGGGGTCTTTCTGCAATGCAGGGGGTTGGGCGGCTGGTCTAGGACCGCCCAATGGGTTGGACGGCCTGTCTGGAGCCGCCCAAGGGTTGGGCGGTCAGGTATGGGCCGCCCATCCCTGGCCCTGCCAGTTGTGTGGTCCTCTGGGGACCTTTTATCCTGCCAGGGGGATATGTGGTTACTTATGGACCGTTTATCTAGATATGTGGTCAGTTTGGACCGTTCATCTGGATATGTGGTCAGTTTGGGACCGTTCATCCTGGGATGTGTGGTTCTTCAGGAACCGTCCATCCAGGATGTGTGGTCTATCGTAAGACCGTCCAAGTTATGTGGTTGCTCCGGGACCTTATATCTCGATATGTGGTTCGTGAGGAACCGTTCATCCTGGGATGTGTGGTTCCTGAAAGACCGTTTATATAAGGGCATGCTAGGGTCAAAATTGGTCAAAAGATGGGCTGGAGTTGGACGGTCTATCGTAAGACCGCCCATCTCTGGGTCGTCTCCGGTCATCCCTGCCGCGTCCGGTGAACGCCGGGAATAAGGTGATTGCTAGGGTTGCACTAAAACGTTAATAACTACTAGGATTGAGCTCCAAATAAGGGGATTTTGGTATCAATGGAAAGCTAATACAAAACTCTACCTGTCTACAAGGTCAATTGCATGATCAATTGCTGGAATCGAGATCTATTAAGTCAAGAACGCATGAAACCCTAATTCTGACATGCTGTGACTAAAACGTTAAATTCTCTCTACATACAGAATGGAATTTGGGGCTTCTTGGCTCAAATGAAAGCTACTTCGATGGTGAATCCAACCATATAAGATATGGTTCATGTGGATCAGGATTAACACTTCGAAATCAGTCGAAATCAGAAATCAACTTGGAAGAACACATCAAAACTAGGTCTAAACATGCTGTTACTACGAACAGAAATTCTCTAAACATGCTGGATGGAATTTAGGGCTTTTATAATCAATGGAAAGAGCACGAAAAACTCTACAAGATGCATGGATCAATTTCATATTTACGTCTTGAAATCAGAACTAAATCGATGAAGGAACCAAGTTAACCCTAATTTAACATGCTTCTAACATGCTTCTACTAAACCTCAAAATACTCGCAGGATACTACATGATATTTGGGGCTTTATATATCAAAAGAAAGAGGACTTCATGCTGAACATTTTGATATATCATTTGCTGTTTGAGCCCGAGAGAACCTACCTCAATTTGATGAAGAACAAGGAAGAACAAAGGAGGAAGAAAGAAAGAAGGAAGCCGACACCCACGCACTCAACGCGAGATATCTCCCAGATCTGAAAACTTCAGCGACTGCCGCGGCAACCAAACGAAAATAGACTGGAAGGACTTCATTTTGATAGTTTATACACGTTCTGGGATGGTCTGTGGTGAGAGGAATCGACGCCACAAGAGGCGTGTTAAACAAGGCGCCGAAATCAAGGACCAAGTCAAACTCGACCAGCCGCCTCAATTAGGGTTAGGGTTTCGAGCAATTTTTAGAGGGCTATTGAAGTTAAGATCATGGCCTTTAATTTGACACCAATTTCAGATCAAATGGTTGAGTATTAAGGTCGAATTTTATGTTTGAAGTCAAGGTTAGGTAAAGGTTGAAAAGTGTGGATTTTTCACTTAAAACATTAAATAGATCTTGCTACGGATTTTCACTGGGTTAATCCTAGAAGATAAATTTGTTACATACACTTCCAGAAACCTAATTACCATTTTTATGGATTTTTATCACGTAGAAGAATTTTCGATGGTACTATTCCAAGGAATAAAATATTATTTAATGAAACTCACTTAAACGATAAATAGATATAACTACATATTTTTACTGATAAAATTCGAGAAGGAAAAGTTGTTGTATAAATCATTCTCTATCAATTTACTATTTTTCTAGATTTTTGTGAGAAAGTCGAAATTACACTAGCACTATTCACTGAGGAATATAATATAAATTTCTGAAATTCATTTATCTAAATTAAAAATTCACTATTTCAATTAAATTTCATATTTTAAAAATCGGGGTGTTACAAGTTTCGGGGCTGCAACTCTCTTCTCTTCTCTTTCTCTTGAGTTTTCTACTCGTGGCTCCAAGAAAGCTCCTTAGTTTTTCTTTCTCCCGCTCTCTTCTTGTTCAACTCTTATCCAGGCAGCAGTGGCGGCAGTAGCAGCACTTCAAGGAGTTAGCTTCATATTTATAGAGGGAAGGAGGCAAAATGTTTTTCCCTCCTTGATCCTACCATCTGATTGGTCAAAATAAAAATAAGATTCTTGGTTATAGAGCTTTTTCAGATCTGTCTCCTTATTATCTTGTGATAGAAAAGGACGATCCTCTGTCCTAGGTGCTTTTCAGGGACACACTCTGATTGGCTTATTGCAAAAAGGAGGGTATCATAAAAAGTGACATTTCCCAAAATTATTTTCTGATAGATCTTTCTTCATAGAAAGGTGTTCTAACTGCCTCATGATGAAAAGGACAGTTCTTTGTCCTAGTACCTTTTCCAGACCTTGAATCGTATGATTTAGAAGCTTGCATCGTCGACAGATGTAATTATTTTTCCTATTATTTAGCAATAAAATTCACCCCCTAGTGGTTGATGGCCCACCCATCTGTCCCTAGGTAGGGTTTCTTGGAGTAAAAAAAGAAGCTTGCATCGTTGACTTAAGAAGAGGTTGCATGTTTGAATCGAACGGGCTTAGGTCAGATGAAAATCTTCATGTGCATCGACATAGCTTCTAGTCTTCTTGAACTGCTACGAGCGAAGCTATAAATTGGATGAGTATGCGTCAACGTGGTAAAGGAGTTACGTTGACGCATCGAGCCTTCCGCTTGGGTTGTTGCGAGTTGAGCCATTGTGCGTCGACGTAGCTAGGAAGGTGCTTTAATGCATCCTTTGCAGATGCATCTGAAGCGGTCTCTGTAAGATGGTCTTGTACCGACGCCCTGAGAAAATGGCGTCGATGAAGCTGACGATGGTCACCCATCTGACTAGTGCTAGAGCCGACATTGTGTCGACGCAGTGAGATGCTTGCATCGACGCATTGGTTGATGTGCACTTGAAGCTGCTTCTGGAGACTGTCCGGAGTCTACACATCCAAGGATATGAAGTTGCTAGACCTCATAGAAATTTCCAATATAACTGGTTTTGCTTTAAAGTTGTGCTGACGCATAGGGCCATTTGAGTCGACACCGCCTTGGAGGATTTCTTGGTGTTGGGACTAGATCTGAATTTGCGTCGATGCCTTGAGATGCTTGCGTCGACGTATACTTGAGTCTGCTTCAAGAGCCCATCGTGAGTCGATGCTCTCTAGAACATGATGTTTACTGGAGTCGATGCAGCCTCGAAGAGCGCCTCGGCTACTCTTCCTCTTGTAAGAAGGTGAGTCAACACATTATTTAGATGGAGTCGACGCATTCATGAGTGCTCTATTAATTTCTTCTTGTTCAACCAATAAAGAAGATGTTTTAGATTTTCCAAAAATAACTAGCCAATGACTTATAGTAGGACATCATCAAAACACAATATTGTATACAACATCCACCACATCCTGAGGAAGCCCCTTGGCATCTCGACACCTCAACTCTCCCTCTAGCTTTGCTCCTCACGGAGCGTCAGCTCTGTCTCTATCTAAACAGCTCGAGTCACTGCTTCTTGTAGCTCCTGCTCCTACACCCAAGTCTAAGTCAAACACTTAATTCATAACAAAAGTTAGAAGCTTAGGAGGGGCAGATTGCTTACTCTATCATAAAGGGAGGCCTCAGCTGCCTCAACACAGGCTAAGGCACCAGCTAGCTGACCCTCAAGCTCGGTGCAGTTAGAAAAGTTCTGGGTAGAGGAAGAAGTACCATGGGAGAAGCGAGCCATATCTTGGTCCTCTCACTGTGGAGAAAAAGGGGTTAGCACTAATCAAGGAATAAGTTTAAGGAATCATAGAGTTTTAGGGGAGAATGTTACCAGTTGGTCCACGGTACGTTGACGGTCATCCCGCTATTGTATAGTGGAGTCTAGAATCCCCTATAGCATGGCCACCCTACCCACAGGGTCGAACTGCATGAGAAAGCCTATATTTGCCTAAATCTTTATGAAGTATAGGGTTGAGAGTGTAGAAAAAGTCACCGATCAGCAGGTGCCTCAATAACCCTGGGCTCCGTACCACCGTGCGTAGGCACAGAGGTACTCCTCATCAAATGTCATGGTTGTAGGGACTGGTCACCTGCGCCGCTCCCAATCCAAAATCTGATCATGTGTGCACTGGTGCCAGTCATCCACCCCCTGCAACCCATGGAATCACCGTTCGGGTCTAGGAATGGTGGATCAAGTAGGAAACTCCACTACTTCCTGGTGGACCCCCAGGGTTATCATAATCAAACTATAGTGGAGGGTCTCCACTATGTTTAGGGTGTGAAGCTAGATCTCCCTACCGAAGTAGGGAGTGCCAGTCATCACCCATGGCTGCTCCTGAGCCTCCCCTCTGTAAGGGATCCAAGCCACCTGCAAGAATAGAATTCATGAGTGTCTGTGCTAAAGCATTAAGATAGGAGCACAAAGTTTAGAAGTCTTACTTCACCGAAGGGTAGGGTGTCTATCGTGTCCTGAATGTTGGTGAGTTGGTCTCTCAGTGACCGACAGTCTTGACATGCGGTCCATCACCGCACCAACAAAACCTAGTCTGGTTCGATCTCCATGCCAAGCCCGACGGTAGGAAGGTATAGATAGCTCCAAAACTGAAAATAAGAAAAGAAGCAAGACATACATGATTAATTTAAGGAAATATAAGATCAATATTCACAAGGCTAAGGGGCAAGAGTTTACTTAAACCAAAGGGTAGAAACCGCCAAGCGAGGTCTGGCTGCTAAAAATGCCAAGGTTGTCAAACAAGTGAGTCAAGAGGGCCGCACCCCATGCATACTGACCGACTCCCTCTAGATCCTCAAATTAGGGTAAGAAGTAGCAGCTCACCACATCTCCTCATGAACCCAACAATAACCTCCCAATCAGCAAAATAAGAAACCAACGAAGCTCTCTATCACCCCACGGTCCCACCGTAGGGGCAAAGGCTCCCCTGGCCTCGCTTACCAGTCTCCTAAAGTAATATGCCGAGGCCTCTGCCACCTCCCTCTATGTCCAGGTCAAGCCCAATATCTCCTATAAGGCTATCCTAGGGACTAAGGAAGTCCACCCTATCCCCTCCAGCTCTAACCCTAGCAACCTCCGTGCCATCTCCCAATAGCATGGGTAAGTGAAACCACTCACTACTGTCTCGTGGACTCGCAACCTGGTGATACAAGCAACATACTCTAGGGTGAGGATCATATGACCCCATGGGAAAGTGAACACTCTGCACAATACATCCCACCTCATCTTTAGTGCCTACACCAAGGCCACATCAACTCTCAACATGTCAATTCTCAAGAACTCTCCAAAACCTATCCAGTATAGGCGGGTCTGTTGGAACGTCAGAAGTGCTAGATAGACGGTTTGGACCAAGCTCCAGGAGATCCATGTGTGCATAGTTCCCTACACATTGTGAGAGCATTAGTGAATGATATACATTAAAAAAAAGCAAAAATAAACAAAAAATCATATCCCGGTCTTTTCTGGGGCTACGTTACGAACACGATGTGTCGCAGCACCCCATTCATTCTTGAACGTGGTGTCTGTGGGCACCGCGTTCATCCCCACATTCCCGCTGATGGTCTACCTTCTCTGGGGGTAGTTTTCATGGTTGATTCACCCTACATGGTGTTGTTGAGACTAAAAAATGGTGCAAATTAGATTCAGAGGGGGGGGTGAATGAATCCCTCTTCAAACTTTGCTCTAAAACTGAGTAAATACAACTCAGATCATATAACAATTACGGAATTAAACCTAATAGACTCAGTTAACAGAGCGACTAGCAGAACATCAGATTGTTGTCTCAAGGAGCAGCTCTATGTCAAATGTGCAAATTGCACAACCAAGGTTAGGCAGCCAACTATAGATACGCATTTAGCAGACAGTCAATTCAATCACGTTCCTAACTATGCATCTAGCGGAATCAAATAGATAATCAAACCACGGAAGACAGAAGATTTTTAGGTGGTTCGGTCCTTCAGACCTACATCCATCCCACACTCAACCCGAGTGTGAATTCCTACTGATACACAGCTTAACTCGCTGGGCATCACAACTTGTCTACAATCGCTGAGCAACACAGCTTGCTGTCCATAGGAACCGATCCTCTGTAACGCTGATTCACAGCTTCTGAAAAGGTATGTAAAATGGAAAAGAAGTATGAGAAAATTCAGCTATAAAAAGCATGGAAATAAAGCACAAGAATGTAGCTCTCGTAGGAGCAAGGTGGTCTGGATCTGATCCAGGAGCCAACAGATAACATATCTTCAATATGCTTCAGCCGCTTCACTATCACTTCTCTCTTCTCTCTCGAGCTTTCTCTTTCTCTCTTCTCTACTCTCTGAATTCTCTTTTCACATCTGCAACTCTCTCGGTGTCTTTTCCTTTCACAGATCTCTCTCTCTGCTACATCAGATCTTCTTTTAAAGCAGAGCCTCTTCAAGCCACTCCGAAAACCTTCTCCTCTCTCTTCTATTCTCGCTTGCTTGTTCTCTGAGCGACCAGGCACTATATATAGAGGCTTCCGACAGATAGGCGCGTGGAAACCATGTTTCCCGCCCAAAGTAGTGTTCCTTTGGGGTCCACGTGTCACGATCAGATGAGAGCAAGGAGCCACGTGTCAAAATCTCCAGGAGGTGTATGCCTTGGATTACGTGCCAGTTTTCAACATTCTGGGAACACGTGCTTCACTTAAGTCTCTTGAGTAGACGTTCGATCCTGGTTGCCTGGGCCTTTTCTCAGTTAAGTCCCTGTCAGTAAAGTAAGAGGAATTTCATCAAACACCTTTCAGTCATGAAGTAAATCCAGCTAGCATAGACCTTGCATGCGAGGTAAGGCTAACTAGCATCGACATAGTGCACGGGACAATGCAAGGTAACACAGACCTCATGCAAGACTAGCACTGACCATATATGCAAGTATGAGAACGTGCACAGACTTGAACGTGCGAGGTTGCAAACGTGCACCGACCTTGGTGAAATGTGCACGGACCTTTAACAGACTTGTGCACAGACAATGAGTGAAAGAAGAAGACATGCACAGACCTCATGCGCTATGCAACATAATGTGCATAGACTTTGATTATTTGCAGAAGAAAATATGAACAGACCTTGTGTGGCTATATGCAAGATGTGCACTGACCTGTATATGAACAATGCAAAGAAACTTGCACCGACCTTATATTCCTTAGCACAGACATTGTATAGCTCAAACGTAGGTAAAGATAGGAATCCACCGACGTTGATCCTTTGAAACCAAATCTTACACCGACCACGCTACTATGTATATGCCTTAGACGCAGAATGAGACAGTTTATGCACTGAGACGCAAATAGAGACACAAGACCATAAATGCATGAGACGTAGACATGGTCGCAGCTGTGCATGAGACGCTAATAGAGACGCAAGACCATTAGTGCAAGAGATGCTAACAGATATGCAAGACAATTAGTGCATGGACCTATGCATGAGTGTGTCACAATATGCACAGACTCAGTTAAGGATAAAACTGAAACATGCACTGACTATATTGAGCATAAGACGCACATGTGAGATGCTGATGCAACGACTTAGAATAGAGAGGTGCACGAACCTTATATTCATAGAATTAAAATATGCACTAACCTTGTGTACCCATGAGACACAAAATATCACCGTCTCCAAAACTTGCACCGACTCAGATATGGCTAAGACAAAACCTGCACCGATTATGCGAGTAACAAAAACATGCATCGACTTAAGTGAGTGTGCTACAGGAACTAGCACAGACCTGATAGTGCAATGTGCACTAACTTCGTGCAACAGACTGACTATGCAATGACCATTATGCAATAGACATTTATTCTGACTTATAATACGACAATGCTGCAAAAGTCAAAGTAAAGTCAACACACAATTGATAAGGTCAACACTCTGACTATGCACAAGTCTTTATGCATCATGTTAAACTGTAAACATTAACAAATCATAGTGTTGGCATCATAGCATCATCAAATCATGTTAACATCATCAAACTCCCATTAAAACAGCAGCAACACATATGACATCATGCTTATGATGAGTCATAGTGTTTGGCATCATCAAAACCACAGGAGGTACAACAATCTCCCCCTTTTTGACGATGGCAACACTATGAGTCATAAAATAATATATTGACTCATATCAAACTATTCTCCCCCTTTGACTTCATCAAAAAGAAATGATAGTTTGATACAATGAGTAGCTGAATACAAAGCATGCCTAATGCCAAACCTCTCCATTTTTAAATGAACTAAATCATGTAACCCTACTCCCTTTGAAATAGTGAGGTTAATGGAAGGAAGGATAGGATATGACAAAGGATTTCCATCAGATAAAACTCCCCCTTAATACCAGAAATCAGGCTGAGGAGACAGTCTCCCTCTTGGACATAACAGAGGGATTAAAGTGGAAGAAGTGATAAGCATATATGAAGAAAAGAAATTGAAGCAATCAAGAATGAGTTATGGTCATGATGAATTTAAACAGAGAATGAAAATTGATCATAGAATTTCCAAAATATTTTTAAGCACAAGAGAAATTCAATGAGATTTTCAGAGATATACCAGCATCATAAATCTAGAAATATGAATTTTTTAGAATCTCCCATTATAAAGGCTTATGACATAATCTATATGGAACACCCTAGTTTAAACATGATGTATTCAAGTTTCATTCATGCATTTTGTACTCATATCTGAAATCACTTTCAATAAAGATGAACCATGCCTTCATGTTAGCATCTAGTTTAACCTCCCTATCTCTTACTCATTCAACTTCAATGACTCCTTTAAGAGTTACAAAATGTAGAGTTGAGATTAAACAGCCATGAAAGGATCTGATATTGTTCAAAGGTTCAACAATTTTTCAAATTTTTAGATTGTTTTTCTATCAATGCAACATCAATGTTTATTGCAATAACTCTCAAGATCAATCGAGTTTAGTCCATACCTTGTAACTAAAGGATACACGTTATTTAGACGCCAGTATCCCTAAGCACTTAGTATGACTAACTGTCATGATTTATATTGAACAGAGTTAACTAGGGCACTTCATGACATAGGATGACTCCATTTCTTTGACGAGGATCCCAGTTTCTCAGTGCTACCTAATCATTGCTCTGCCTTAACTTTTCACAGATTTTTCATGAATTTTTCACCAGAGATAACTAAGGCACTTCATGAGACAGTCCTTTGGACATGGTTTCTCAGTGACCAAAGTCATTGCTCTGACATTATTTTACATTCAGACATTACTCAGATAAAACAAACATTTTAAAAATAACACTTCCCTTTTGTATCTCTACCAAAGAAAGCCATGGTTATCAAACTTTCAGATATCAGAAGGTTTTACATGATATAATATGAATCAACTAGTTAAAGTTTATTAAAGAATTGATTCATATATTTTCAGGATGTTCTAAGTCAAACTCAAAAAATACATAATACTTAAACCAGGTGAGTTATTTCAGACATTCATAATTCCATATAATGGAAGATTCTTAGTACCAGTGTTTTCAGATTTATGATCAGGATAAGCTCACTAAAATCTTAAGGAAAATCTGACAGAAATTTTCAGTAACAATTAAGAGTTCAGAATTAAGATCATCAAAAGGTATGCAAATTTGTGAGAAGTTTTCGGAAGGTCTGATAATCAAGGTTAATCATAGAAGTTGGTCGAACAATTCAAGAATTTCCTTAGCCAGAGAAAGGATTTTTCAATGAATGACAATTAGGTCAGGTAATGCTTCAAAGCAAAGATTAAGACAATCAGCTCCCCTTAAGCAAATGCAACACAGTGGATTCAAGAGTGATGGGAAAGATGAGCTCAAAGGAATTTCAGAGCAGATAACCAGCTTGGTCAGACTGAAAAAAATCATTCAAAGTTTAGAAGTTTGAGACTAAAACCAAGCAGCAAGGATATCACTTAATTATATGAAAATTTGGAGCTTTGGTGATGTGACACAACCTCGGACTTAGTCAAACAAGCACTTTAAGCATCCAAATGGGCCTTAACGGGCCGCCGCTCTCTCGTTGCACTCGGTTCCCGAAGTGACTATGTGATACCAAGAGTGACTTATGGGAATGGGCCCTTGCTGGTAGAGGGCCAGCAAGGCCAAGAATTGACTCCCCAAGGTAGATTGCCCAATTCAATTGGGGCCGACAAAGTGCACGCGGGCACCGGTTCACAATAACCCACGGCGATCACTCTAAGTCATGGACTTGAGGATCGGGCGCTCCTCACGAATTCAGCGATGCATGATTCAAATATTGGTAGAGCTACACTAAGTGAGCAAGGAAGAGACACTTACTCGACCGGTTTGAAGAAACCGGTCCCGGTCGGAGACGAGGGCGAGCGGGGAGGCGGTGGTTCCCCACACGCCGCGGCGGTGTCGCTTGAACGGCCCGAACCACTTACAAAACTACTCCTCACGCAGGAGGGGGTTCTTGGGGTAGGGGTTAAGATAATACACTCAAACACTACCACCACGCAGGGTGGAGCCTTCAGCCGGCCAAGCGGGGAGGGGAGGATGGACCGAAATGAAGAGAAGTGATAACTATAAAGCTTGCAGCTGTGATCTGAGTTCTGGACAGGAGGTCGCCGTACTAGCTGCTTCGGACCCGTACGAGCTTCAAATTGATTGCAATCACCTTCTGTGGTTTCCTGACTTGGGAGGGAGGATACCAGAATTTTTGGGGCCGCTCAGGAGGACGGCGGTTGTCGCACCAGCAGCAGGAAGGAGTCTCCTCGGTCTGGCCGCAGGCTCTGTCTGGATGGAAGCAGCAAGTTGCAGAGGTCGCTGTACGCCTTCCCGAGCTCTGATCAGCACGAGACCAGCGGCATCGTCTTCGTAGTCGAAGTAGCTTTCAACAGAAAGTGACGGCGATGCTTTCAGAGGTCGGTGGCGATCGGTGTACACTGAGAGCAGGTGCTGGTCGGTGTAGACAGCAGGAGGCAGGATCGGTGAGCACGAGGGAGAAAATCGTAACTATTTCCTCCGGCAGCCGAACGAAGTTCCGCTTCGTGTTCTTGAAAGAGGACTGGCAGAGGAAGAAATCTTGTGAAGGGACTTCAGCCTGAATCCTTGGAGGTTGGTCGTGGCAGAACGATACTTCAGGTTCTGGTCCCGGATGCAGACTCCAATGCGCAGTTGTGGGAGAATGGCTCCTACGGTTGACCCCGACCTCGGAATGGGTTGATTCCACCTCGCCTGCGAAGTAGACTGGGAGATCTTTCCAGAGATGTAGGCCACGTCCCCAGATTCACCAGGAGGCAGCCGTGAGCGATGCTGCAACAGGGGCCAAAGTGCAGGTCTGCACAGCTTCAATCTGCTTCAAGAAGTGAGGGGGGAAAGAGGGGGTTTCTTGGTGGAGGGGAGGTGTAGGGGTGACCTTAGGTTGTAAGGGGGTCTTGGAGGGGATGTTCCAAGGTGTGGATGGGGGAGAATGGGGTCTAGAAGGTGGTGTTTGCAGTGGGTGAGAGGGGAGATACGAATTTGGGATGGGTGGGGAAGAGAGAAGGAGAGAATTTGAAAATGGACTAATGTGGTTAGTGGGGCTTTGGGAATGGGAAGAGTTGTGTTGGGGAAGGGAATGGATGCTTGGGATAGTGGGAAGGGTGCTTGGGGAAGTGGGTGGGGTAGTTGGGGGTTGGGAGGTGGAGCTAGGATTGGTGGAAGCTCCCTTGGGACTAGGGGGTGGAGTAATGGTGGCTTGGGGAAGTGGAGGGTCTTAAATGAGGTGGGTAGCTAGTGGAGGTGGTTGGGGAAGGGAGGAGAGAGAAGCAAATTCGAAATTGGGGTTGGAGGAGAGAGAAAGAGGGGTGAAATAGAGAGATTAAGAGGGTAATGGGTGGGGAATCTCTCCCCTAGGGTCTCTCACCCAAAAAACTATTGGAATCACTCCACTAACTAAGCTTTGGACTCTCAAATAGCATTTTTCATTGATTGATTCATTAACTCCAAATGAGAGGAGTGGGGGTCCTATATATAGGCAACCCACTCTTTACATTAAGTCCCTGACAAAATAAACAACTACAAATAACCAAGGGGGGTGGGGGTGCTAATGGGCCTAGTCCAACAAATGGGGCCCAATAGCTACATTAGACATCATGATGATACCAAAACATAGGAAAATAAGTGCTAGACCTAGGGAAATGACTCAAATAAAATGGAAATACATCAAAATGACTCAAAGGAAAGCTATAAACTAGATAAGGGGCCTTAATAGCGTGAGGCCCAACTCAACCAGCTCCCGAATGTGAAGAAGTGGACCCGAGCCAAAGGGAGTCGTGGGTGATGCCACCATCAAATCCCCTGGGCCGCGAAGAGCTCGACTCCGTCGAGTAAGGGTCCATCCTGCTAAGGTATCGCTCGAGGAGATCTGGGTCCAATCGCTGTAGGTCCTCCCGACTCACCCATGAGTCTTCCGACGGAGGCCGATCCTTCCACCTGACGAGATAGCGCTCATAGACCTTGCTCCGGGTGGTAGTGACCTGCTCATCCAATATTTGTTCAATGCGATCGCGCTGAGCTCTTTTGGCTAGTGGACTCTCCTCACGGGTGGGCGCTCTCTCAAAGGAGGGAGTAGGCTCAATCTCCTCACTGGGTCTCACCGTGGGACCCTTGTAAGACACTAAGTCGGCAACATTGAATGTAGGACTTACTCCATAATCCTCGGGGAGATCTAACTCATAAGCATTTGCACCGATGCGCCTCAAGACCTGGAAGGGCCCAGTCCCACGTGGCCTCAATTTGGAGTTGGCTCCTGGGGAGAGCCTCTCAGTCCTTACCATCACATAGTCACCCACTTGGAACTCTAAATGACGCCGATGAGAGTCGGCCAACCTTTTATACGCCTCATTTTTCATGCCAATGTGCTTGCGAATTTCTTCATGCAATTCCCTAATATGTTGGGCAAAAGACTCAGCAGAAATGGACACTCTAGCATGATGGGGAAGGGGAATGAGGTCGGAAGGCTTTCTTGGTTTGTACCCATGCACGGCTTCAAATGGACTCATCCCTATTGACTTATTGGTGGAATTGTTGTATGCAAACTCAGCTTGTGGTAAGATGAGATCCCAATTTCCTGGCCGATCCTCAACAAGACACCTAAGGAGGTTCCCTAGACTCCGGTTGACCACTTCAGTTTGGCCATCTGTTTGGGGGTGGTAGGCAGTGGAGAATTTGAGGAGGGTACCCATCATGTGCCAAAGAGTTTTCCAAAAATAGCTAGTGAATTTGACATCCCTATCGGAAACTATGGTCTTGGGTAGCCCATGGAGGCGGACTACTTCATCAAAGAATAACCGGGCTATATGGGATGCATCAGAAGTTTTGTAGCATGGGATGAAGTGGGCCATTTTGGAAAATCTATCAACCACCACATAGATGGAGTCATGCTTCCTAGATGTCTTGGGTAAGCCTAGCACAAAGTCCATACTCAAATCTTGCCATGGTCGGTCGGGAATGGGGAGTGGGGTGTATAGGCCGGTGTTTTGTTTCACCTGTTTGGCCGAAGCACATGTGCGACATTGTCCAACTATTTTGCCTACATCTCTTTTGAGGCTTGGCCAATAAAATTGTTCCTCAACTAAGGCAATAGTCTTGTGGACCCCAAAATGACCGGCTAACCCACCGGCATGTAATTCCCAAACCAAGAAGTCTCGAAGAGATGTCCGAGGAATGCAAAGCCTTGGTCCCTTGAAGAGGAACCCATCCTCTAAAATGAATCCTTCATGCTCCTTGCTAGAATGAGTGGTCAAGTTGGCATAGATTTGCCCAAAGTCGGGACAACTAGGATAATCATCCTTGACCTTGTCAAAGCCAATCACTTCCACTTGGATAGTGGATAACAAGGACATCTTCCTACTAAGGGCATCCGCGGCCTTATTCTCACTCCCGGCCTTGTGTTTGATGACAAAGGTGTAGGATTGTATGAACTCAACCCATCGGGCATGTCGGGCATTCAACTTTTGTTGGGAATTGAGGTATTTGAGTGCCTCATGGTCCGAAAAGATGACAAACTCTTTGGGAAGCAAATAATGTCTCCAATGTCGGAGGGATTGGACCACGGCATAGAACTCCTTGTCATAGGTGGAGTATCTAGTCCTAGCATCACATAGCTTC
This sequence comes from Amorphophallus konjac, assembly GCA_022559845.1. Lineage (NCBI taxonomy): Eukaryota > Viridiplantae > Streptophyta > Magnoliopsida > Alismatales > Araceae > Amorphophallus > Amorphophallus konjac. The sequence goes on from CM040126.1 coordinate 401,350,497, forward strand.
TCACTAAAGTAGGCGACCGGGTGTCCCTCTTGACTAAGAATCCCTCCTATCCCAATCCCGGATGCATCACAAGTGACCTCAAAAACTTTAGAGAAATCGGGAAGACATAGGACCGGGGCTTGGGTCAACTTTTCCTTAAGCTCAAGGAAGGCTTTAGAGGCGGCTTTGGTCCAAACAAAGGTTCCCTTTTTGAGACAATCAGTTATTGGGCCGGTGATAGTGCTAAACCCCCGAATGAATCTCCTATAGAATGTGGCCAACCCATGGAAACTTCTAACCTCATGAAGGGTGTGAGGTTCGGCCAATCAATGATAGCTTGGACCTTGTCGGGGTCCATGGAGACTCCTTTGGTTGACACCACATATCCTAGGAAGGTGATGGTAGTGGTCATGAAATGACACTTCCTTAGGTTGGCAAATAAACTCTCTTGCCGGAGGACGGTGCAAACTTTCCTAAGGTGTTCGAGGTGGGATTCATGGGTGTTACTATAGATGAGAATATCATCAAAGTATACCACTAGAAAGTTCCCAATGAAAGGCCTAAGTGCTTCCGTCATAAGACGCATGAAAGTACTTGGGGCATTAGAAAGCCCAAATGGCATGACTAACCACTCAAAGAGACCATCCTTGGTCTTGAAGGCCGTTTTCCACTCATCCCCGGGCCTTATCCTAACTTGATGGTAACCACTCTTGAGATCTATCTTAGAGAAGATGGTGGCTCCGGCTAGCATGTCCAACATGTCATCAAGCCTAGGGATGGGGAACCTATACTTGACGGTAATTTTGTTAATGGCCCGGCTATCCACACACATCCGCCATGATCCATCTTTCTTGGGGGTAAGGAGGGCCGGGACGGCACATGGACTCTTACTAATGCGGATGAAGCCCTTCCTAATGAGTTCCTCTATTTGCCTCCTAAGTTCGGCATGTTCCGTAGGATTGAGGCGATAATGAGGAAGGTTTGGAAGGGTGGCTCCCGGCACTAGATCGATTGCGTGTTGCACATCACGCATGGGAGGGAGTTGATCCGGGAGCTCTTCCGGGAACACATCATGAAATTCTTCCAATAGTTGTTGGATCTCTATGGGATGGGGATTAGAAGGAGTAGGTTCTCCTAAGCATATGACAACCGCACACAAAGGCACCCCTTGAGCAATTTCCTCTTCAAGCTCTTTCCTAGTGATGAGATGAATACCCTTGGTCATCCCCGTGGTCCTACTTTGTTTTGGGGTTTGGATAAGGGCTTGGGTTGGAGGGGTGGAGTTCCCCGAGATTTGTTGAGTGGTGGGGTGTGATCCTTGAGGGAGAGTGTCCCTCTTGGGTATTGGACGAGGTGGGGAAGGGTTAAGACGGATAGTCTTACCCTCATGCTCAAAGGTGCATATGTTGCTTCTTCCTAGAATGGTGGCATCCACATCATAGAGCCAAGGTCTTCCTAAAAGGATGCTACCCACTTCCATAGGTATGATGTCACACCATATTTGGCCATGGTAGGAAGAGAAAGTGAGAGGCACTAGGCATTGGGTGTTGACCGGGATGGAGTTGTTGTTGATCCATGAGACCCGGTATGGACTTGGGTGGGGGGTGGGAGTAAGCCCAAGGAGCTTGACGGTGTCGGGTGACACGGCATTAACACAACTACCACTATCCAAGATCACTTTTCTCACATGGTTTTCTATTTTGATAAAGGTGTGGAAAATTGAAGTCCGTCGCCAATCCTCTTCTTGAGGTTGGGTGAGGGTGCACCTAATGACTCCTAGATGGGAGTTGTTTGAAGGAGTGGAATGATCTAGACCCGACTCTAGACATTGGGCTTCATACTCCTCTTCCCAATCTATTAAGGCTTCATGTTCCTCAATGACACTTTCTTGTTCCTTTTGGGGTTGGACTTCTTCCTCAATAAGCAAGCTAGATAACCCCTTAGATGGACATTGCCCCGCAAAATGACCATACCCATGACACTTATAGCATTGTTGGCGCCCACTTCCCGGGGTGGCTCCTACACTTGGTCCTTTGGGGTTGTCATCCTTCCGTGGGAGAGGGTGACTAGGAGCGGGTTTGTTTGGAGTGATGGGTGGGGGAGGGTTGTAGGACCTTAAAGGGGGATTCCCACTTGGGTTAGGAGCTCTCATGGGGGTGGGTGGAATGGGACGTGGTCCCAAGCCTTTGGGGTCGGTGGGTCGGGGAGGGATAAACCGGGAACTCCTAGAAAATCTTTCCACATCTCTAGCTATTTGGTAAGCTAGCTCAAGGTTATCAACATCCCTCATGAATAATTCCCTCTTGATGTGGCTTTGAAGCCCATTCCTAAAACGGGACAAGGTGACATCCGGATCCTCATGGACTCCACACTTTAGAAGATAGGAGTCGAATTTTTCAATGTACTCTACCACGGTCTTTCCTTCTTGGGTGAGGCTTTGCCATTCATCTAGGAGCATTTGGTGGTAGGTTCGGGGGAGGTATTTGTTCCTAAGTTGGTTCTTCATATCCGCCCAAGTGTCAATAGGCTCATCCCTCCTAATTCGTCTTAGACCTTCTTGATTTAGCCAATAAGTTTTGGCCAACTTAGTGAGATGCATCTTAGCCAATCTTACTCTCCTTTGGTCGGACATGGGGTACCATTCAAAGTATTGGTCCATGGCGGTCTCCCATTCTAGGTAAACACTAGGTTCATGTGAACCGTCAAAGTTTGGGGCCTCTACCTTGATCATCCTTAAAAGGGGGTCATCCGGATCATCCCGTGGACGCCGGTCATTATTTTGATGGAGACGAGGCCTCTCATAATCATAGTAAGGGTCATAGTCCATTTCTTCCCTATAAAATTCAGCATGTGGGTAATGGGCTCTTGGGCCGTTGTTCCTTGGGTGGAACTCATCTCTATGTGGCTCTACATGTGGAGGGCGGGCTCTTGGACCTTGGTTCCTTTGGGGAAAACCATTCCTATGAAACTCACCATGTGGTGGAGGGACTCTTGGTTCATTGATTCTTGGGTGAGGATCTTCCCTATGAAGCTCATCATGGGGAGGGGGAATTCTAGGTTCATTGTTCCTTGGGTGGAACCCTTGATCTTCTAACCTCGCAATTCGATTGGTAAGGGACTCTAGTTGAGCAAGGATGGTGGTGAGGGCAGTCTCTACCCTATCTTGAGGTTCCTCCCTAGGAGCATCTTGGTTGAGTTGGTGAGGATTGGGATCCATTGGTGGAACCGATGACGATGAACCGGGTTGATAGCTAGCACCACTACGGGTGGACATGCAAGACAAAGGGCCAAAGTGGTGGACACACAATGCAAAGGTCCTAGGACTTAGACTTGATAGAGACAAGTCAAGGACTTGCTCTGATACCACTTGATGTGACACAACCTCGGACTTAGTCAAACAAGCACTTTAAGCATCCAAATGGGCCTTAACGGGCCGCCGCTCTCTCGTTGCACTCGGTTCCCGAAGTGACTATGTGATACCAAGAGTGACTTATGGGAATGGGCCCTTGCTGGTAGAGGGCCAGCAAGGCCAAGAATTGACTCCCCAAGGTAGATTGCCCAATTCAATTGGGGCCGACAAAGTGCACGCGGGCACCGGTTCACAATAACCCACGGCGATCACTCTAAGTCATGGACTTGAGGATCGGGCGCTCCTCACGAATTCAGCGATGCATGATTCAAATATTGGTAGAGCTACACTAAGTGAGCAAGGAAGAGACACTTACTCGACCGGTTTGAAGAAACCGGTCCCGGTCGGAGACGAGGGCGAGCGGGGAGGCGGTGGTTCCCCACACGCCGCGGCGGTGTCGCTTGAACGGCCCGAACCACTTACAAAACTACTCCTCACGCAGGAGGGGGTTCTTGGGGTAGGGGTTAAGATAATACACTCAAACACTACCACCACGCAGGGTGGAGCCTTCAGCCGGCCAAGCGGGGAGGGGAGGATGGACCGAAATGAAGAGAAGTGATAACTATAAAGCTTGCAGCTGTGATCTGAGTTCTGGACAGGAGGTCGCCGTACTAGCTGCTTCGGACCCGTACGAGCTTCAAATTGATTGCAATCACCTTCTGTGGTTTCCTGACTTGGGAGGGAGGATACCAGAATTTTTGGGGCCGCTCAGGAGGACGGCGGTGGTCGCACCAGCAGCAGGAAGGAGTCTCCTCGGTCTGGCCGCAGGCTCTGTCTGGATGGAAGCAGCAAGTTGCAGAGGTCGCTGTATGCCTTCCCGAGCTCTGATCAGCACGAGACCAGCGGCATCGTCTTCGTAGTCGAAGTAGCTTTCAACAGAAAGTGACGGCGATGCTTTCAGAGGTCGGTGGCGATCGGTGTACACTGAGAGCAGGTGCTGGTCGGTGTAGACAGCAGGAGGCAGGATCGGTGAGCACGAGGGAGAAAATCGTAACTATTTCCTCCGGCAGCCGAACGAAGTTCCGCTTCGTGTTCTTGAAAGAGGACTGGCAGAGGAAGAAATCTTGTGAAGGGACTTCAGCCTGAATCCTTGGAGGTTGGTCGTGGCAGAACGATACTTCAGGTTCTGGTCCCGGATGCAGACTCCAATGCGCAGTTGTGGGAGAATGGCTCCTACGGTTGACCCCGACCTCGGAATGGGTTGATTCCACCTCGCCTGCGAAGTAGACTGGGAGATCTTTCCAGAGATGTAGGCCACGTCCCCAGATTCACCAGGAGGCAGCCGTGAGCGATGCTGCAACAGGGGCCAAAGTGCAGGTCTGCACAGCTTCAATCTGCTTCAAGAAGTGAGGGGGGAAAGAGGGGGTTTCTTGGTGGAGGGGAGGTGTAGGGGTGACCTTAGGTTGTAAGGGGGTCTTGGAGGGGATGTTCCAAGGTGTGGATGGGGGAGAATGGGGTCTAGAAGGTGGTGTTTGCAGTGGGTGAGAGGGGAGATACGAATTTGGGATGGGTGGGGAAGAGAGAAGGAGAGAATTTGAAAATGGACTAATGTGGTTAGTGGGGCTTTGGGAATGGGAAGAGTTGTGTTGGGGAAGGGAATGGATGCTTGGGATAGTGGGAAGGGTGCTTGGGGAAGTGGGTGGGGTAGTTGGGGGTTGGGAGGTGGAGCTAGGATTGGTGGAAGCTCCCTTGGGACTAGGGGGTGGAGTAATGGTGGCTTGGGGAAGTGGAGGGTCTTAAATGAGGTGGGTAGCTAGTGGAGGTGGTTGGGGAAGGGAGGAGAGAGAAGCAAATTCGAAATTGGGGTTGGAGGAGAGAGAAAGAGGGGTGAAATAGAGAGATTAAGAGGGTAATGGGTGGGGAATCTCTCCCCTAGGGTCTCTCACCCAAAAAACTATTGGAATCACTCCACTAACTAAGCTTTGGACTCTCAAATAGCATTTTTCATTGATTGATTCATTAACTCCAAATGAGAGGAGTGGGGGTCCTATATATAGGCAACCCACTCTTTACATTAAGTCCCTGACAAAATAAACAACTACAAATAACCAAGGGGGGTGGGGGTGCTAATGGGCCTAGTCCAACAAATGGGGCCCAATAGCTACATTAGACATCATGATGATACCAAAACATAGGAAAATAAGTGCTAGACCTAGGGAAATGACTCAAATAAAATGGAAATACATCAAAATGACTCAAAGGAAAGCTATAAACTAGATAAGGGGCCTTAATAGCGTGAGGCCCAACTCAACCAGCTCCCGAATGTGAAGAAGTGGACCCGAGCCAAAGGGAGTCGTGGGTGATGCCACCATCATTTGGTTTATCAAATTGGACACAAATGCAACAATATGTTCCCTTTGAATTGTGCAAACAACCAATCTTTTTGGAATTTTTTGGGTAAATGATATGCACTGAAATATGTATGCATATACATTAACTCTTTTTCACAGAATACATTGAGTCATCATTTATGACATTATGTACTATATGACTGAAATCTAAATATAATGCATGCATTGAATTATATGTAGGGAGTTTTCAACATATGTGATATGTAATGCAGTCACTACATATATGTGGACACGTGGCATGAAGACATGCAAGGGCTAGACAGACCCCCCCGACCTTATGCAATATTTGCAATGAAGGCTGAACATATGATTTTATGACTCATGCTCATTCAGACTGCCCTATTATGCAATATGACCCATGGTACTAGGTAGAGAACTTGGTCTAAAGGACCATCTCACACATAGTAAGAACCTCCAGACAGATTTCACCTACCTTTTAGTAGCTTACCATTTGATATACCATAGTGGTCATGCATGACAATGCAATACCAAAAGTCCTAAGTGCATCATATTTTCAATGACTGTATGTCAACTACATGTATATGCAATTCACATACATGCACAAATATGCAAACTGAGTTCATGAGTTTCTAACTTTCTCTATGTGCACAAACAGATGTCAAAACATTAATGCATACAGATGAGAAATGAATTCAACATATCTTCAATGAATATGTACACACACACAGCTCAAAATATGAATGTATAGACACATGTTGCTCAATGCACTTATTAAAGCAAATAAAAATATATATGCATGAGAATTTTATTTAACAACTTAAGCATGAAATGCATCAAATGAGATTTATGCATGATTCAAATGAACAAGCCTGAAGAATGTAAGAATGTTACCTGACAATTCAGAAATGGGGTTTTCATACTAGGGTGCCTTGGTTTATTTACCCCTCTTTATTCCTCAGCCCCAAGGCACACCTGCAAAGCAATTCCTCATTTTACACCAGTAGGTACCCAAGGCATCTTGGGTCCTGAAATAACAGTGGCACCTCTGAATGGTGCTTTCGACATTCTCTGAGACTTTCGATCATCACTTATCATCAAAGAGCAGCCATCCATATGATGCCCATATTGTCCACAATAATGACATAGAACAACAAAATTAAAATTCTTTCTTTGCATATTTATGTAATCATGGAGTCTATGTGCATTTTCATGGAAATTTCTGTTAACAAAATGAGTGTTCTGTCTACTAAAACCAGCCAGCGAACAATCAGTAGCTCTGTGGCCTGGCTTTCCACTGTTAAAATATGTAATGAATTTTTCTTTGAAAAGTGATTTATTCCAATCAGAAACATTTTGTTTTACAGGGAATTTACCTAGTTCAGAATTCAGTCTATTTCCCTGAACATGTCAACACTCAGTGGCCCTATGGCCTGGCTTACCACATTTGAAGCACACAATATGCTGGTTTATTAAAACAGATTTATTCATATCAAAGTCATGCTGGTGGACATGATTAACATGGGATTTACTGTTACCTTAAGGTGACCGGCATTGAACAGCAACATGTCCTATCAAATCTTCAGTGAATTATGTGTATGTTATGTATGCATATGAGCATTTCATGCACAATACAACATACAGGCTTCAAATTCAGTCAATTCAGATTTTCAGAAGTGCAATTTTATTCTCATTCCAATATTTAGACAGACAATTCATTATCAGCATTAAGAGACATGAATACTCATAGTATGCAAGTGCTGACAGATATGGATGAACATATCAAACAAGATATGCAGCTATCTAAACTTAATTATTAAAGTTCAAATAACCAAACCTATGAAGACCATAATGGGGTTTATTACACTCGGGTGCCTTGGCTTATTACCCCTTTATCCATCAGCTTCCAAGACACTCCTGCAACACACATATCATTTTGATGCAACAGATACCCAAGAGACCTTGGGTCCTGGTTTGCCATTAATATCACCAAACAGTGTTCTTGACTTTTTGTGAGCAACAGATACCTCAAGATTCATCAACTTGCCTTTGGACATGGAATGTCCGAACTAACCATAATAATGACCAATAACAGATTTCAAATTCTGTTTATGCACATTATCATGCATATTAAAGTTTCTATTTTGAACATGAATATTTTGTTCTCTAAAATCTGCCAACCAGCATTGAGATGCTTTGTGGCCTAGTTTTCCACAGTAAAAGCAATCACTTGACTTTCTCATGAAAATATTTTTCTTCTTATCAAACATATTCTGATGAACAGGGAATTTGACAAATTTATACATGGGTTTACTCTCCTGTGCATACCAGCATTGAGCATAGGTGTGTCCTACTTTCCCACAACAATAGCAATTGATTTTCTTTCTATGAGCAACATGATTTCTACCAGGAATTTTCTGTACAGTAATGGCAGCTAGGTCATCAAGTTCAAACGTTTTACACTAATGCATCATATGACCTATCTTATTGCAATAAAAAAACTGCACATTCTTTTTCTGATCAACAAAAATTTTCTTGACATGAGGAGTGTTTTCACAACAAGTTTTCTTTTTCTTTTGTTCTTTTCCTTTCAAATTCCTCTTATTATCTGGACTGTATCCTAAGCCTTCTTTCAAAAAGTTAACATTGTTTCCCAGCAGATTGTCCAGATTTTCCTTACCTTTGACAAAACTAGACATAGATTTATTCAAATCAACAATTTCAGATTTGAGTGAAGAGATCTACATTTCAAAGTTTGTTAGGTCTTCTTCACAGTTGACAATTTGCTTCTGCATGGCATCATTCAGATTTTTCAGTATTTGGATTTCATGCTGAAGTTGTTGTTCCTTTTCATTGTTGATTTTAGTTTCAACACACCTTTCCTTCTCAACAATCAAATATTTTTCAGTAGCAACAATATTCCACACCATTAATTTTTTATTTTGATCTTTCAACATTTTATTTTCAACATTTTATTTTCTTCAATCAAAATGTTTTGATCCACATTTTTTAAATTCTCATTCAATTTCTGTTGAGACATTTCAAGCTCAGAATTCCTATTCTTTAATTTTTCCAATTCTTCCTAAAGAGAGTCAATTTGTTGTTCCTGCTTTTTCAGTTCGGATTGAAGACTGTTATTCAAGGTTTTCGCAGAAACACACTTATTGCATGAGTTCTCATTTATCTTCAGATTAGACTTTAGATTTTATTTCTCACACTTCAATTCTCTGATTTCATACATCATGCTCTTTTTCATCTTTTTCATTTCAGTTTTAACATATTTGTATTTATCTAATAAGCCATTATAAAGATTCCTCAAATCTTCAAAAGTAATTTCCTCTGATTCAGAGCTTACCTGTGAAGAGGTCTCCTCCTGTTGATCACTACAATGATCACTTCTGCTTGCCATGAGACATTCTTCTTCCTCTCCGTTGTGGATACGAAACAGTTCATCCAATATTTCCTTTGCCGTGTTACAACCTGAGATAAAAGGAAAATCGTCAGGGTTAATTGCAGCCTTCATTAGATTTAGCACTGTCACATTATCATCGTTTTTCATCTTGTGACCATAAGTCCACTTGGACTTATCCTTAGGGATTTTATGCGGACCGTGAGAGATAACCTTCCATAGTTGAGGATTAACAGAATTGACATGCTTGTGCATGAGACATAGCCAAAATTTAATATGTGAACCACAACATATTGGAGGATGAGTCATTAGCACAGATCAAAACCAATTCAAAGCAGTGAATTCAAATCGATAAACCAAGTCTCACAAAATTGCACTAAAAGATGGCAGCATCCTCTGCAGATCGTTGGATCTGGAAAGTCAGAGACCCGCTCTGATATCAATTGTTGAGACTAAAAGATGGTGCAAACCGGATTCAGAGGGGGGGTGAATGAATCTGATGCGAGACGGACTGAGGAGATGACACTATATGAGATGAACACGACTCGACCAGCAACGACACGGCTACTAGAGCGACCTCGACTCGACACTAAGAGCTCCTATAGGCTACACGTCGCTAACAGAAGTGCAAACTCACTCGTCATCCCATGCGAGGGAAAGCGTGGATCATGCGCGGTTAAGGAACCGGCAGAGTTCAAGGTAGTCAGACTCACTTCCGGACTTGGATCGAGTCACGGGACGGGTCACTCTCATGCTCACAGCGGTGACATGGACACACGGGTTAGGAACCTACACTCTCACAGCGGCATACGACCATATACTAGCTAAGCAAATGAAATGCCAAGGAGTCAAGATCGTTACCTCCACGCACCCGGCGTGGCGAAGACAACTCCGGCCGATTTATGGATCCCCGGTTAAACAATTTTACAATAGTACAAATATTTGACCCACTCCATGCAGGGAGGTAATAGGTCACATGTGGGGCCCGGGAATCACACGCATCGGGTTGACGGGCAGCATCTTGATATCGCCCGGCGGTGCCGAACTCCGCGTCTTCGTGTTGTTCAGACGGCGGGTTCTACGGGTCCATGGGACCCACGAACGGCGCTGTCCTCCGAATCTGCGGGGGTGGGACCCACTGTGGTGGGGACCCCTGGTGGTGCGCCTCCACGGACGGCGGTCGGTCGGAAACACCGATCGGGGGTTGATCGGCCCCGATTCCCAATTCTTGAACTAGCTTCCCACGGATTTCCGGTTCTATTTTCCGACGCGCGCTCCGGCGAGAATGGCCGCTGCGATCAATCCCGACATCGGATCGGGATTCATGAGCTATCGTTGGAAAGCCATCTTGAAATCCTTCGATCTAGGGTCAGAGGGATTGACTGGATCTAGTCGGATCTGGACTTTATTGAATTTACAAGTTCCTTTTGTACAGTACCCGAAACCTCAGATCTGCAGGTGAGTTGTCTGAGAACTACCGTTGACCGCCTAGTAGACTTCCGATTCAGCTCCTAAGCTCTTCATCAAAGTTGTAGAAATTTGAACAAGGAAGATGGACATATTTTTTGTGAACAGATTGGTGGAGGCTATGAATTGATATGATTTGTGCACTGGAAGGGGGTCGGATCTGGAAACAGGTGGACAGCACTGTAGCTTGCTCTGAAAATAAATTTTGAAAAATAGGTGGAGGGTTGATCAAAAATCAAAAAAAATCATGGAAGGAGGGGTGGGTGGACAGAACTCCCAGTAAAATTAGGAGCCCTAGCAAAAATCACAAAGGGGCCAGAACAGGCAAAACTCAGGAAAAGTCAAAAATCAGATCTGAAGTTTGCAGAACTGAAGTTGGAACTTGAACGAAAATGGGAAATTAGCAAATGAAGGATTTATGACCCACCAATTTTTTGAGGACGTGGGAAACACCTCTAAAACATCCCCTAAAAATCCCAAATCGATCTGAGCTCGTGGATGATGGTAGCAATTCGTGGAAGGGGCGGCTACGGGCAGATGGCAGAACTCCGACGGTTGCGATGGCGGTGCGGTGGCGGCTCGTGGCGGCGGCGATGATGACCGGAACCGATAGGGGAGGAGTCACACTCCAGAAGGAAGCCTTCACAGCTGCAAGGGGGAGAGGGTGGAGAGAGGAGGGGTGCGCCCAAGGGCTGCTCTAAGGAATTTCCAAGTTCAAATGGCATTAATTGTATCAAAAATGGAAATTACAAGCTTATATAGGTCACATATCTAATCCATTCCCCACCGTTGGATCTAGGGATGGGAGATGGAGGGCTGGGATTGCATGTGACCATCCACAAAAAATACAATTAAAAAAAATAAGGGGGGGCGGCCCTTTGACTAGGGGGGAACAAGGTAGGTGGGGGTGGGTGGAATTGTTGACATTCTTGGTTTCCCCACTTGGCCCACTCTTCTAGAAGCCACCATTTGAATGGTTGACTGACCCCACATGGGGCCCTAGGGCTGAGGTGGATCAATGGGAGGGGTCTGGTGGGGCCCGTTGGACCCGGGGGTCCTATTTTGCAAAAAACCCCTCTTACAATCAAAATTACATATCGAATAAAATGAAACAAACACACATTCACACAAATAAAGTCTAAACAAATATGATAAATGGGGAGACTCAAGGAGGAGTCTCCAGGATGTCCCCGAGCCAGATGGACGTTGAGGTGGCCCGAGTCGTGCTCCGCGTGCGGTACCGGTGGCTCGGCGTAACTGCTCGGGTGTCCGCACCAATTCTCCCCGGGTGGGAGAAACTCGACCCTGTCGAGTAAGGGTCGGCATCGCTCCGGTATCGCTCCAGAAGGTCCGGATCAATCCGCTGCAACTCTCCATGCGTGATCCACGTGTCCTCGGTAGTGGGCCGTCCTCCCCATCGCACAAGGTAGCGCGGGTAGGATCCACTCCTGGTAATTGTCACCTGCTCATCTAGTATATGATCTATATGCTCACGCTGCCGTGACAAAGGGGCGTAACTGCTCGGGTGTCCGCACCAATTCTCCCCGGGTGGGAGAAACTCGACCCTATCGAGTAAGGGTCGGCATCGCTCCGGTATCGCTCCAGAAAGTCCGGATCAATCCGCTGCAACTCTCCATGCGTGATCCACGTGTCCTCGGTAGTGGGCCGTCCTCTCCATCGCACAAGGTAGCGCGGGTAGGATCCACTCCTGGTAATTGTCACCTGCTCATCTAGTATATGATCTATATGCTCACGCTGCCGTGACAAAGGGGCTGGAGGTGGACACTCAGGTGTGGGCTCACTCTCAATGAGAGGAGATGGCTCGAAAGGCTCACTAGGGATCACCGCTGGGTCTCTATATGCAACTAGATCAGAAACATTAAAAGTAGAGCTTATACCGTATTCCTCGGGCAGGTCCACAACATACGCATTGGATTCAATGCGTTTTAACACTCTAAAAGGACCGACTCCGCGAGCTTGCAACTTCTTAACTGTTCCTGAGGGAAACCGTTCAGGTCTTACCCTGATCATGACATATTCGCCCTCTTGGAACTCTCGGTGGTGTCGGTGGGCATCGGCTAACTCCTTGTAACATGCATTGCTGGCCTCAATGTGACGACGGATGTCGTCATGCAAACTCCTAACATGCCTAGCAAATGACTCGGCCGACTCCGACACACGTGCATGGATAGGCATGGGGACAAGATCAAATGGCTTCCTAGGCCTACGACCTGTGACAATCTCAAATGGACTCATGTCGGTAGACCTATTCACCGAATCATTATATGCAAACTCAGCCATGGGTAGAATGAGATCCCAATCCCCAATGCAGTCCCTAACAAGACACCTCAAAAGATCACCCAGACTCCTATTGACCACCTCGGTCTGACCATCTGTCTAGGGATGATATGCAGTGGAAAACTTGAGGTGAGTACCCATCATGTGCCATAGTATCTTCCAAAAGTAGGAAGTGAATCTAACATCACGGTCAGACACTATAGTGCGAGGCAACACGAACTTGCACACCACGTGAGTAAGGAAAAGGCGGGCTACCTTCGAAGCATCCGAAGTCTTCGAGCAAGGGATAAAGAGGGCCATCTTCGAGAAACGGTCAACAACAACATAGACCGAATCATGCTTCCTGGAGATACGTGGCAATCCCAAGACAAAATCCATGTTAACATCCTGCCACGGGGCATCAGGCACGGGAAGAGGCGTATAAAGGCCCGAGCTTTGCTTCTTCATCTTGGCCGTAGCACATGTACGGCACTGAGCCACGATGTGAGCAACATCGCGCTTCAAGCTCGGCCAATAAAATCGATGCTCAACTGCCTCAATAGTCTTGTTCCGACCAAAGTGGCCGGCTAGACCTCCCGCATGTAGCTCCCACACTAAGAAATCTCGAACCGAAGTTCGGGGAACACATAGCCTACTACTTCGAAAGAGGTAACCCTCCTGAAGCACATAATCATCAAGGTCTCTCGAGGGTCCGGCCTGGAGAGTGGCAAAAATATGACTGAAGTCAGGACAATCAACATAGGCCTCTCTCATCTTCTCTAACCCTATGACCTCGGCACTCATGGTGGTAAGCAGACATGCTCGCCGACTCAAGGCATCAGCCACCTTGTTCTCCACTCCAGCCTTATGTTTAAGCACAAAGGTGAACTGCTGGAGATACTCGACCCAACGACTGTGACGAGAGTTAAGCTTCTTTTGGGAATGGAGGTACCTTAATGCCTCGTGATCGGAGTATAAGACAAACTCCTGATGTAAAAGATAGTGCTTCCAATGCCTAAGAGCCTGAACAACTGCGTAGAATTCTTTGTCATAAGTGGAATATCGTAGTTTCGCGTCATTCAGCTTCTCGCTGAAATATGCGATCGGGTGGGACTCCTGACTCAAGACTCCTCCTATCCCAACTCCCGACGCATCACAAGAGACCTCAAACACCTTCGAGAAATCAGGCAATCGAAGGATAGGTGTCTGGGTCATGCGCTCCTTGATGTCCTTGAAGGCAGCAGCTGTGGCCTTCGTCCATACAAATGTGCCCTTATGGATACAATCCGTGATCGGGGCGGTGACGGAGCTAAATCCACGAATGAAACGACGATAAAACGTCGCAAGGCCATGAAAGTTGCGGACGTCATGAATCGTACGGGGTTTCGGCCACTCAATAATGGCCCGGATCTTCTCCGGATCGGCGGAGACCCCAGTACTAGACACAATGAAACCCAAGAAGGTAAGCTGAGATGTCATGAAGGGGCACTTCTGTGGGTTCGCAAACAACTACTCTCGCCGAAGAAGAAGACAGACCTGCCGTAGGTGGTCTAAGTGGTCCCCCGTGGTGCGACTATAGATAAGGATATCGTCAAAGTACACGACCACAAAGACTCCAATGAAAGGTCGAAGGACCTGTGTCATGAGTCGCATGAATGTGCTAGGGGCATTGGTCAACCCAAAAGGCATGACCAACCACTCATATAGACCGTCCTTGGTCTTAAAGGCAGTCTTCCACTCATCACCTGGCCTAATCCTCACATGATGGTAGCCACTCTTAAGATCGATCTTCGAAAAGATAGTGGCACCTGCCATCATGTCTAGCATGTCATCAAGGCGGGGAATAGGGAACCTGTACTTCATGGTGATTTTGTTGATGGCATGACTATCAATGCACATTCTCCATGTGCCATCCTTCTTCGGGGCGAGTAATGCGGGTACAACACATGGACTCATGCTGTCCCGAACAGACCCTCTCTGCACTAACTCATCGACCTGCCGTTTAAGCTCGGCATGCTCCGTGGGACTCATGCGATAATGAGGAAGGTTGGGCAAGGAAGAGCCCGAAACAAGGTCGATGGCATGCTGAATATCCCGCATAGGTGGGAGTCCCTCGGGAAGCTCATCGGGAAAGAAATCAGCATACTCCTTCAGAATGGGAACAACCTCGGGTGGGAGCTCACCCTCGGAGTCCCGCTCCACCTCTCGGACCATAATGGCAAACACCGGACACCCTTGACTAAGCTCCTGCTCCATTTCCCGGGAGCTAATCATCATCAATTTCCTCGTCGAGGGCTCTCCTGGGCCAGAGGTAACGGTCATAGCCCGAGCTGGGGATGGGGTACTAGGCCCGGGGACGGAAGGCTCCGGAGTACTAGGGCCAATAGGACCCCTGACTGAGGGCTTCTTGGGCTGAGAGGGGTAGAGGGTAATCCGTTGGCCAGCATGGTCGAAGGTACAGGTGTTCGACCGGCCATGAAGCGTGGCATCCCGATCAAATAACCATGGCCTACCAAGAATGACACTACCCACCTCCATAGGAAGGACATCACACCAGATCTCTTCGCGGTAGGTATGGAACTGCAGTGGGACCAGACACCGCAGCCTGATCGGAATGGAGGTGGAATCTACCCAAGATACTCGATAGGGGCAAGGATGGTCCACAGGCGTAAGTCCAAGACGAGTGATAACGCCTGCGGTGATTGCATTGATGCAACTCCCACTATCGATGACCACCTTAAAGATGATCTTGCCCAGCCTACAGAATGTATGAAGGATAGTGGTCCGACGCCAGTCATCACTGACCTGTGGCTGGGTGAGGATACATCGGACGACCCCAACGTGAGTATCATCGGACTGCTGGGCATCTAGGGCATCACCTCCCAACTCATAGTACTCGTCAGCTAGCTCTTGATCTGCCTCATAGCTGACTAACTCGAGGCCCGTAGGGGTGGTATCCTTGGCCTGTGTGTCCCCAATGATGAGAGATCGGCGGGTGGGACACTGGTTGGCGAAATGGCCAAACCCATTGCAGCGATAACACTGCTGTCGTGATCCACTAGGCTCCCCAATCATGGGTCCTTTCCCCTTATCCTCCCGACGGATAGGAGGTGTAGGTAGCAAAGGACGTGCAGGAGGTGCGGGTGCCGGTGGACGGGCTGTGGGTGGGGCCGTAAGATGCTGGGGACGAGGAAGGTCCCTCGGGGGTGGAGGATGAGGCCTAGGAGCAAAGGGCTCAGGGAGAGCGGGCTCCTGAGGTCAAGCCATGGGGGCCCTCGGATACGTGCCAGATGAGCCACGGGGCTCGACACTACGAAGGGGGAAGGACCCCAACCGATGGGGTGACTCGAACTCGGCCTCGAATTGCTCCAATTCGAGAGCAATCTGATATGCCTGCTCCAATGTGGTTACATTGCGGCGAAAGAGCTCATATTGATAATTGGGCCGCAAACCTCTTTGAAAGCGGGATATAGTCATGGTGCTCTCTTCCGTGACCCCACACTGTAAGTAATACTCATCGAACTCGACGGTGTACTCGGTCACGGATCGGTTCCCTTGGGAGATGCTTTGCCACTTATCTATGAGACGTTGGCGATATGAGACGGGAAGGTATTTCTCCCTCAATTTGATTTTCATATCATCCCAAGTACCGATTTGGGGTTGACGTCACTGATTGAGCAGGCTCTCCACATTGATCCAATAAGTTTGGGCCTGCCCCTGTAGCTTCATCTTCGCGTATCGGACTCTTCGGTGGTCCGTCATCTCAAACCACTCGAAGTACCGGTCAACGCTGGCCTCCCAATCTAAATACACCCTAGGGTCCAAGGACCCGCTAAAAGTGGGAGGGTCCGCACGCACGCCCCTAAGGATGCGGTCGTCATCATCATCATCACGATTCCGTCGTTGATTCCGACAACCATTTCCCCCTTGATCGTTATCAGATGCATAATCAGCCACCACATGCACCTGTTGAACCCCAACATTCTCCGCCTGAGCCCTTGGCACAACAGGCTGCTGAACTGGCTCCTGTTGGCCATTCGTTGGCGCGGGTTGCGCCGCTATTGGGCCCCTCTCGAGGATGGCAATTCTCCCAACTAGGCCCTGGATGGATTGATCCGAGTGCTCGGCCTGATCCTCGAGGGCTTTCATCCGCCCTTCTAGACGCGTTCCTATGCCATCCATACGCGTTCTAAGACCATCCATACGCGTGTCAAGACGATCCATGATAGCTCGGAACATCTCGACCGTCGAGGACTCATCGGAGCTACGGGCCCGGGAGTCCGCCATAGGTGATGGTGGCGAGTATTGGGTACCTCAACGGGTGGACATGCAACTGACACACAACCTAGAAGACACCGACTAATGTAAACATACACTAATGCAAAAATGATGCACTTAGACCTAACCAATATCCGGTACATGGCGGAGATAAGTGATCCGAAGATCACTCGCGCAAGTGTGCGGTCTTCCCGATAGGCATAACCTAACGTTCGGACAACTCCTTTTGATATACCGGGTAAAGGGTGCAAATGCAATTTAAAACACACTTTTTTTTTGTTTGTTTTGAAAATAATGATGATACTATACTCGACTTAGACTATGCAAGACATATGCAAAGACTACCCTAGACTCGACTCGCTCTGATACCAAACTGATGCGGGACGGACTGAGGAGACGACACTATATGAGATGAACATGACTCGACCAGCAACGACACGGCTACTAGAGCGACCTCGGCTCGACACTAAGAGCTCCTATAGGCTACATGTCACTAACAGAAGTGCAAACTCACTCGTCGTCCCATGCGAGGGAAAGCGTGGATCGTGCGCGGTTAAGGAACCGACAGAGTTCAAGGTAGTCAGACTCACTTCCGGACTCGGATCGAGTCGTGGGATGGGTCACTCTCACGCTCACAGCGGTGACATGGACACACGGGCTAGGAACCTACACTCTCGCAGCGGCATACGACCATATACTAGCTAAGCAAATGAAATGCCATGGAGTCAAGATCGTTACCTCCACGCACCCGGCGTGGCGAAGACAACCCTGGCCGATTTACGGATCCCCAGTTAAACAATTTTACAATAGTACAAATATTTGACCCACTCCACGCAGGGAGGTAATAGGTCACATGTGGGGCCCGGGAATCACGCGCATCGGGTTGACGGGCAGCATCTTGATGTCGCCCGGCGGAGCCGAACTCCGCGTCTTCGTGATGTCCGAACGGCGGGTTCTACGGGTCCGTGGGGCCCACGGACGGCGCTATCCTCCGGATCTGCGGGGGTGGGACCCACTATGATGGGGACCCCTGGTGGTTCGCCTCCACGGACGGCGGTCGGCCGGAAACACCGATCGGGGGTTGATC
Source organism: Amorphophallus konjac (assembly GCA_022559845.1). NCBI lineage: Eukaryota > Viridiplantae > Streptophyta > Magnoliopsida > Alismatales > Araceae > Amorphophallus > Amorphophallus konjac. The sequence continues at coordinate 401,368,712 of CM040126.1, forward strand.
GGCCCCGATTCCCAATTCTTGAACTAGCTTCCCACGGATTTTCGGTTCTGTTTTCCGACGCCCGCTCCGGCGAGAATGGCCACTGCGATCAATCCCGACGTCAAATCGGGATTCATGAGCTATCGTTGGAAAGCCCTCTTGAAATCCTTCGATCTAGGGCCAGAGGGATCTACTGGATCTAGTCGGATCTAGACTTTATTAAATTTACAAGTTCCTTTTGTATAGTATCCGAAACCTCAGATCTGCAGGTGAGTTGTCTGAGAACTACCGTTGACCGCCTAGTAGAGTTCCGATTCAGCTCCTAAGCTCTTCATCAAAGTTGTAGGAAATTGAACAAGGAAGACGGACATATTTTTGTGGACAGATTGGTAGAGGCTATGAATTGATATGATTTGTGCACTGGAAGGGGGTCGGATCTGGAAACAGGTGGACAACACTGTAGCTAGCTCTGAAAATGAATTTTAAAAAATAGGTGGAGGGTTGATCAAAAACCACAAAAATTCGTGGAAGGAGGGATGGGTGGACAGAACGCCCAGTAAAATTGGGAGCCCTAGAAAAAATAACAAACGGGTCAGAACAGGCAAAACTCAGGAAAAGTCAAAAATCAGATCTGAAGTTGGCAGAACTGAAGTTGGAACTTGAACGAAAAAGAGAAATTAGCAAATGGAGGATTTATGACCCACCAATTTTTTTAGGACGTGGGAAACACCTCTAGAACATCCCCTAAAAATCCCAAATCGATCTGAGCTCGTGGATGATGGTAGCAATTCGTGGAAGGGGCGGCTACGGGCAGATGGCAGAACCCCGACGGTTGCGATGGCGGTGCGGTGGCGGCTCGTGGCGGCAGCGATGATGACCGGAATCGATAGGGGAGGAGTCACACCTCCAGAAGGAAGCCTTCACAGCTGCAAGGGGGAGAGGGTGGAGAGAGGAGGGTTACGCCCAAGGGCTGCTCCAAGGAATTTCCAAGTTCAAATGGCATTAATTGTATCAAAAATGGAAATTACAAGCTTATATAGGTCACATATTTAATCGTGATGATGATGATGACGACCACATCCTTAGGGGTGTGCGCACGGACCCTCCCACTTTTAGCGGGTCCTTAGACCCTAGGGTGTATTTAGATTGGGAGTCTGGCATGGACCGGTACTTCGAGTGGTTTGAGATGACGGACCACCGAAGAGTCTGATACGCGAAGATGAAGCTGCAAGGGCAGGCCCAAACTTATTGGATCAATATAGAGAGCCTGCTCAATCAGCGACGTCAACCCCAAATCGATACTTGGGATGATATGAAAATCAAATTGAGGGAGAAATACCTTCCCGCCTCATATCGCCAACGTCTCATAGACAAGTGGCAAAGCATCTCCCAAGGGAACCGATCCGTGACCGAGTACACCGCCGAGTTCTATGAGTATTACTTACGGTGTGGGGTCACGGAAGAGAGCACCATAACTATATCCCGCTTTCGAAGAGGTTTCGGATGACAGATATGGATGAACATATCAAACAAGATATGCAGCTATCTAAACTTAATTATTAAAGTTCAAATAACCAAACCTATGAAGACCATAATGGGGTTTATTACACTCGGGTGCCTTGGCTTATTACCCCTTTATCCATCAGCTTCCAAGACACTCCTGCAACACACAGATTGTCACGCCCCGAGCCATTTATTACAGCGGAAGACTCGCTCGGGGAGCGCGGACAGCCGGCATGGTAAGCCTCTTGCAAGCAAGAATAATCAGAGCGCGAGACAATCACACATATAGAGGCAATTGCACAATATGTATTCAAACTCTCAACTTTATTTCATAATCAATTAATATTCATAATACAACCTTCAACTTTCCATCGGTTGACTCAAGAAATAACAAAGATTACATTGACTCCATCTAAACACTTTAAACTTCCTAAGTCTCCACTCATATCATGACAACTTTTAATCACTCTCGGACCCGCTGCATGAATCACCCGAATCCGAATGTGAACTACTTCCATCTCCTGAAAAATATTGGAAAAAAATAGGTCATGAGCACACTTGTCCAGTAGGTATCTTCGCATCAACATGAAGGCACTATTAAAGTAATTAACATTTTCGCTCTAGAGAAGAAGGTAATCACGCGTTTAAAACCAAAATAACAGGATAATCATGTAAGATAGAGTGATTAAGAATGAACTAGCAAGAATATAACATGATCATGATAGTTGGCCTTTTCGATCAAGCATGTAATGAGCAAGTGCGAGCAATGCCACATATTCATCACGCTAGTCTCTTTTGAGTACATAGTTCGTGTATTTCTGTGGAGTAACAATCAAGAATGTCATGTCGTGTCATGAACAAGAATATCAAGCGTGTCATGTTGTATCGTGGATCTTCACTCATTTTTAGAACAAGTACTCCCAGCGCAATGCGACGCCAGTAGCATCATACCCCATGGTTTACAAAATAGTATGTTTCCGGCAATCAACCGAAGGGACTAGCATAGAGCCCTTGAACACAATCAGTGCTCGATCGCATCTTCAGTTATAAATTAAGCTACTCCCACGCATGTAACAGTAAAGTATGGCCAAGAATATAACAATTTCAATAACTTATGTTCAATAACTCATGGTAGCAATAATCAATGATGAATGCTTCAATTGGAAATGTATGAGATCAAGAATGACTTACACTATGCTATGCTTATAGAAATAAATCGGCAGCATAACAGTATATTTCTTTAACTTCCATTCATTATATTAAGTTAATTAGTCAATATGGTAAGTTCTAGATCATTAAGGTCTATCTAGAATCATTGGAATATCAACCCTTGGTCGAACCTTGGGTTAACTTATGCAAGTTATGTGACGGTCATTAGCTGGGCCGTTACACCATGTAACGCGTCCATAATGGGCCGTTATAGTGACCAGAGTCCAGAATATTAATTTTAGACTCAGAAGAATGTGACGGTCGGCATTGGGCCATTATATGGTCCTGACGGTCCAGTGCAAGGCCGTTACATTACCAAAATCAGAAATCACGATAGTGTATTCTACTAATGGGCTTTTATTGGTACAACCAACTCGGCGTCCTAGTGGGAATCGCAGGCTCGCGGAGAATTACGGAGGCCTTGAAACAATGATTTTCTAGTCCATTGGAAGGAATATCCAATAGAGAGGTCATCATGTCCAAGATAGTGTTCCTATAGTGCAATGTGTGAACTAATGATAACATACCGGAATATGTGTCATGTACTTATAAAATTTGACTCTATTGACAGAGAGAGATATGTATATAATCAGTGTGAAAACCTTAGTAAAACTCCGTCAATACAACGTTCCAAAATCATGCTTTATAGTACAAAACTATAAAATTTGGCTTCATGAAATTAACATAACTCAAAGTAATGGTGACACATAAAACATGCATTACCTATCATGAATAATCTCATAAAAAAATCAGGTTACAACTTAGATATCTAGGCACAACCCTAGGTAATAGTGGCCAGTCATAATTTGTCTAGGGTTGACAGAACATAGGATGTAACGGTCTAGAGAGGGGGCGTCACAGTGAAAGTGACGGTCATGGTCCAACCGTTACATGAATATAACGCGTCTGTCTTGGTGCGTTAAAATCAACAGAGCAATCTAAAATACCACAGAGAGTGTAACGGTCTGTCGTAGGGCCGTTACTTGACAGTGACGGTCCTATGCTGATGCGTTACAGTGTCTGCTACAGAAAACTAACATGGACATTAAGAGATCAACTCACATCATGTCTGTAAATCAAATATTCTAGGCATGATGATAGAGTCTAGGCTATCTATATGCATAGGTAATCATGAATAGATAAACAACATGCTTTAGTTCTCTCTTATTAAGGCTAGAAGATGCATGATATGCATAAAACTATCAAAACATGGAATCAATGATCTACCATGCATGAAAATCAATTAACCCAGAGGCTCTTTGTCCTATCAAGTTCTTTTTGCCGTTCATGAGATAACCTACCTCTTACTTAGGCTGAAGTTCCTGGATTTGGTTGAGAAATCTGTCCTAGATCTTCTCCTCCCTTTATGATTTTTCCAGCTACTTCCTTGGGCTCTAACTCCATGACCTCTTAACCTAAATATGTGAAATTTGGAGGGGAGTTAGTCTAAAGTATAATAAACAAAACTTCTAAACAACTTACTCGTGATAATGACTCCTTACCGTGTTTCTTTACGTCCCAATAGTAAGGGTCGCACAGTTCAGAACTATGCCCTATTTATAGTGTTTAGACTAGGGTTTGAGGATTAGATCGATTCTAGAGTCCTTATTTCATCAAATCCTAATCTCTAAGAGTCCTTAGCAATATTATAAGCCTTCTCAAGTCGATCCATAGTGGATAGGATCTCCAAATTTCAATCTTTGCACGAGTTCTTTTACTCACGGAATCTACAGACATGTGACGGTCTAGTGCCCATGCGTCACTTGTCTGTGACGGTCGATCGATAGACCGTTACAGTCTTCGTAGTTAGAAGTTTAAACCCTTAAAACTCTTTTAATAATTATCTAATATTTATCCCTATATAATTTGTATTTATCTTTAAAATTTGTGGACAAGCTCAAATACCTTCTAGAATATGGGCCAAACTTAATGGGCTTGGTTTAGAAATCTTTTGGACCTTAATTAAGTGAGTTGGGTTAATTATGTTAACCAAATTGAGCCTTATAATGACTTATTAATCTATAACCCATTTATAAATGTGTTTAGGCCTTTTATAAATTCTAGAAAATCATTAATTAATCTAGAAAATACTTATATAAATTTTGGGGCTTTACACAGATCATTTTGATGCAACAGATACCCAAGAGACCTTGGGTCCTGGTTTGCCATTAATATCACCAAACAGTGTTCTTGACTTTTTGTGAGCAGCAGATACCTCAAGATTCATCAACTTGCCTTTGGACATGGAATGTCCAAACTAACCATAATAATGACCAATAAAAGATTTCAAATTCTGTTTATGCACATTATCATGCATATTGAAGTTTCTATTTTGAACATGAACATTTTGTTCTCTAAAATCTGCCAACCAGCATTGAGATACTTTGTGGCCAAGTTTTCCACAGTTAAAGCAATCACTTGACTTTCTCATGAAAATATTTTTCTTCTTATCAAACATATTCTGATGAACAGGGAATTTGACAAATTTATACATGGGTTTACTCTCCTGTGCATACCAGCATTGAGCATAGGTGTGTCCTACTTTCCCACAACAATAGCAATTGATTTTCTTTCTATGAGCAACATGATTTCTACCAGGAATTTTCTGTACAGTAATGGCAGCTAGGTCATCAAGTTCAAACGTTTTACACTAATGCATCATATGACCTATCTTATTGCAATAAAAAAATTGCACATTCTTTTTCTGATCAACAAAAATTTTCTTGACATGAGGAGTTTTTTCACAATAAGTTTTCTTTTTCTTTTGTTCTTTTCCTTTCAAATTCCTCTTATTATCTGGACTGTATCCTAAGCCTTCTTTCAAAAAGTTAACATTGTTTCCCAGCAGATTGTCCAGATTTTCCTTACCTTTGACAAAACTAGACATAGATTTATTCAAATCAACAATTTCAGATTTGAGTGAAGAGATCTACATTTCAGAGTTTGTTAGGTCTTCTTCACAGTTGACAATTTGCTTCTGCATGGCATCATTCAGATTTTTCAGTATTTGGATTTCATGCTGAAGTTGTTGTTCCTTTTCATTGTTGATTTTAGTTTCAACACACCTTTCCTTCTTAACAGTCAAATATTTTTCAGTAGCAACAATATTCCACACCATTAATTTTTTATTTTGATCTTTCAACATTTTATTTTCATCAATCAAAATGTTTTGATCCACATTTTTTAAATTCTCATTCAATTTCTGTTGAGACATTTCAAGCTCAGAATTCCTATTCTTTAATTTTTCCCATTCTTCCTAAAGAGAGTCAATTTGTTGTTCCTGCTTTTTCAGTTCGGATTGAAGACTGTTATTCAAGGTTTTCGTAGAAACACACTTATTGCATGAGTTCTAATTTATCTTCAGATTAGACTTAAGATTTTATTTCTCACACTTCAATTCTCTGATTTCATACATGTTTGACACATTTTTATTTTTATTCTAGTTTATTTTATTTATTTATTGATTTATTTATTTATTGGCGTGCCAGTCACCAGGGTGACAATTTCTTTGTGCGCTCGATCTGACTTGATCAGTCGATTATGAAGTCCGAGTCGGGACCAGAAGTCCGTCATACCATAAACGCTATGACGTTAATTACGTCCTCCCTAAGGAGGACAACCCTTGATTAAACGCTAGAGATAGGAGGCGGACAGCGGTTAAGCCGCATGCTTAAAAGAGACGGAATCCAATCGTTTGCAAAACGTTAAATGGATTAGACGAAGCAGGGGTTCGTTATTTTCGGGATAAAACCGACGGCATATTCCCACCCACTCGGACCATGTCGAGTGGGGAATAGGAAACCACCCATGCAGTGGCAGGGTGGGATCCGTAAAAGATCGGGCATAACTGACCCAGAGTCCGAGTAAGCACTGTCATAGCATGACGCGCCCCGTGCGTACGCGATGTTGCATCTATATTCCCCCTTCAAGGGACCGTCGGAGAGCATGTAGGGACATAGCTCCGTGGGCCAACGGGGTTGAGAGATAGGACATCATAGCTACCTGGCAAGGTATGTGTAAATTTCGGCAGCATGTCCCCTCAACTTGGATTATGCCAAGAGAGGATAGGTCATCATCCACGGAGTACCGGGATGGCAACCGAACGAGGATGGGCGTCGGGCCCCGGGACATCGCTTACCTTTATTCCATCGTTTAATATCTCCTTGAAATCCCTCGGGACTCATGTAATGACATGACCCTTCGGGTTCATAAGGGTGAAATCTGGATCGGGAATGAAGACTGTAGGGGAGACCTTCCCCATTACTATGTCCTCTTAAGGCATTCATGACGATCTCTGAACATCCCCGGGGCGTATGTATATGGAGACCAAAGATTGAAGGATATCAGCGTAGAAGAGGGCCTCTGACTGGGTCTCATCGGCCGAAGAAGGAAGGGCTCTCGGCGTGGCTTTATTGGCCAAGAGGGGGGGCTTCTCGGCACGGTTTAGTAGGCCAAATAAGGATCTCGGCGCGGCCAGATAAAAAAGGGGGGAAGGCCCTCGGCGTGGAGCTTCCCGGCGCGTTCTCGGCAGAAGGGTTCTCGGCGCGTTCCTGGTCGCGCCGGGAACCTGGCGCCGGGAGCTGGACTAGGAGGTTCTCATGATGAAGGCTCTGGACGAAGCTTGTCGTGTAGCTGAGGGGAAAGACCTCTCGGCAGAGGGGTTCTCGGTGGGCAATTTTGTGCGCCGAGAAGGCAGATTTGCTACAGGGTTTCATCATTTTCCAGAGCTCGAATGATGCTCTGTTTTAGGGATTTTGAGTTTCTGAATGCGATTGAAGCTGAATTTGGAATACGAAAAAGGGGATTTCATGGATGCTTCTGTTAGGAGGATGCCAAGGAAATCTGGAGGGTGGAATTGATGGGGAAATGAGATCGTCGTATAGCCTTCTGAAGGATGCATTTCTTCCTGCTGCCGGCCGTCTGGGGGAAGATCAAACATGGGGTTTCAATGAACTTTGAGAATTTTGGCAGCATTTCCCCTGCGGTCAGCATTTGCCAGGAGATGATAGACAATCACCCACGGAATGCCGGGGTAAAAGCCAAACGGAGGGGTACTGGACCCCTGGCCATATACGTGCCTGCAGCACCATTTGGATGTTCCTTTAGAGGTCAACGAAGCTTATGCAGTGGCATAGCTCCATCGCCTCGTAGGGTTATGCAAAAGATTTTCTCTGATCATCTGATGTTCAACTGGTCAAGAGATTGCTGTCTCTGACCCTGAACTAGCTATGAACTCGATAGAAATCCACGATGTTCCGGGGGGGTCTATCGTACCATGGAAGAAAGGAGAGGGACGGAACCCAATAACCCATTGAACGAGGGTTGGGGTTCCGCCTTCATTCTTCACAGGAGAACCGACTCCGAGATATGAAGCACCGGCCGAAAAACAAAAGCATCTAAGCAATGGACGAGTGGATGCACAAGAAATAACGGAGGAGGATAACAGCAATTTCAATCCATCAGTACCCAAATAGGCCACTGTAATATTCTATTTCGATGCATTTTTCCAGACTTACATTGCTCATAGGGAGGGAATGAGGAACAGGGAGATACAAATCGAGGCCGGGATTGTCCGGTTACACTCTATCAATCGAGATGAAACTCTAAAGATTACATGAAGAAAAAGAGAAAAGAAAGCATGGGGGAGGGCGGAGCATTGACTCCTCTCCCTCCCCAGTGCCCACCTGGAACATTCCTTCTCCTTCTCTTCTATTTCTTCTCTTCTCTTTTGGTTGAGGGGGGCTCTCGCTCTCTGAGCAGGACTCCCTCTCTATCTTTCTATTGCTCTATCTTTTTCCTTTTTTTTTCTTCCGATCGATCCCCTTTTCAACCGATCCCCC